>CM033026.1:22240866-22674829 GCA_019207045.1 Branchiostoma floridae x Branchiostoma belcheri | reverse complement strand
GAAAAATCTTCGAATGCTATCCTATTTTCTCTGCGACTTTGGGAACCACGCCCTTCTGATGTCCCATAAAGGGAGCTCTCTAGTGCATCTGGCGAAATCCGCAATGTTCCGAAAGACAACAAAATCCTCTGCACACAATTTCAAAAAAAAAAAAACGCAAAACATAAAGCTCACTCCATTCCTAATGCCCGTGTCCCACATACACTATAACCAAGCCTCAGTCCGGACCAAGTCCTTGCACACTCCCGCATAGCATGTTATCCAGCCTTCCGCGGAACCCCGTCGCGCTGGATAAAAATCGCTAAATGTCAAACAAGAGCGTACACAACTTTTAGGGTTTTCCAAGAATCCAGCTTTCCGCGGAACCCCTTCGCACTGGATGATATCACAACAAATCACGAAAAAGGGATTAGAAGAACACAGATTTCTCGGATCGTCCAGCCTTCCGCGGAAACCCTTCGCACTGGATAACGTCACACCAGGCTGAAGAAAGACTGCACACTTTTCGGGTCATTCAGCTTACTGCGGAACCCCGTCGCACTGAATGATATCTTGCCGTGCTATAAAAAGGCGTCAGACCAAAAACGTTCTTGGTCAGACCAATCTCAAAACAAGGTTGCTCGATAGTTCCTAACCCTCCAGCATCCCGCGGCACCCCATCGCACTGGAGAACGACATGTCAAAATCTATTCACGAAAAGTAGGGGGAAAATGACTTACAGTTCCTTGAGTTGTCGGCGGGGTTAGCTGAACTGACCGGCAGGGGCTGGGCGGTGTCGGGGACTGGAGCGCCAGTCGACCCTGATCCTCTGACCGCTGTCCCTTGTAGCGCTATGTTCGGCACAAAGAACATGGTTCACAACATAAAGCATCACAGCCTAACTGTTCGGCTAACAGGTTTCCTGGCGCGTCTTGAGCCCCCTCTGCTGCTGAAGCTTGTGCAGGCCACCAACGGGTCCCATCGGGCCGCACATCTGGCGAGGTTGATGGTGGCTTGTGCCGGCTCTGGGTGGTGGTGTGTCCCGCGCATCCCTGTTGTTGGAGGGGGAGAGCGTCAGACCTGTATGAACAACACGTGAACCATGAGACAGTGGGAAGGGACGGGCGCCCGGCAACAGGTCCGGTCCCAGACAGACAAGTCTAAAACATACGCATCTTCCACACCGCCCAGCCCTCCCACAAACGGTCTAGGGTGCCGCGAACGCGGTTAGGACTGGGCCACGCGTGTCCACAACTCAGTCACCACGCCTTACAGGTACGCACTCATACACATGCGAACTAAAACAAATGGTAGCAGAAAACCCCAACACAGCCTCCGGACCATGCCATCGTCTTCCTCTGTTCCTGCCTGAAAATATTCACGAAAATCAGAAAATGACATAAAAATCTGGAAACTCTCGTTCTGCTCCACGCCTCAGCATTAAAAGCCAACACCCACAGGTTCCCTTTGCAGAGGAAAGAAAGGATGCGAAACAACATGGCGACAAAGGAATTTCAGAGAACCACCGGCTTGCCACGTGGGCACCAACTATCTGCTTGGATGTGGCTGTCGAACGCTGCTAATACATACACAAAGTCACGAAACCACACAAGAATCACTCAACTCCACGCAGAACAGAACGCCAGCGTGAATTAAAAACGTCCTAAACTCGACCCGGCCTAGGAAAAAGGAATGAAGCTGTAAAACGAAAAATGGTGTAAGGCGGCCATCCTCCCCGGAGCCGCTAAAAACTCGTACATACGAATACGCGACAGAAATGCAAATGTTAGAACAATACAGCCGGCCCTCAGAATTCCAGGCATCCAGCACAGCGAGAACAATGACGGTACATGTAGCTCTGCACTCCTGAAAGCACACACGGTAATTGAAACAGGAGAGAACACAGAATATCTCGTCAAACCTTCCGGGGGACCAACGTCCCCCGTACACCGACCCGGCGATACCGCTAAACCCTCGAGGTCCCTTCGGCGTCCCAGACCGACCTCAGCGGCGACGAGATTTCTGTTTTGGCGGTGGTAGGCGGAGAGTGGAAGGTCCGTCGGAGACGAGGGCCACAGTTGGACTGACAGTTTGGCATCTCTTGGTACTGTGGGGTCAAGGGTCAAACTGTCGGGACCAATCACTGATCAGGTCAAATAGCAAAGGTGATTTCAATGTCTTCTTGCACCCCGGTCACAGCTGGTGTTAGCGGCCATCTTATTGGTTGGGCAAGCGCACGGATGGAATGACGGGAAGGATGACCCTGAGGCCGCCCTGAAGACTGTGGAACAGCGCGGGGAGAGACTGCTGGCTCTTCTGCTCAACAAGATCCAGTCGAGGCGGGGTGAGCTAGTAATCGAGAAGTGATGCTTTGGAAAAATAAATGCTTACTGTAGGCTCTTTTCTTTATACACATTTGGATACTTCTGTTTCTGCATATCAGTTCCTATGTACTAGTCTATCAGACGGACTCTGACGCTGACTAGTAGGAAGAATAATGGGAGCTTTGCTACTAAAGGGTTAGCCTTAACGTCGACTGACTCTATATTTGCCGATTATTTTACCGAATTCTAACAATCTGGACCGCCGTAGGAAGGCCTCAGGTGAAAGTTATACATTTTCAACTTATTGTCTCAATATCCCATGAACTCAGCTCCTTCGATATATTATTGACAATCAAAGCTCTTAACTGTCCATCCATTGGGCAGGAGGGGTTGCACTCACATATTGACGTGTTTTTCTCTACAGACCAAACTGACGATGTTGACCGAGTGGAGACACGTGGATATGGTAAGCAAGAATTTGCTGGCAAAATGTTGTAATGTCTTACTTTTTATTAATCATTGACCAGACGAGGGAGGGATCAGTCGATGTATCTTGTACCTTGCTGTCATCATACTATTTAAAAAAGACACCCATTCATAATTGTGTAGGATTGCCTGGGACACCAGGGAGAGGTTCACTAGGACATGTAATTAAGGATGCTCCAAGTATAGATATCTGGCTAAGTTTGAATACTTATCTAGTGCGAAGTGCGCTGGTGAGTTATGACGAAGGGTGGTTATGATTCGGTGATATTTATATAGATACGGATAAAGAAGCTGGTGTGTTGTGCTAGAGAGCGGTCATAAAAGACTTTATAGATACAGATACAGAAGGTATATTCCACATTTATACCTGCTACAGAGATACAGATCCGACAGAAAACCCTAGCCTGACTAAATCGCGCTCCTAGTGGCCGGTTTAGCAGTCACTTTCCGGGAGAGATAATTACCAGTTGGTATTGTTACAGGTAGACAAGATCATAAAATACATTGCTCCAAGCGAGGTGAAGAAGATGAGAATCTTGGAAGGAATATCGTGCGCATGTGTTCGACTTGCTGGTACTATAAGGCCCTCCCAGATGACTACTCCCCATCTTACTTGAACGAGGTCCGGTGCGATACGGATACACGTTGCCTTTCAGGTAATCCTACCTCCTACTATGGTCACATTTCCAACGTAAACAAATGATCAATTTGTGTAACATAAAATGTCATTTTTCTCTTCCGACCCGGTTTGTGACCCTTGCAATACGAGGGTGCCAAGGAGGCCGCAATGAAATGCTGCTAGGGGGGCAAAATCTAATCATGAGCCCAAGAGCTATCTACAAGTAAATATAATGACTTTAGCATGTCAAAAACATGAGATATCAAACATAGAAGTTCTTCTGCAGTACCAGATAGCGTCGCCAATAATCACAAGTTAACAATAATCACAAGTTGGGTTTGCCAACATCCACCCAATTACGGGATGCTTTGTACAAACACCACACAAACACGCACACATGCATAAACATACACACAAACACATACACAGACATACACACAGATCCGTATACACTAGTATAGTGGAGATAAAAGAACAAATATGTGATAATGAACTAGTAGTAGAGTAGCGAATTGTCACGAGACTTACGACATTTTGCGAATGATACTGAAGCTGATTGCTTTACAACTCTGTTTTCAAGGCTGGGGGCAGTGTAAGCAGCGCACCCACCAAGTAACGGTTCACCGAATGATACGTGGCAGATGGCAGCCAACAACGGTCACTGTGGGTGCTGGCTGTGAATGTGGCGTGCGGTTTGGGACTGCCCTGCATAACTTTATCAGAGACTGATGTGATAATACACAACGTATGACCTACAGAGAGAGAGAGAGAGAGAGAGGAGAGAGAAAGAGCGGGAGAGAGAGAGAAAGAGAGACGCAGAATGCACACACACACACACACACACACACACACACACACACACACACACACTGTGAGTGAGAGAGACAGACACATGCACGCACGCACACACACACACACATGCACACACACAGATATCACTATACACTACTTACATGCAAAAGGTTCTACAAACACGTATCCTGACCACTTGATAACAATATAGCCTTTGATATAAACTTTACTTATTCATAGAGAGTCTTGGTGCCAACATACATGTACATGCAGCTGTGCCTGTTCATTTTATTTTGAGCTTTATGTCTGACTGATCCAGATGTACCAATATAATGCTCCTTGAGTGGGAACAAGGGTGGGTCTAAGGTTCACATTAAAATTGTATGTTTTAAGTTGTAGTGTGTTTGCGTGTGGCTGTGCGTGCGCGCGTGTGTGCTTACGTGTCTGCGAGTATTTGTGAGTGTACATGTGTATGTGTGTGTGTGTATGTGTTTGTGTGTGTGTGTGTGTGTGTGTGTGTGTGTTTGTGTGTGTGTTTGGGCGAGCGTATTTGCTGTGCGTGTGCCTGTGTGTGTGTCTGTTTGTGCACTGTCTTTTGGTGTGCGTTTGAATATTTTAACGCATTGATAACTGGGAGGGTCTTTTTAGCGAATGCCCACAAACGCCCACTCTAGAGAAGTCCGCGCTGCACGAATCTAATTTTTTTTGCTTGGAATATGTCCACGTTGTGCTCCCATGTATTAATCCTGAGTTTCAAGTCAATCCGTTGACCCGAAGTGACATAAATCAAAGTTTTCGATTCTCGATGGTCTTTTTAGCGAACGCCCAGCAAAATGTCTTTTTAGCGAATGCCCACTATATCCACAAAAATATCAGCCGTCGCGCAACGACACCTAAACCTACCGCCACAAACATGTTCAAGATGGTGTCCCATTGATGTGTACGGAGTTTCCGTGCTTTACAAGCATTTTAAGTCCCTGTTTTTGGTCAAAATGTACGGCGACGATACTACCATACTTTAACTATAGCAATTCAAAATGGCGGGCACTAGTCATGTGACCTCCTCGCGGGACTGTTCTATAAGTATCGCGGGAGGGACTGTTGTAGCATAGCTTCTCATACAACCATTTTAGAGTGAATTCTGAACAAGATTTTCATTTCATAGTGCTATCATCTGACTGATATTTACAATGTGGTCATTTTTTCTGTGCTATTATTACCCAGGTTTCAGGAACTTAGTGCAAATTTGGATATTGATTCACCTCAGTGCCCAATTAATGTACAAAAGGCTCAGACACATCAGTGTTATAAACCTGAATAGGGGCAGGTAACCAATACTAGAAAAACATAGCTATTTATTATTAACAATACTATTTACATTATAATAATAACTCTTCACCAAACTGGACTTTTCTTATCTTTATTTATCACAGAAACATTGTTACAATGAGGATTTGATTAGATGAGTATCTGTTACAGTGTGTACAAACTTATTTCAAATACAACAAGATGTACAGGTGAGTAAGGTGTGTTTCCTTGACTACAGACTAGGTAAGACACCGTACAGGTGAGTAACGTGTATTTCCTTTGATTACAGACCAGGTAAGACACCGTACAGGTGAGTAAGGTGTGTTTCCTTGACTACAGGCCAGGTAAGACACCATGCAGGTAAGTAAGGTGTGTTTCCTTTTATAACAGACCAGGTAAGACACCGTACAGGTGAGTAACGTGTATTTCCTTTGTTTACAGACCAGGTGAGACAACATACAGGTGAGTAACGTGTATTTCCTTTGATAACAGGCCAGGTAAGACACCATACAGGTGAGTAACGTGTATTTCCTTTCATTACAGACCAGGTAAGACACCGCACAGGTGAGTAAGGTGTGTTTCCTTTGTCTATAGACCAGATAGGGTATTACACAGGTGAGTAAGGCGTCTTTCCTTTGCCTATATACCATATAGGCCATTATACAGGTGAGTAAGGCGTCTTTCCTTTGCCTATAGACCAGATAGGGTATTGAACAGGCGAGTAAAGCAATTTTCCTTTGCCTGTAGACCAGATAGGGTATTATACAGGTAAGTTAGGTGTCTTTCCTTCGCCTATATACCAGATGGGGGCATTATACAGGTAAGTAAGGTGTCTTTCCCTTGCCTATATACCAGATAGGCCATTATACAGGTGAGTAAGGTGTCTTTCCTTTGCCTATAGACCAGATAGGCCATTATACAGGTAAGTAAGATGTCTTTACTTTGCCTATAGACCAGACAGGGTATTATACAGGTGAGTAAAGCAACTTTCCTTTGCCTATATACTACCATATAGGCCATTATACAGGTGAGTAAAGCGTCTTTCCTTTGCCTATAGACCAGATAGGTATTAAACAGGTGAGTAAAGCAACTTACTTACCTGTATAATGCCCTATCTGGTCTATAGGCAAAGGAAAGACGCCTTACTCATCTGTGCGGTGTCTTACCTGGTCTGTAATCAGAGCAAATACACGTTACTCACCTGTACGGTGTCTTACCTGGTCTGTTATAAAAGGAAACGTACCTTACTTACCTGTACGGTGTCTTACCTGGTCTGTAATGAAAGGAAACACACCTTACTTACCTGCATGGTGTCTTACCTGGCCTGTAGTCAAGGAAACACACCTTACTCACCTGTACGGTGTCTTACCTGGTCTGTAAACAAAGGAAATACACGTTACTCACCTGTACGGTGTCTTACCTGGTCTGTTATAAAAGGAAACACACCTTACTTACCTGCATGGTGTCTTACCTGGCCTGTAGTCAAGGAAACACACCTTACTCACCTGTACGGTGTCTTACCTGGTCTGTAATCAAAGGAAATACACGTTACTCACCTGTACGGTGTCTTACCTAGTCTGTAGTCAAGGAAACACACCTTACTCACCTGTACATCTTGTTGTATTTGAAATAAGTTTGTACACACTGTAACAGATACTCATCTAATCAAATCCTCATTGTAACAATGTTTCTGTGATAAATAAAGATAAGAAAAGTCCAGTTTGGTGAAGAGTTATTATTATAATGTAAATAGTATTGTTAATAATAAATAGCTATGTTTTTCTAGTATTGGTTACCTGCCCCTATTCAGGTTTATAACACTGATGTGTCTGAGCCTTTTGTACATTAATTGGGCACTGAGGTGAATCAATATCCAAATTTGCACTAAGTTCCTGAAACCTGGGTAATAATAGCACAGAAAAAATGACCACATTGTAAATATCAGTCAGATGATAGCACTATGAAATGAAAATCTTGTTCAGAATTCACTCTAAAATGGTTGTATGAGAAGCTATGCTACAACAGTCCCTCCCGCGATACTTATAGAACAGTCCCGCGAGGAGGTCACATGACTAGTGCCCGCCATTTTGAATTGCTATAGTTAAAGTATGGTAGTATCGTCGCCGTACATTTTGACCAAAAACAGGGACTTAAAATGCTTGTAAAGCACGGAAACTCCGTACACATCAATGGGACACCATCTTGAACATGTTTGTGGCGGTAGGTTTAGGTGTCGTTGCGCGACGGCTGATATTTTTGTGGATATAGTGGGCATTCGCTAAAAAGACATTTTGCTGGGCGTTCGCTAAAAAGACCATCGAGAATCGAAAACTTTGATTTATGTCACTTCGGGTCAACGGATTGACTTGAAACTCAGGATTAATACATGGGAGCACAACGTGGACATATTCCAAGCAAAAAAAATTAGATTCGTGCAGCGCGGACTTCTCTGGAGTGGGCGTTTGTGGGCATTCGCTAAAAAGACCATGCGTTGATAACTTAGTTCTTTCATGATATTCTTGTTGATGAAATTCTATTTGTCTTGCCTTTCTACATGCAACATGTTTAAGTGATAAAGAGGTTCAGTAAAAAAATAAAAACCATGGTGAAGGAAAGTTGTTGTCATTCTTTTCTCTCTCTTAACCATCAGTCTATTAGATGAAATAATATCAAAATCACGCGAAGTTTTGTGTTATTACGTTTCATTTAGCTTAGTACAGTGTATGTTTCAGATCCGTACTCTGATTTATAAACTATAGTCTCAATTTTCGAATATTTGGACAACATTTGGTCTACTTCATTACAAGGTCGCTCCCTGTCCTTATAATCACACATGGTGTCTGTAGTTACCACCGTGAGGCTATGCCACATTTGACCCTTAGTAGCTACGGGGGTTATTAACCATCATCAAAGGTATTGTTGACGTCATCAGGTTTTATTGCCCCTAATATTATTTTCTATAGACAAAAATGCAGCACTTTGGTACATACCACTGCAAAGAAACTATGTTTTTCATGTGCATAATGATGAAAGCTACAAACTCACGGTTGCGCAAATTGATATCTACTAATAATCTGTTGTAATTAGAAAATATTTGTTCCCATCTGATTAAAAAAATCATCTTTTAATAACTACAGATCTTTAGTAGATAGCGCATTTGCGCAACCGTGAGTTGGAAACGATTAGATTTTGGACCTCCTAGCGGCTTGTTATGGTACTGCAGCGGAACTTTCGGGTTGAATATCTCAAGTTCTGAACATGCTGTGGCCATGATTTTTGAGTGGTGGACAGGTCTTGATGCTGAGAGTAAGTGGTATAGGTTTGGGCCCCCTAGCGGCTTGTTTTGGAACTGCAGGGCTGGTTTAGTGAAACTTTGAAACGTAATAACTCAAGAAGGGGTTGACGGATTGTTATGATTTTGTATATTAGAAAATGCTATAATGTCATTGTGGTAAATGTCGGGAACTTCTTACTTTTAGCATTTGGAAGTTATGTACAGGTGAACATCCTTGAATATAATTTATGCAAATGTAAATCATTTGCATGAATTATCAGAGAATGCGATAAAATCCTTTTTTCTTCACATAGATGTGTTTGTCATCTGGTGGAGGAGATGATCAACTAAGATAATCTATACAAATGAGGACCTTTTTTTACACAATTGATACAGCAGTTGTTAAGGTTAGGATCATTTGGCGAAGTATGGGGTCGTGGAACTCTAGTTCATTAGTGAGAAAACAATGGAAGGTCAAAATGCCAATTTAGCCAACCCAAATACCTTAACACGTTATTTTATCGCTATACCAAGGAGCTCCTTGTCCAAACGGAAAACAACTGACTTTATCCCATCTTGACTTGCATTTGTCACATCATTACCAAAAAAAAATTAAGGGCTGATACATAACATGTCAACATCGAAGTATCGAACATTCTTTCCAGTTCTGTAACACCAGGAACTGAATAAATTCTACAAAAAAACTCTTTCGGGGGGATACAAAGATGGCGCAGCGATTTTATTGTTTGTTGTTACTGTTCAATGTTGAACAGGAACTATACACGGATGTGTCGGAACATAAGGGCAGAGCTAACACGTAGTAGATTGGCACCAGTTCTATGTATATACTCGCCTATTGTGAGGGACATCTGGGATTTTTGCCCAGTTGGGTATGATAAACAATTTACAGAAACAGTGATACTTAAGAACTAGACGTTCGTCTCCAGAACTGCACCTGTACGGTAAGTAGCTTTTAGTTCTATGTATTTTAGATGGACTTGCACCTGGTTAGTTGTGGTTTGGCATGGAGGGAGGTGTACTTATCATTTTGATAGGTATCTCTTCGGAAGCTATAAAGCTGTAAGTTCAATACATGTTTGTGTATGAGTGTGTGTGTGTGTGTGTGTGTGTGTGTGTGTGTGTGTGTGTGCGCGCGCGCGCGTGTGTGCGTGTGCGCGTGCGCGTGAGCGTGTGCGTGTGCGTACATGTGTGTGTGTGTGTGCGTTTCCGGGCAATAACTTAAGAATGAATGGTTTGACATCATTAGTGAGTGTTTAGTTCTTCCTAACACAAATTTAAGGTATGTTATGGGCCTTCTATTAGCTTCCTTATGTACTGCAACAGACTGTGAAATGTAGATTGAAGTGGTGAAGACCAGGATAAAGTGGTGAACGTTTGCCCTCCAACATGCTTGTTTACAATAGTCGAAGAGAATAATCCAGAAAGGATTTAAAAAAGACAATACGCACATGTCGCTTAATTCAGAATGCCGACCGAGTGGCGTGCACAGATCAACATGCGTTGTCGACGTCACAAGATAGTGTTGACGGTCGTGGCGGCTTTGCTCCTGATGATGACACTGTCACGCAAGCATCTACTACCCACAATGTTTTGGTCCAGCGATAAAATAGGAGCTGCAAGGAAAGATGGGTACGCATACGTATATTCTTTACTGTACAAAATGAGAAATGATTTTATTGAGTTCTCTAATATGTTTTTCTTTCATTTATATATATATATATATATATATATATACATATATATATATATATATATATATATATATATATATATATATATATATATATATATATATATATATAAGTTTATTGATTGATTGATGGCGGTTTAGTCTGTCTATTAAAAGAACAGCTTTCTGTACGGACCTTAGGCCCATACGTTATTAAGTATTTTAAGAGATTTGTATCCGTATGCAAATCAATATACTTTCTAATGACTCTTAACAATTTTCAAGAACAATCTACTAGTATCTAGAGCTTTGTTATCAACCGAAGTATTCATCATAACTGCAGGTTGAAGACAGAGATGGATTATGATACCACTGACAAGGTCACGAGGACACGGGCTTCAGACAACACCGAAGCAAGCAAACAAGTCAGGAAACACACACAGGCTCTGGGCAACAATGCTCTGACTGATAAGCCGAACGATCGCAAGACCAACACAATCTTGGGAGGAAGGATTCGCACACACAATAGTTTCAGGAAACGACCAAACAATAATTCTATGAAAGAACCAGAAAAAGATGGAATTGGTACATCCAACACATGCAGCGAAAAGACAAACCTTGTTTTCTTGAAGATCCACAAGACGGCCAGTTCTACTGTACAAAACATAATCATGCGATTCGGCAGTACCAGAAACCTCACCTTTGCTCTACCAAATGGTGGACACCAAATGGCCTGGCCAAGATTATTTCGGAAGTCATTTGTGCTGCAAGAGCACATTGCGAAGAAAAACACCACCTACAATATCCTCTGCCACCACTTGAGGTTTCATCACGAGCACATTCGAGAACTTATGCCAGACGATACTGTATATATCACCATCATTAGGGACCCAGTCTACATGTTTGAATCGATATTCACTTACATGCGATTCGACAAAGATTTCGGGATGAAAAATACTACTGAGCCTTTAAAGACCTTTCTCGAACAGCCCTCTTTCTATGTTAAGTTCGGTAAGAAAAGACCTACTGGGCGATACCGTAACCCCATGTTGTTTGAATTTGGAAATATCAGGACGGAGTCTGACTCAGAACTGAGTATAAAATCTGATATTGATCGAATCGAGAAAATCTTTTCTGTTGTCATGATAGCAGACCATTTCGAAGAGTCCTTGGTTTTGCTGAAACACACGCTTTGCTGGGATATCAATGACGTCACGTTTTTCAAGATGAACGCTCGAGGAAATGCATCCATACGTAGCATGACAGCAGATATGGCGGGAAAAATCCGCCAATGGAACAAGGCGGATGTCATGTTGTTTGATCACTTCAACAAAACATTGTGGTCCAAGCTTTCCAAGCTCCCCTTCGACTGGAGAAAAGAGGTGGAAGTTTTAAAGGCTAGGAATCTGCAATTACAAGACGAGTGTCTTCAGTCTGACGGTGTTAGTAAAGCAAAGATAAACGACAAGCGCTTTAAAGTTTTCCAGCCAGCCGGCATTCATATAGAACATTTCCAGTTGAAGGAAAATGCCCTGATGAACGAGACTTGTGTAAACATGGCAAAATCAGAAATACCATTTACACGTGAGCTACACGATAAGGAAAAGCGCAGAATTCTAAATCAACTTTGAATTAATTTGACACCGGTATTCTTATAGCATATAGAACATGTTTTGGTTACTTTTGGAACAACTTCATGTTATGCATAAAACTACGAAAAGAGTAGTAGATCTGTTAAGGCATCTGTTAGAAATAGCAACAGCAAGGATGTCAAATTAACATCACCAAATGACCACATACATACATATTTTTCTAGCCCAAAACTACGATGAATACAGACGGAAAACGTTCATTTGAATATTTGGTGCTGTTGAATAAATTCAGTGCAGTAAAGAATTCCGAGGTGCAACAAGTTGAATATACCCGAGTGGTTAATTTGGTCCGCCATCTTGGAGTTTGACCAATAACTGTTTCAAATATGTATGATAATTTATGAATATTGAATCCCAAAAGTTACTACTTTACCCCTTCTCCTCCGTTGTCCATTGCTACTTTCAATAAAGAGTTGCAATGGAGATTTATTTCTATATTTATTTCTTTAAATTTTCACCCGTTCCTACATATCTGTAAATAGTCTTAAGTGTAAATGTGGCCAGAAACAAGTGCTTTTGAAAAAAAAAAAACTTGCCTTGGTGTTTAATAGTGATAACTTCGTTTTCTGCAAATGCGTCTACAGTATATCGCTCTTTATATCTATGTTCAAATTTTTGCTTCCAAGCTGCCAACAATTGGGCAAATCATCAACTTCCCTGAAGCTGAACGCCGTTTAAACACAGACCTGTACCTGGTGCTGAACATCATTCACACACAGCTACAGGTAGCCACATCTGTCCCTGATGCTATTCAGGTAAACTGGCGATGACGTTCGCACACAAAGCTGTTCTGGACTTGCTCTAGTCAGGTTTCGTCAGTGGTAGGTAGCTGTTGGAAAAAATAATAAGGTGTGTAATTTTCCGACCCCTAGTGGTTTCCCTTGGGCGCGCCGGCGGTATAGAGGCCGATGTTGTGTCAGGTTTTGACAAGGAATAATTCAAGAAGGGGTTGAGGGATCGTAATGATTATTGGTATGCAGATAGATTATGTAATGAGTTACATAATCCTTTGCTCGTCGTTATACAAATTAGGAGATAATTTGCATAATGAAATAGGTAATTGTAGAAATTTGCTGGTTAAATTTGATTAAACTCGTACCATGTGCGTGTCTGATCCATACTCTGGTTCATGAAGTCACATCGCAGTTGTGCAGGTTTTGAGAACAAGTCTCGCCTTGCTAGAGGCCACTCCCCGTCTTTACATAGCGCCATGTCTATTGTTACCAGCCTTGATGCTATGCCAAAGTTGACCCCAGGTAGTCTGAGGGTTATCAATCATGTTTGTGTTCTTTCTGGCGGTCCGTATTTATATGTGAGTCATACGCAAAACTAGACTTATATTTTCCCCTCAAACACTTCATGTTATGATGAGATACAGGTTTGCAAAATAAACAAACGTTAACATGTAACATTATCGCCCGAGGGTTAACGTTAATCATTGTCCTTTGTAAAACCTTCAAATAAGGTCAAACCTCTGAATTTTATCTGACGTTATCACCCATTGGTCCAGTGGTACAGTGACGTATTAAGCAAGCACATTTGGACATGCGCTGTGAATGAGATCTGATATAGCTGCCGCTTTGATCTCCCAAGCTCGGACATACGCCCCCTTTTCTGTCCACCACAGGAGCGCCCTCGTCGGGTCTTCTCGAACTCTAGTCTCCAGGCGGCGATTTCTCCATCTTTCACTACCAGTGCACCAGTAGCACGCAGTGCACGAGATAGCTGAGTTTGTAGGCCGGTTTTGGATCCACGAGGATAGAAGTACAAGGACGCAAATCTCAACTTGTCGTCATGAAACGTCTGGTGGGTACTTCTGTCTTGTACTTCTCTTAACAATATTACCGGGTTAGTTTTCTCATTGTTTGCTTATGTTTGCCCCTTCGAATTCATGTAACAAGAGGTTTCATGTGATGTCGATGCCGTTAAGTAACTAGGTAGGTAGAAATAAGACAGATCTTTAGACGCGACTGACGTTGTGATCTCGCTTTATGCGGAACAATATTCTTCCCATAATGGGAATGTCAGGAATAAAGTTACTTTTAAGGGATTGTCATTGTCATCTATCACTCTGAAAAGAGTCTATACTTGATTCCTTTTTGGCCTAGAATGTTAATTTGTTTCAATGCGTTTTACAGTCATTTAGACATGTGTAAGTTTATGTTTAATGATAAGTAAAGGCTGCAATGTTTTACAAGATAAATCAGTTTCATTCTCATTCTCATTCGCAAAGTTTGGTATATCTCGTTATACGAAACACTGAAGGGGATGGCATGTTCTCAAATCAAATTCAAACCTGCATAAAGTTTTTTGTGCCTAGGGTGCAATTTACGTTTGATAAAAGGCACTTTGGTTACATGAATTCTCAAACGTTATTTCAATAACTCTGTTAAAGCGATGTAGCTTGACTGAACACAAATAGCCAGAAATAGTTACCACTTTCTTAAAGAGAACGGAAAAAAACAAGAGTGCAGACAACTCTGGGGGGAGGCACTATTAGGCACGCCAAGGCCAACCAATTATCCATTTGTCTATTAGATTAAAGAACATGAAATCTCTCGAAGTTTTATTATGTTAAGTTGGATTCAGCTTAGTACAGTCGTACTACAGTGTGTTCCTGATTCGTACTCTGGTTTATAATCTCAATTTTCGCAGGTTTTGAGAACAAATCTACCTCATTACAAGGTCGCTCCCTGTCTTCATAATTACATGGTGTTTGTAGCTACCACCTTGAGGCTAGGCCACATTTGACCCTTAGTAGCCACTGTGGTTATCACCCATCATCAAAGGTCCGTTGAACCACATTCCTTCTCACAAAAGACAGATCACATGCACAGGCTAACCTTTAAGCAAATGCAGAGCCCGACTTGTTTCACGCCAGCTGCCCTCTAATGGTCCGCAAACCCTTTCACGCCCCGGGTCATTACCCCTTTAAAATTCTTCTGCCTATTTTATCAGACGTCGTTTCTTTAGTGAAAATGTCAGCCAGTTGCCTATGTGAGATTTAGTGCGTTTCTGTCAATCAAACTATTATACTGACTGGCGTATGGCACATGTCACCCATTTTAGACTAATGACGCCACTCTACTTATCAATTAGCCTGCTACATGTCAATGACAGGCCTCTTTCATTTGTAAGGATAGCTGGAGAGGGTGCACTCTCACCACACGCTAAGATTTGTTCAGTGCGTTTCCTTTAACATCCGACAATCAGAGAGGGCATACCTCACCCCTTACCCATGATCCTTTGGTAGTCCCTTCCAGTATACAAGCACTTTGGATGTTCGATAACAATGTCTTCTTTATATTTTGGTAAACGCAAAAACACAGACACATGTAAAGAAAATGAAAGATACGAGCATTTTTCGAAAATAAGAAATCAAATATCCCATACATTCGGGAAATGTTAAGACTACTAGTATTTTTTTCTGAATTTCTGGGTGAAAATATAACAAAAGCATGTCCATTCAAAATATTGCATGCTTGACTCTCAGGCACTTGCCATCTTCCAGTTCCTTTATGCTAGCCTTCACTTCCTGTCAGACTTTTCAAAGAAATTTGTGCTCAGCCTCCGCATCCTACCAGGCTTCGGTATCAACTCACCCTCGAACAAACTAGTGCCCAGGCCAGTAGCAACAAACCTGAACACACACCAGGACAAACAAACAGACCAAAAACGAAGGTTATCATGGAAGCTCATCTGTGTCGGTAGTAATCATGGTACAATGCTCAACTTTCTTCAGACACAAAGGTATACACGGATCAAATTTTCAACGCGGCCACTGTCACCTTCTTCAGGATCGATACTTATGATACTGTATTGATCGGTATTGATCCTGAAGAAGGCGACAGTGTTCGCCAAATATTCGATTTGTGTATACCTTTGTGTTGAAAGAAAGTTTACCATTGTACTACACAAACGAATGTGATCTCAACGTCCTCCTGTTTCCCACAGCTGGTGTTAGCGGCCATCTTGCTGGTTGGGAAGGCACATGGATGGAATGACGGTAAGGATGACCCTGAGGTCGCCCTGAAGACTGTGGAACAGCGGGGGGAGAGACTGCTGGCTCTTCTGCTCAACAAGATCAAGGCCAGGCGGGGTGAGCTATAGTCATCGACATGTGATATCATGGAGCTTTTGCTTTTTCCATTCATATTTGGATGGCTCTGCATTTACACAAATTATTTTGTACATGCTCAATTTACAGTTTCAGATATCTCTTGAACTCAGCTCCTGCGATATATATATTAGTATGAAGAATTCAAGCTATAAACTGTCCATGGGTAGGATTTCTGTACTCACTTATTGACGATTTTGTCCCGACAGATAAAACCGGCGATGTCGGTGAAGAGGAGACCCACGAATTTGGTAAGCATGAATTGGTTGGCAAAAGACTGACCAGGAAGAGAGGGTGATCAGACAATACGTATTATTGTTATCATGTTATTAAAAGGCACACCTGCATCCCCAGTTCTGTACATGCTTGTCGGGGTCTCTGGCGAGGAGCGGGTGCAAAAACGTGTAATAAAGAATAAAGCATCAAGCAGATGTAAAGATCTGGTTAGCTTGTGTCCAATTAGAATACGCTGGTATGCTACGACGAAAGGCAGTTATAATTTAAAACATGGTCTTAGATAAAGATACAGAAGCTGGTGTGTTGCGCAGAAGGCCTAAGGATTGTTATGTCGGCTTTACAGACACAAATAAAGCCCCGAGCCCCATAACAGGCCCAGTCTTGTCAAAATAAATAGACAGCAGTTGTATTGAAGCTTATGATGTTGGTACAGAAACACGAGATCAGCAATTGTCTTGCACCATGCGAGGTGATGTCGATCAGCTGCAGAATGGAAGAGTACAGTTGTGTTCGACGTGTTGGTACGTAAAGACGCTTCCTGCTGGCTACTTTCCACCCATCTTGAACGAGCTCCGGTGCGATACGGACACCAGATGCCTTTCAGGTAATCCTACCTTTTACTACGCATGGTCTTTTTAGCTAATGCCCACAAACGCCCACTCTAGAGAAGTCCGCGCTGCACGAATCTCATTTTTTTGCTTGGAATATGTCCACGTTGTGCTCCCATGTATTAATCCTGAGTTTGAAGTCAATCCATCGACCCGAAGTGACATAAATCAAAGTTTTCGATTCTCGATGGTCTTTTTAGCGAATGCCCAGCAAAAAGTCTTTTTAGCGAATGCCCACTATATCCACGAAAATATCGGCCGTCGCGCAACGACAGCTAAACCTACCGCCACAAATATGTTCAAGATGGTGTCCCATTGATGTGTACGGAGTTTCCGTGCTTTACAAGCATTGTAAGTCCCTGTTTTTGGTCAAAATGTACGGCGCCGATACTGCCATACATTAACTATTATAATAGCAATTCAAAATGGCGGGCACTAGTCATGTGACATCCTTGTGGGACTGTTCTACAATTATCGCGGGAGGGACTGTTGTAGCATAGCTTATCATACAACCATTTTAGAGTGAATTCTGAACAAGATTTTCAATTCATAGTGCTATCATCTGACTGATATTTCCATTGTGGTCCTTTTTCTGTGCTATTATTACCCAGGTTTGAGGAACTTAGAGCAAATATGGATATTGATTCACCTCAGTGCTCAATTAATGTACAAAAGGCTCAGACACATTAGTTGTAAACCTGACTAGGGGCAGGTAACCAATACTAGAAAAAACATAGCTATTTATTATCAACAATACTATTTACATTATAATAATAACTCTTCACCAAACTGGACTTTTCTTATCTTTATTTATCACAGAAACATTGTTACAATGAGGATTTGATTAGATGAGTATCTGTTACAGTGTGTACAAACTTATTTCAAATACAAAAATGTATTTCATTTCACTTCCGAAATATTTTTTAAAGTATTGGAAGGGGTTGACACATAAAAAAATATTAATTGCATTATTTGTGTGCAGAAAAATGTGACCACATGCTATCAATAGCCTAATAAAATGTTGGAACATGGCATGAGCGGGCTCCTCTTCTGAGTACAGAAAGGAAATGTTTTATAACATTAAGTTATGACATAGAAAATTTCAATTGTAAAATATACCTTTATTAACATTTACAAACAAATTGTTTTTTCTCTTCTTAATAAATGACAACAATACAGGTAAGTAAGGTGTGTTTCTTTTTATAACAGGCCAGGTATGACACCGTGCAGGTAAGTAAGGTGTGTTTTCTTTTATAGCAGACCAGGTAAGACACCGTACAGGTGAATAAGGTGTGTTTCCTTGATTACAGACTAGGTAAGACACCGTACAGGTGAGTAACGTGTATTTCCTTTGATTACAGACTAGGTAAGACACCGTACAGGTGAGTTACTTGTATTTCCTTAGATTACAAGCCAGGTAAGACGCCGCGCAGGTAAGTAAGGTGTGTTTCCTTTTATAGCAGACCAGGTAAGACAGCGTACAGGTGAGTAAGGTGTGTTTCCTTGACTACAGACTAGGTAAGACACCGTACAGGTGAGTAACGTGTATTTCCTTTGATTACAGACCAGATAAGACACCGTACAGGTGAGTAACTTGCATTTCCTTTGATTACAGACCAGGTAAGACACCGTACAGGTGAGTAACGTGTGTACGGTGTCTTACCTAGTCTGTAGTCAAGGAAACACACCTTACTCACCTGTACGGTGTCTTACCTGGTCTGTAATCTAAGGAAATACACGTTACTCACCTGTACGGTGTCTTACCTAGTCTGTAGTCAAGGAAACATACCTTACTCACCTGTACGGTATCTTACCTGGTCTGCTATAAAAGGAAATACAAGTTACTCACCTGTACGGTGTCTTACCTGGTCTGTAATCTAAGGAAATACACGTTACTCACCTGTACGGTGTCTTACCTGGTCTGTAATCAAGGAAACACACCTTACACACCTGTACGGTGTCTTACCTGGTCTGCTATAAAAGAAAACACACCTTACTTACCTGCACGGTGTCATACCTGGCCTGTAATAAAAGGAAACACACCTTACTTACCTGTTTGGTGTTTTACCTGGTCTGTTATCAAAGGAAATATACGTTACTCACCTGCACGGTGTCATACCTGGTATCTTATAAAAAGAAACACACCTTACTTACCTGCACGGTGTCTTACCTAGTCTGTAATCAAAGGAAACACACCTTACTTACCTGTACGGTGTCTTACCTGGTCTGTTATCAAAGGAAATATACGTTACTCACCTGCACGGTGTCATACCTGGTATCTTATAAAAAGAAACACACCTTACTTACCTGTATGGTGTTTTACCTGGCCTGTAATCAAAGGAAACACACCTTACTTACCTGTTTGGTGTTTTACCTGGTCTGTTATCATAGGAAATACACGTTACTCACCTGTACGGTGTCTTACCTGGTCTGCTATAAAAGGAAACACACCTTACCTACCTGAAGGGCGTCTTACCTGGCCTGTTATAAAAAGAAACACACCTTACTTACCTGTATTGTTGTCATTTATTAAGAAGAGAAAAAACAATTTGTTTGTAAATGTTAATAAAGGTATAATTTACAATTGAAATTTTCTATGTCATAACTAAATGTTATAAAACATTTCCTTTCTGTACTCAGAAGAGGAGCCCGCTCATGCCATGTTCCAACATTTTATTAGGCTATTGATAGCATGTGGTCACATTTTTCTACACACAAATAATGCAATTAATATTTTTCATGTGTCAACCCCTTCCAATACTTTAAAAAAATATTTCGGAAGTGAAATGAAATACATTTTTGTATTTGAAATAAGTTTGTACACACTGTAACAGATACTCATCTAATCAAATCCTCATTGTAACAATGTTTCTGTGATAAATAAAGATAAGAAAATTCCAGTTTGGTGAAGAGTTATTATTATAATATGCTTACCCCCATTAGAGTAAGGACATCAGCCTTCAGCTCTTCTTACATACCAAGGCTGGTCACCATCTGGAATCAGCTGAGTCCTGTCCTCCGTAATATTGGGGTTCAAGCCACTGAAAAGTCTAACATCTTGACATTCAAGCGATCGCTTGTGAGAGCCACGTTTGTGAGATTTGACACCCAGTTCAATATCGACGTCCCCTGCTCTTGGTCCACATCTTGTGGGTGTGCCTCTTGCACTGCTTTAAGGCTACATTAGTATTGTAATTAGCTTTTTACTCTGTATATAATGATATTTGATAATTTTGTATATAATCAATTCTGTGTATAATTGTCACCGAATTGTATATTCGTGTCTACTGACTTTTGATGTCTAATGTTTATTGTTTGATTTTGGTTTCGTATTGTCTTCTATTATCATTTCAGGTTTGGGAGGACAACTTGTAAAGGTGTTGATACACCTGTTTTGTCCTCCCTTCCACTTGTTTTTGCATGTGGTAAATTCAAATAAAGAAAAGAAATAAAGAAAGAAATAATGTAAATAGTATTGTTGATAATAAATAGCTATGTTTTTTCTAGTATTGGTTACCTGCCCCTAGTCAGGTTTACAACTAATGTGTCTGAGCCTTTTGTACATTAATTGGGCACTGAGGTGAATCAATATCCATATTTGCACTAAGTTCCTCAAACCTGGGTAATAATAGCACAGAAAAAGGACCACAATGGAAATATCAGTCAGATGATAGCACTATGAATTGAAAATCTTGTTCAGAATTCACTCTAAACTGGTTGTATGATAAGCTATGCTACAACAGTCCCTCCCGCGATACTTATAGAACAGTCCCACAAGGATGTCACATGACTAGTGCCCGCCATTTTGAATTGCTATAGTTAATGTATGGCAGTATCGGCGCCGTACATTTTGACCAAAAACAGGGACTTACAATGCTTGTAAAGCACGGAAACTCCGTACACATCAATGGGACACCATCTTGAACATATTTGTGGCGGTAAGTTTAGCTGTCGTTGCGCGACGGCCGATATTTTCGTGGATATAGTGGGCATTCGCTAAAAAGACTTTTTGCTGGGCATTCGCTAAAAAGACCATCGAGAATCGAAAACTTTGATTTATGTCACTTCGGGTCGATGGATTGACTTCAAACTCAGGATTAATACATGGGAGCACAACGTGGACATATTCCAAGCAAAAAAAAATGAGATTCGTGCAGCGCGGACTTCTCTAGAGTGGGCGTTTGTGGGCATTCGCTAAAAAGACCCTCCCCCTTTTACTAGGGTCACCTTTCGGGGGGGGGGGGGTGAAATATACGCGGTACCTGTGAACCCTCCCTAATAAATATTATACGGATCCATCCACAAATCTTCGAGACACTTTGTACAAACACCACACAAAAATTAGCCCACATACAGTTGATAGTTCAAGCTGTGCAAAGCTGATATTGTTTCACAACTCTGTTTTTCAGGCTATGGGCAGTGTAAACAGCGCACCCAACAGTTGACCGTTATGCAAAGCGTCGGTGGCAACTTCCAGAAAATGACGATCTTACAGAATTTTGGCTGTGAATGTGGCGTGCTGAGTGGGAGTCCCCTGCATAGCTTTGTTGCACACTGAAGTGATGAAACAACTTTTGACACACACACTCAGAAGAAAGATTCGCATAGAAATTGTATGTCAACTTCTACTGTGTGTGTGTCTGTATGTGTGTGTATGTGTGTGCGTGTGTGTGTGTGTGTGTGTGTGTGTGTGTGTATGTGTGTGTGTGTGTGCGTGTGTGTATGTGTGTGTGTGTGTGTGTGTGCGTGTGTGCATGCGCGTGCGTGCGCGTATGTGTGTGCGCGTGTGTCACGGTGTGTGCGTGTGTGTGTCGTTGGATGTATCTGTGTGTGATATTGTTCTTGGTGAAATTCTACTTGTTTTGTGTTTCTTGCAAAGTAGTACTACATGCGATATATACGTACATGTTTAAGGAATATAGAAGTTCAGTACTAAATAAATACCATGGTGAAGGAAAGTTGTTGGAATGCTTTTCTCTCCCGCGGGCGTGGGTATTGTGTTAGAGTAGGGATGACGTCCCTTTTCTAAACGTCACGACAATGTTTGAAGTCAATTCACATTACCATAAGGGTGTTTGTTGCCTTTTGTTCTAACATTGAGATAAGTAACCGTTAGAAAAATTTCTAACCTTTGTTTGACCAGACCATACCAGTTTGTTTTTACCTTGGCCAGAATAGCGCATGGTTATGTTTCTAAATATTTTATACCGTATTCCAAAAATTTAGAAATTTTCTTAAGTTGAATGCTTGACTTGTATACGTACAAACTACACATCTCTAGAAAATACAGGGAATCACCATTGTCCAGCTGTGAAATCTTAAAATATAAGAAGCGAACAATGCAGCTAGCTTAGCACCTACCGTTATATATAGCAATAACCCAAATCTACCATTTGAAAAACAGGAAAATTATTAGAATATGTTCTTCCAGCGAACGAAAATCATAGATGTATATGTTTAAAAATTATTCTAAATAAAGAGATTTTCATTCACAAATCAATAAAGTACAGAACAGGTCACATATATTTTTGCAGTGTTTCTAAGACATATGAATAAGTTCAAACGTCCAAATTGTCATTTTTGATTGTGTGAGAAAATACACTCTTTCCGCCGATTGACACTTCTGGCAAATAATCCACCCAGTCCCTATTTTTCCAAATTCTACTGTCCAATATGCAGCCTTGGTTCTTCTTCACCATTTGTAATATAGAGAGTCAATAACCCTGCTTAATGGCCGAAACACCAATTGATTCTGTCCAAAAGTTTACACAATTAAAACAAACTACATAGGAAGGCCTGGTGGAGGCTACAAACAAAAACGACCCTGTTACATGCGAGCATTGCTGAGCAAATATCCAAACCAGCGTGGGTTTTCATCGCCTGTTCATTTTTCTCTCGCGGGCGGATATGCCGTAGCCATGGCGACGCCGTGGTCAAGGAGAAACATCAAATGTCGTCTGACGGTGACGTAACAATAGTCTACACATGGACAAATTCAGGTACGTTTTGAAGAAGTTCTCCAAGGACAAGAATTGACTCAACGGACGTTTCTGGACTGAGTCGGCTTTTCACATTTTTTTGAGTCGGAGAACAGTTCATTTCTTGACAATGTATGTTACCAACTCATATGACTGTGTAATGCACTGACGCTATGTAACCCTAGTTTGAACAGCGAATTCCGGACCGTTCATCTATAGGGTTGAAAGGGAGAGCAAAGTTTAGCTCTGACCAAGGAGCTTGCTCTGACAGAGGAATTCCCTAGCTTTTTTACTTACTGTAGTACTAGTTAATTTATGGGTCTAGCCAGTCTCCAAGCAGATGTTTAGGTGGCTTCTCTGGCAGTTGGGTAGAGGACTGTCCGAAAACTCGTCCTGCCCACCCTCAACGATTGTCCATCCAACATCTGCATGGTAATAAGGGGTTGACTATGGTTTACGCTTGGGAGGGAGAATGCCAATACACTGTAAGCTCCGTTATTAAGTGAATCATGTGCGTGAATGAACGTGTTACTCCGTGTAATTGTGTGCTATTCTTCCCTCGCCGTGCCGCATTGGTTACCGTCCAACCCAGAGTGCACCACACGACCTGTTACTAACGAAGTGTTTTCCGTGTCTCCGAGCAGATATAAGTATCCAGCTCAGCGTTTTAGTTAATTATGCGTGTTTTGGTCACATTGACATTATACATGGTTAATAGTAAGCCTTTAAAAAGTTGAAAAGTGAAATCCTACGAAAGACATGGATAGTACATTTTTTTTTGTTCTCCTGTCGAGTGGACAGATGAGGGGCAGACAGGCTTCTTGTCTGTTTGCCTGACCTGCACGTGACATTTTTTATGGTGAAGGAGGGGTGTGCAATTCCTTCACCACCCTCTCGTCTACTGGAGCACTAAGTCTCACAGGGGCAGAACTGTCTGCAACGTGTGAGGCGGCTCCAGCAGATGCAGCTTTGTTGTTCGGAGTAGCCGTCTCCTAGGAGGACTTCCAACCAAGGATGTAAGGGGTTCCTCCTACCCCCGACTCGTGTGCCGCGGCGGGAGCCGATAGTACATAATGTAGACCCAAAAGCTGGCAAAACAAGGTCACATACTAGGGGGTCCAAAATTGACCATGACCTTTGTCTTCCCAACACCTAACGTTACCAATATACCAAATATCATGATAATCTATCAAGAGTTTCTCAATTTAAGCTGAGTACCAAAATCCGGAAACACACACACGGACACACACACACACACACACACACACACACACACACACACACACACACACACACAAAATGTCTCCCTTTTTCATGGAGATAAATCAAACATGCACAATTCACTGAATAGAAGGTATGTGGACTCTTGTTATGGGGAGCTTTTTAATACCCATCTTGTTTTTGCCGCTCCCGCATTAAATTTTGCTTCTGCAGTGGGTGTCATACATAAAATGTACTTGTCGTGGCCTTAATCAGATTGGCTGTCTTGAAACGGGAAGTGTCCGTCAACTAATGTCACTGGGCGGGACGGATTAAGTCTATGTATGGTCTGATTCACGCCACCAGCCTCCAACCAACGTAAAGGAAAGTACAACTGCAAACGTTAACGCCTAAGCAACAAACGTTAACGCCTCGGCAACAAACGTTAACGCCTTGGCAAAGAGACTAGTTCTGTCGACAGTTTACCCTCAGGAAGCGCAGCTGTAGATCTCGGCTTTTCACTCGGGCACGCAGGAACTCACGACGGGACAAAAGGAGCGGGAACTGGGCAAACAGCGTGGACAGCAAACAGGAATAATAATATCAAGAGAACGACTGATTTCCTCACTACGGCACTTACTTTGCTCAGTCACCAACATTCTGTTCCGCGATCTGGGCGAAAACGGCAAGAAAACATGCAGCACAAGGTAAGATCAAGAATGGTCGACTGTATTGTACTCTATGCTATACTTGTAGGCTCGTAAAGTTTTACGCAAGCTAAGGCGTTTTACATTGAAACAAATTCGGTTGTGTTTGTTACTGGAGCAACAGCTAGACGGACCACATGAATATTCCCTCATGGTGACTCATTGTGGGGATTTCTCTCTTTTCTGTCCGCATTTGAGGCCGAAATCGCGTTCTTAGTGGTTCGTGGTGGTGGCGTGATTTTGTTTTATTATCTACTGATGAAGTGTATATACTAGATTGGCTGTCGGTATGGAAAAGAGGGCCGGGAAGTGCAAGTCGTGAACAATATGGTAGGCGTCCGCTTCTCTTCAGTAGATAAATGTAACTTACTTGGGACAATGGGCGTATATCGGTCGGTACTCGGTAGCTTATATTTTTCAAGGGATTGAGATTTACACTTGGTTATGGGGCATGATGTATCAGTGCATGAGAGGAGACAGGTGTGAAGAATCGTTGTCCTCTAATCTCTCGGTTTGCCTTTCTACAGCTGATTTAAGATTGCGTTTTTTCTTCAACGAGGTTCAATGTATATGTTTGTTCGAAGATCGATCGGATGGAGTTGCAATTTCAATAACGTTTACTTTTCCAGCGTAATCCTTTAGTCTCTACGTAGGTCGCGAGCTGTTCCCTAGCCGGCTGCGTGTACTCCTCTGGCCGGCTTACTCCTCTATTTGTTCCATTTCTACGGTTTATCCAGTGACCTTTGGAGTCTGGTAGTCACTAGTATTCCTTTTGCTCCAACCTAAGAAGGTTCTACTTCAAATAGATTACGTTGAATAAAATAAATAAATAGCGAAGACTAGACCAAATCTCCAAGCAGAGGTAGGGTAAGGCTCAGTGTTTTTGAGACTTTTTATCTCCATGAAAAATGGAGATATTGTTTGGGGCGTGTTTGTATGTGTTTCCGGATTTATGTAGTCATTATAACTCAATAACGTCTTGATAGATCACGATGATATTTATATTTGGTATGTAGGTAGGTGTTGGGAAGACGAAAGTCAAGGTGGATTTTTTTTATATACGTCTTTCTAGGGGGAAAGGCGAAAATGCAGGCCGCCGGAAAAAAAATGTACGTAAAAGGCAAACAAAACAGTAAGGCGGACCCTACATCTGCTTGGAGATTGTACAGACCGTTATTTGCACAAGGCCGGGTCGAAGTTGTCACATTAATGGCAGTTTTTTGACGGCACTCCCACAAATCAATCCGGAAGCTCTCCCGACATGTCAGCAGTGTTGGATTTTCCAAACATAACAGTGGCAACTGTACTTGAGAAATGTTGCGGCACAGAAACTGGTCAAACATACACTGTTTGTAAGTCATCTATCTGTATAAAGGGCCCTCTATTCTTCACTTTTAAGGTAAGCACTCTATATTCATGATATGCAAACACTGCAAATATTTTGCGCACATTCCATTTGGGGATTTGTAACGTGGGTTTTGAATACCACAGGATATGTCGAAACATGGAAACTTTTTATTACAAATTTGTGTTGTTTTTTAGTTTTCTAACTTCTGATATGAGGACTACCTTCATCACGACTGTACTATATTGTTTAAGCTGCCATTTTTGGTATTAACTTTTATAAGACGATATACACGGACTTCGCGTCTAATCAAATAGCTACTTGAAATTTTCCGAGATTTAATAGGTTATAACAGTCGCGCAATCGTCGTGCGATCTCAAACTAAGGACATTCTTTAGATAGTCGTGAATGAGACGGGCACAATCCAATTTAGCTGTATTTCTACCGAGAAGACTGGTGGTTGGTTCTGTCACAGTGTGCTTGAATTTGTACGACGACGAATGTGACCAAACCCTAAGCTTCCTTAGTCAATGTATACAATTTATACATTTGTCTTCAGCTCCTCTACATAGGAATCTTTATTTACACAACATAAGTACAGCGACTTTCGTAAGGTCTATATTACAAATCAAAGAATGGCTATGTAAAAGATCTGCTCAGTGTTAAGGTGGGGTCACACATGCGTATATATTAAAGTCCGTTTGAGGTGCGTATGACGCTCTTAGTCTCTACCAGGCTCCACAGGTCGCGGGGAAAATAGTACAAATTGGACAAATATAGATACATAGCATGCCAGATGAGTTAGCTGGCCGAGAAGTATGGTTAGCGACCCAGCTAACTCGTCTGACATGTTACCTGTCTACGTTTGTAAAATTTCTATTATTTTTACAACGACCTGTGGGGCCTGGTGGAGGCAAATACCGTATGCACGCCCCATACGGACTAAATATATATATACGCAGGTGTGACCTCACCTTAACAGACGAAGAAAGGTAGCGGGTGCTACCAGGAACATCTAACCATTTCAAAAATCATCCAGTTGCTTGAGTAACTGGTATTTGGCATATTCTCGTATATAACTCTACCTACCACTCCCATTTGACGTAGGAAAAGCGACTTGTCATCGGTCATGCGTAGGGATACACCTGTTCACACACCAGAAGTACGTTACCTACATTTTTGTAACCTCCTACGCACGAGCACGAGAGACTCTAGGTGGGGCCTATGTCAGACTAATGATACATTACTTAAATGTCACAGCGGTATTAAATGAAATATCCGAGATTTTGAGCCCTGATATGATACGCGTGCACACCACGTAACGCTAAATGTATTATAATTTCTTTACACCTAAAACGTTTGATTATTGATATGAAAAAAAATAGTATTTCGAGGACACCAAGAAAGTGTTGTGTAGGTCCCAAATTTCTGCGCCAAATATTTGACCAGATACCAAATTATGTATGGGCCACGTAGAAGGAATGTCTTTGTGGATGGGGGGCATAGCATCCACATTCTTGGAATATCGGGCAGAATTGGGACAGTTAAACATGGATTTCGTTTTCAATCCACAATCACACTCCAGGACTCTGTTCCCCCATGCGATGGGAATAATTTACAGTGTATCTATTTCCTGGATTAAGATTAAGATTTGATCAGAGTCTGTGGAATTGGGTCGAGATTTTTTACATACCTTCAAAATTGCAAAGAATTCAAGATCCCACCCGGGGCTGTGTCCTTGTTACCTCCGTGAAAACGGAGGTATTGTTTTTGGTCTTTCTGTTGGTTTGCGTTGCTACATACTTGGGCCAGCATAACCTGAGAATCTATGAATGGATTGTGATAATCGGTACGTGGGAAGGACAAGATCGATTTTGCGCCTCCTAGTGGCTTTCCTTGATATTGTAGCAGAACGTCCATTTTTCTTGTCCTCTGTTCTGGAAATGCTATGCTCAGGATCTTATTTATAACTTTATGAGAAGTGGTGTAGGCTTTACCCTAAGACGAAGTTACGTATATGTCTTTTGTAATGTCTCTTATTGAGGAAACGTTTTGTCTGGTATCTTATGTGCGATTATTTGTAAGCTCATCAAACAAGATTTGCGTATTTCGGATTGACCGTTTCAAAAATCATATCCAGTTGCTGGAGTATGTGCTTTTTCGAACTTTCTCCCTTCCTTTTTAGATCCCAAAAATGCATGGGAAAGTACTCCAGCTATACGCTTGTATAATCGTATATCATGTATAAATGAACATGTTCTAACCTTCTCTTGTTTGTCATAGGTTGTAAGTTCCGCCGTAACCATGATACTGCTGTGCTGTCTATGTGCGGTAGAGGGCGCACCTTCTAGAAAACCACATATAAATTTGCACCTGAAAACATCGTTTCTGAGAAAGACGGTCCCCAGATTGAGACGCCAGGCCGAGTCAGGTGCCGAGTCAGAAGCAGCTGCAGCTACGACGGGCGCAACCGTTACCAGTGACGTCACTACACACCTGCCGCCAACAATACCGCTGAACAGAACGCGTCAGTCAGGTGGGTGAGTCAACGTTTGAGCGGTCACGTTGTTCCATTGGGAATTGCACTTGAAGACTATTTCTTCACCAGACTCAGGTGAAATGAGTATTTTAGCTTCCGTTGAGACTAATATGATATGGCATACTGAAATTACAAATTGTGCAATGTACTATTTGTAATTTCAGTATGCCATATTATATTAGCCTCCACCAGACTAGCTACACTGGCTGAACAATACTTTACATTTAGCCAAAGGGGAAAAATAATTTGCTGAGGAGTGTTGGCCATAGTAGGCTAGGGTAATATTAAGTCGTTAGAAAATGGAGAAATGTTACTGTTACTGTGGGCTAACCCTCCTGACCAATTTAATATTAAACCTACGTTCGCCAAATTCCACAATCCGTAACCACCCATGAAGGCCTGGTGGAGGCTAATGGCTTATAAGGCAGGAGATCTCTTACACGAACTGTTCACGATCTTTTACACAGCGTCTGAAATGGTCAACGAGGTCGACATTGACAAGATTTTGGACACAAGGAATTTCAGGCCAGTGGAGGTAATGAATATTTTGTTGACACTTTTGAAATTCTCTAAACGGCTCACCTTGCCCAAACCTAGGGTCTACAGTGCCTCGATATGTTTTATCATTTTCTCTGTTTCTCTGGCTTAAGCTTGAGACTCTCAAGCTTAAGCCAGAGAAACAGAGAAAATGATAAAACATATCGAGGCACTGCAGTTGAGACCAAGTCACATTCATCGTGCGATCGTCGCACCTCAAACTTGGAGGGCATTTTTGAAATTGCTGTACATCTGTAGCCGTGCAAAATACATGTATGCATAGTCAGCTGTCTTTGGTTAAGTTGTCACAACTTGCTTAAAAACTACACATCAAAATCGCACGGCGGCCTACAACGACGGCCTCCGTGAAGCTTGATTTCTTTAGCGAATTTCAGTAATAACCGCTTTCCTTTATAGAGGCTGCGACCACTGAGCGATCAAAAGTTGGACAGATCCCTCAACGAATTTATAGAAAAAGAACGGATTTTTCTAATGATTTGTTGACTTTTGCGTCATACTCCAATTATGAATTTAAGGGTAGCACAAATCCAAGATTGGTCGCTGCGCTCGTTCGCGCAACGATTGTCGTCTAGTCGGAAGGGGTCCAACGTCGAACATGTCCTCAAAACTGGATAGATCTTTTATTCTGACATCGTTCCTGTAGCCTGTTTCAGATCACCCGGAGGGTTACCCCGAAGGACTGCTGGGGCCTCAGCGGTTCATGATGGCAGTCCCCCCGCCGGGAGTGGAAGGAGTGGTCCCGCAGCTGAGCGCGAAGACCGGGGACGGGCAGGACGTCAGCATCCCCATCAAGGACATCGCCGAGGAGGCGCAGGCAGAGATCTTACGGACACGGTAAGATCGAGTTTGGACACCTTCAAATTACAACAGATTTACGATATCAAAGAGTTTCACTAAGTATACAAAAACAAGTTTGCAAATTTCAATGACCAGACCCATGCGGGCGATGACTCCCCGAGCTATGGAAAGACCAGATATCGTGAAAGACACAGGACTAACCAGGATAGCCGTCTCCGAGGACAACAGCTTCTTGCTATTTCTGAAGGAATTTTCCTCTCTAACTATGTATGTCAATTTTATGTGTCTGTAAAGCACATCTCCCTGTGCCAGTACTTTGTACTCTGTACTAGTCGCATGTTTACCTCCCACACAGGTGCTACACGCGGTCCTCCAAGGAGCTGTTCAACATCCTGCGGGAGCGTGGGGAGTTCAACAGGCGGTACATGGCCGTGTCACGGGAGGACGCCAGGAAGTTTCCTAACGTCATTGCTCTGTCAGAGACGTACGGTGTAAGGAACAGTAACACCCTATGTCGCATTTTTTATCTACACGAAGGATGTGCTTTCATTTCAAAACATAGAACTTTCTTGTGTATAGCTGTCACGTGAACGAAGGTAAATGTATTGTTTCCACAGTTTATTTCCAAATTGACAGGTTTCACCATCACAGGGCAAAGTAAAGTAAAGGGCAAACACCAGAATCGCAAGTGACAGGAAATGTAGTTCAAATACAGCAGAATTAGTACTGTATTTACAATGGAGGCTGTCGCCATGCTACAATTGCTTGACAGATCACGCAATGATTAATACTGTCATGAATCATTCTTACAGATCCAGCAGTCACTGTCAATAGAACAGGGGGCCTTATCAAACTTTTGTGACAACTGCCAGATGTTCCAGGTCATGAGTTAGCCTCCACAGAATATATACCTTCACATTCTACCTGTAGTTCAGTAACGTTACACGCTAATGACTCATGCTTCATACAGGACCCTTCTGAGACGTCACGTCACGTGGATATGGACCTGGCCAATGTCGTGCTGAAGGAACAGATCCAGAAGCAACTCTTCAACGATTTACAGGAAGCCAAGCAAGCGTCCCTGTCACAAGGACTGGAAAAGGTATCAAAACTGTGAATCCCCCAGCCCCATTCATAATACATATAACGTTCTATGGACACAGAAAATCCTTTGACTATAACTAGAATTGCGACCCGACATAATCTCCAGTGTCCATGTGTCACATGGACGATTGCTGATGTCTTTTCATCCTTTGTTCCCAGCTTCTCGCATTTCCTGTCTCCAGCCGTCAGGTGAAGATAGATGAAATCAACACACGCTATGTCCTACCAGAGAGTCTCGCTAGGAGCGTCGTGCTGCCCGAGGTTCTGAACATCTCCCGTAGAATAATACGCGACACAGGTAGAGTATTAAGTCTCACACGAGGGTTGTTTCATTCACTTTCCTTATCAATAAATCAGGCAGGTGCTGACCACCATGTTGGTGTCCATGATTTGCATTTCAATGCACGGAAGCTTAAGGATACATGGCGTTTTAACAGCCATAGGGCATGGCCATTCGCGTTGTGCCATTGTCGTAGGATTTTGATGCCATAGGATTTTCTAGCAGGCTATGACAGAATTAACCACTGACAAGGACCTAAGACAGACTTGAGTGTAGAAGGACAGCTGAACTTTGCAGGACACTTGTATGGCTGTCCCATAGAATGCCATAAGTTAGTGATCGTACGACAATCCCACGACGTATGTTAAACTTTATTCTATACCTCTATATGTCACTTTGCGTTATATAGATCTAGTTGTTGCCATACTTTGTACCGTGTACAATTGTCGTGCAATTAAGTTCTTCTTCTGTGATCGTGTCCATATCCGATTCTGTTGGGGTAATGTTAATTGGGATTTTACTGTGGTCAGTATTGACCGCCATATATCTTCAAATATATGTCGGCCGTAAACATGTGGATGAAAGATGATCGTTGATTATTGATCTCAGGGTCAACAGAAGTTGACTACTGCCTGGAGCGTGGCACGGTGACAGAGGACGGGTACAAGCGGCTATGCACGGTGTGTGCCGCCACCACCGACCTGGGAGAGGACTACTTCCCGCGATACATCAACGAGGCCATCTGCAGTACTGATAGCTCCGATAGGGGGTGCTTTATGGTGCAAGGTTACGGTAAGTAGTGAAACAAAAAACACTTACTCAAGCAGTTACTCAATCAACTGGATACGATTTTGAAAATGGTCAAACGTTTCAGATGGCATCCACCATCTTTCGTCAGCTACACTGAAGTGATCTGTGAGAACTGGTCTTTTGACCCCTAACTATGAATATAAAAAGTTGAAGACAATTTGTATGACCTATGATTTGATAGACTGAGTATGATCCATAAAAGTATATGATTTTAGACAGACAAAACTTAAAAAACACACTCTTTCATCAATGAAATTCATTTGAACTACAGATGCAATTTCAGTTGATCTGAGGTTGTTCAACAGTCACTGCCTGAGGTCTTGCAACGTCACATTTTCAAACCGGGGCCTGGCCAGACAGCTTTGGGGAAGGAAAAGTATGATATAAAAGACACCGAACGACCAATCAACGCAAGAGAATAGTTGTGGCATTGTTTGTGTATATTTTTTACGTTAACATTTCATAAACAGCCCGGGCAGGCCCAGGTTTGGAAATGTGATGTTGGCCTAAGATGGTATAACATAGAATTGAGACTAAGTCTGCAATCCTTCTTCACATTTCACCAGGACACGGCACATGTAAACAGGGCACCTTCTCCGTCAGTATCCTGCGCCGTAAGGGCCAGTGCTCGCCCACGGTTCGTGACGGTACCCGGGTGTATCTCGAGGAGTGGGAGGTGTACTCACAACAGATCAGACTCTTCTGCGAATGCATGATCAACCAACACTCCACCTTCGCCATGTTTGTCTAGAAAGTTCATGTTTTGGACCAAGACATAACCAAGACGTCGTAATGCACATAGAATATGTATCCTGGTACAAAAACCTACTATAGACTCAGAGTCTCTTTGGTCAAGATGCATCTGAGTACGGTAACCAACCTTACATTCCCAAACACAACCTAGTACCAAGGAGGTTTCTTGATGAAAGCTCTTTGCTTGTGTATGCTTATTTTGAGTTTGAACCTTTGTTTATTCATGAAAGCTCAAATGGGCCTGTAGGCCGCTTTTCATTGAGGTCATGAGAGAAGAGGCAAGGGTCAGACAACGTATATAACAGAGATATAGTTTACATAGTTTACTTCATTTAAAGTTGTTTATGTTTGAAAAAAGCTTATGCCACATATCACACACAGTTCATGTTATTCTACACTGTCTAAAACAATCAGGGCTACTTTTACCGGTGCCTTACAATCTGTAAATTTCACAGTAAAGTTTATAGTTCTTATGACTTTTTTTTCTTTCCGCGTATAACACTAGGGCAAGGACTATATAATGTCCTTGACTAGGGTAAGGATGTCTACGTGCAAGAATCTCTCAACATTGGGAGTGCTGTCAAATATTTGCATAATATAAAGGGCCAAGGAAATTTGCCTTTGTAAATAGCATAATCAACGCCAGTAACCTGTCCCTAGACTACCATGCCAGTAAACATTTTGTGCCCTACTAGCGCATCACTACAACTGTACACTATCAGTGTGTTTTTGTCCAGCAATGTTAGGTGTTCCACGTTTTATCAACCTCCTTGGTTGATGATCTATTTTATTTCACGCACCCAGATGACAGTGGAGCTAAAAGGTTGCAAATATTTGGTAATATAACTAATTGTTTAAGACATTGTGTGCAAATTTTAGTCAGGCCATGCCACCTAAGAACCAAATTGTTGTAATCAAATACATGTGTATGATTTCAAGTTAAACAGGCTGATTTTCAGGGCAACTAAGTGTTGGAAATATAAATGCGATAGAGACTTAACTTTGCTGTCTTACACAGATAGGGTTGTACTGATATACAAACAACTAGATCAATATATGTTCAAAGTGACTGTTTCTTTGAATATACAAAATTTTATGATGTAACAATATGCTATTTGTACCTTAGAACCTACAGTCCACAAAAAAGATATGAATCAAAATATTACTTGACTGTTGACTTGATTTTGCTTATTCTGACTACATTAATGAGTTTTAGTTTATAGACTATTTGGTACAGATCTTTGCATCTCCTCATCAGAGCATTGCTTCTATGAATCGTTGACCAACTTGTCGGTTTTCTGTTTCTACATTGCTTTAAGACCCAAAGTCTGTAACAGTGTGAAGAAACCGTTCTTGGAAATACTGGTGTTTCTTCTGCTTGGGATCCTCTCCCTTAGCAACAAAGAAGGACATGACAGAAGGGGTCGCTGCCTTCTCATCTTCATCCTCATCATCCCTAGAGACAGAACAAATCAACAGGGATCAGGTAAGTTATCTCACCAGGTACCCTATATATAAGACATGTACACATTCGAGACTAGAGGGCCCAAATCTAGTATCTATCAGATTAGCTATGCTGGCTATTATACAGAGAAAAATTTGCCGAGGGAGTTTTGCTTCTAGAGAGTTTGGTCGGCCACCGAGAGGAAACATGAAACTTAGCGTGGACTGACTTCCCTGGCCAATTTCCCGATTTTTTTGCAGAATTCTATGATTCCCGTACCCCTGTACAGGGTTGAACAAGTTTTCTAAAATCCACTTGTCCTATCGGGCACTATGAGGTCTTCATAGTGTGTTTTTGGTGTAACAGTTACACCTTTTTCCCCTGACTTTTCTATTTCATGCAACCACATGGAGACATTTAACTGCAACCTACAGATTTAACATATATGATATATCATACCTAAAAATATCATTTGTAAATCCATGTTCAAATGATTAATGTTTTCTGGATTTAAACTGCATGTCTGGAATCAAAGCTGGAGCTTGTCAGTAAATAAAAAAACAAGTAAATGAATGCTGCTGCATTATTACTGACCAGTTGACAGGGACGGCCTTGTCGTCCAGTATCTTGCTCGCTGTGGACCAGCTGAAGCGAACAAACTGAGGGAAACCAAACACAGGCTCCACCATGCTGGCCAGCCACTTCTTTGTTTCAGGATCTGGTAGAATAAAAATGAATGATGATAAATCATCTTTATCTTTGTGTTCTAATATTGCCAACATGGCCAAATCTCATAATTCCACCAGGTGCCATAATACCGCCACATAAAAAAACTGTTATAGAGGCCTTCTTAAGATTGTCTGGAATGCCTGAATATCTGCATGGTGCATCTCTTTAAATCACTTTTCACCCATATACTTTTTTTTTTCTAATGTGGCATTATTATGGCACCTAGTGGAATTATGGAAGTTGATGTCAAATGCAATATTCATACAATTACATCACAGGTAGAATACTATAACTTGTAGTTTTGTTAGTAAACAAGGGGAGAAACAGAACAATAATGAAGCATAAAAATCAGTATGCTACAAATGTATTGTATATGTTAAATCATCTCTTGTTTACAAACAGTTTAACATATAAAGCTATGCTATATTAAAGACATTAGTGTATTGCTTCTCCTTCTTGTCTTTAACTTGAAATCTAAAAGGTGTGATGGACTGATGATGGTTTTATTTTGCCAGGATTCAAACTCCCAGCCTCCAGATCCAGAGGCAGGATTGCTTCAACCACTATACTACAAACACTTCTGGGCTGAAGCATACTCACCACTGGGATAGCCTGAGCCAAACTTTCGGCTGATTGTGTTGCCATCTTTCTCCTCAAAGAATGTCCAACCTTTCACAGCCCTGTCTCGCGCTACCTGTAATAGAATACCTTTGTTACAATCAGTGATGGCAGACTTCACCTCTTTAGACATACTTCTAATTTTTATTTTTTTTATTTTTTTATTTTTATCATATTAAGATTTGGAACTGGAGCAGTTACAACTTTGTCAAATTGCCAATGGCTGAAGGAATGCAACAACCTTAACATTCCATGGTGTAACATTAAACAAAAATGCTATGAATTTGCATGTGACTGTCTCCGACCTTGGCACATATGCTGGCAGCACTGACGATGGGGAACTTGGCATCAGCCTTGGGTGTGACGGTGATGTCAAGGTCAGGGAAAATGCCCTTCAACTTGTCCTGGTACTTGGTCGCATCACCTACCGTGTCCACATACACCTGAGGACGGTCAGGGCACAAAAAAAAAGATTACAAAACAGCAAGAACATTGTTACATAGGGCTAACAATTGAATCAGGAGCTGTGTTACTAGAAACATATGTTGGACCTTGTAGTTAGTGTTAATGTAATTGTCTCAAAAGGTCCAGTTTGGCTTTGAATCTCTAGCAGGTCCCAATATTGCACTCTTGATATAAGGCATGTTACACGAATTTGCTCAAAGTAAAAAGTACTTAGGCTTGGCTAGGCTGAGCTCCTGTATTTGTTGAAACCCACCACAATTCACACATCAATTAATAATAGGTCATCCTGGTGCGAGCAAATCAATTCAATCTTATCAGTCTGGCATTATACTGGCTTGCCATAAGTTGGTTTACTCATTACATTTAAGAAGTTTAGACATCCAGGTAACAAGATACATCAAAAAACAGTTACTCAACTGGACATGATTTTGGAAACGGCCAGACGTTCAGATACTAGTAGTATCCACTTCTTCCTTCACACTAAAGATAGATATATTGTACTATCTGAAACGTCTGACCCTTTTCAAAATCATACCAGTTGCTTTAGTAACTGCTTTTTACTAAAAATTTTAGCGTGGTTTACTCATATTATGCGATACAAACAAAACAAAAACAAACATTAGTAATGACATGACCATTACTGACCACCACAAACCACAGCCATTAACTTTGATTAAGTATGCAACTTTATGTAAAATGTTTTGTTGTGAAAGCTATGCAGTGACCAGTAACAGTAGTCCAAGCCTTGGCAAGACCACTGAAATGACTGCATGAGGAGACCTCAGAAGTACAAAGTAGTACTGTAAATGCAGAAATGTTCGCGGTGGATTAATTTTCGCGGTGACCACTTCACCGCGAATTTAAAACCACCGCGAACATTTTTCTATCATGATATTAGATTGCAGTCAATGGTGTTACCGCGAACTTAAATCCACCGCGAAATGTCCTTTTTCCCGCTACCGCGAAATCAAATCCCCGCGAACTTAAATACATTTACAGTATGAGGTAACAGTGTTAAGTCATCATTCACTGCATTCTGCATCTACAGTCTTACCTCCTGCAAATTGACCCCACTGTCTAAGGTCCTCTGGATGAGCCCGATAGCTGTGTCGTGAGACAGGGTGTTCAGGTTGTACTTACTCCTGAGAGGTAAAGTGAAAAAAGATCTTAGTCAAGCCAGTTTAGCTCACTGAAGAGCAAATTTGTTTGAAAACAATGAACTTTTCATACATTGACAAATGGATAAACTGTAACCACAAGGAAGAATAGGTAGCTTCACAGTTTGAAATGTGCATGCATGAGGTAAAAAATGAACCCCCCTAACTCGTAAATCAGTCTTTGACTAGACCATGCTTAATAGAAATACATGTAATACATTTGTAAATGTCAATTTGTGTTTAGTTCTAATTGAATGTTTCTATTCTTTGGCTACAAGCCATAGAGTAGCTCCGTTGTTATATAACTAAGCTACTTCAAACAACACCATGCTTCACCTCAATAGAGAATTCACACTCACTAACTCATAATTCATGGTTTCCATTTCATTGATTTTACAATGTATGTTGAGAATGCATCAAGCTACACATTTGCATACTAAACCATGAACATGCATATTGCCAATGATGTGCAATGTGACCCCTGACCTCCTGAGCATACAGTTGGAGATGGCGTTGGGTGCCAGGATGTGGATGGTCCAGCCCATAAACTCTCCTGCCCCAGCGATGGCCTCAAACAGCTTCTCTCGCTGCTCTTCTGTCAGGGTTTTAGAATCTGGAGGTGGGAGGGGAACAGTTCATTTATTTTTTTCATCTGTCTACTGCAATATTCTAAACCTTGTAGTGACTAGGTTACCTATGCTTCCAGTAGGCCTAGGTTACTAATGTTATGTATCTGACTGCAAACTGACCAGAATATACCAACTGTCAGGAGATACACACATGTGTCCGTACCCCTCTATATTGTCCATACCCAACGTACCCAACAAATTTGAGCCAGTTGGTAGCAAATTGGCGCCAGTTTGCAACTGTCTTTCGCAAACAGGCGCAAACGAGCACCACCCAGTGAGGTAAATGGGAGTGGACAACCTCAAGTCAACCGTACACACTTATGCCACATCTTCAGAGAGGATGCTGGAACCAGTTGTTTCCCATTTAGAAGTCAAACCCACAAACAGACATGTGGCTTCCTCAGTGTTTTGGGCTCAGTACACAGGTACAGTGTGTCCTAGCTTTCATAGACCAGTTGTATGGTACAAGACCAAGTTAAATACCTTTAGAGTACTGTCAGACCCTGGCCCCAGAGAATACTGACCACAAGTTTACTGACCCTAACCCTAGCAGTTATTGACCACTTAGTTATTGGCTGGACCCGGTGGTCCCACCCACCTGCGAATCCCATGTCCTTGAGCCTGTCCTGCCCTGACAGTGGACAGTAACAGATGCCGTACACCATTGGTCCTGGGGAGGAACACCAAGAGAACAAGTTAGGCTCAGGATAATCATGTCTGGTACAGGTCCAGGGCTTTATTTTTACAGGGGGGAACATGGGTGCTACGCCTCTATGCTTGATCATACATGTATGCCCCCTTACCCTGGTGAGCAGATTCTCTGGCAAGCAAAATATTCAGATTGACCAGGGATGCTACATGCGTCTACAGTGTTCAGCTTTTGTCAGTTTGGAGGGTCTCTTCAACATCTTTTACATTATGTCACACAAAACCCACAAAATACCCCCATGACCAACCATGACTAAACTATATAATGGCATTGCCTCTATATCTCATCTCTTTGTTTTTCCTGACAGCAAAAAAAAATAAAAAAATGAAATACAGAATAAAATTTTTCATTGCATTAAGTTGCATCTTGTTATGTTATGAAACAGATCACGAAATTTGAAACGGTACAGATATACCAAGATAACCATGTTAAATTGTTTTTTGATAATATGGACTGCAAAGGAAAGGAAAATGGTGCATCATGCAGGTACAAAAAATATACTTGGTACACCTGGTACCTGGTAACTCAGTGCACGTATACACACACACACACACACAACAACAACAAAAAAACGAGACATTCGTGCCGTGTGATGATACGCCAAGACTAGTTGATTTAAACCGGCATCTTGTATCCTTTGGTCAAGTTTGGAGTTGGTACAGTAGCTAGAGGGGGAATGCCGTATACATCGCGATGGGGGTGGGAGGGGGGCACCTTACCGAGCACCGGACCTCTGCCCGCCTCGTCGATCCCAAGGCAGCACGGCTCTCCTTTCGTCACGTCTGGTACTTCAGACCCAACTACACAACTTTTCGTATTGTCTGTTTCAAAGTCACACAGATTCATGTTGGTTCAGATGGTAGAACTTGAGAAAGCCGCAATCACCAATCCTCCCTGAAATGCAGTCAGTTTTCGACTTCCCGCGCTTTTGTTCAACTTTGACCTTTAACCTCTATTCATAACCTGATTACTCCGTCAGTACAGTTAGAAGGGCCGTCTAAACAGACTTGCCCTCGGCTGTGGATAAAAGTCACCGAATCGTTGACCCAACTATTTCTGAAACATGTTGAGACTCACGTTTGTGCTTACAACGAAGCGGTTGGTTATTCAAAAATTGGACCCAAGCTATTATATAAACGTTACTGTATTCTCTCCGAGTCTCTCCAGCTTAGATCGTGACTGTAATTGCATAAATGTTCGAGGTGGTTTTATGTTCGCGGTTTTCGCTGTGACGAATTCAGCGCGAACTTAAAACCATCGCGAACATTTTTCCACTGACTGTACTCAGTGCCATGGGTACGAGACGTATGACATCCAAGATGGTGGACAGATCAAAACAAAACACAGCGACGTCGCGTTGCATTGAGAATCGCATTTGCTCTCCGTGGCTTCATAATCGATCTGGAAAACACTTTCAGTCGAGGAATTATACGGCGGCGAGTGCCGTGGACTTATAACAAAAGTTGGGCACGTGGTACAGTTACCTGAGGATTTTCATCGCTTCAAGGGAAATTCAAACGTCTGTTGGGAACTTTTCATTGTCCTGGACTGGCGGCCTGGTGCTTACACGAAACACTGAGGTGGGTTGCTTTCTCGTTGGAATTTGATAAATATCAATGAAATTATCCACCTAATGGGACATTAACGTTGATAATAACAATTATGCGTTACATACGTTTGTTTACGTTAGCTATTTAACATTATAGCGATGTAAATTTACATTCAACGTTGCATCAGATAATTCATGTTACAATTTTAAGACCTTATATCCGTACACAAAATAAAGCGCTTACCAACAAGCTTTCGATCAGTCCTCTGATCCTTATCAAGTCACACCTCTGGAACGGTGTAGGGAAGCACCGGGTAGGGACTTAAGACTGCGATTGTAGCTTAGAGTTGGTATGGTTGGAAAGGTCGCTTTAGCAAGGAATAGAAAGATGAAAACCGCAAAATATTCGGATACTTCCTTGTCGAGATATTCTTGACTATACGGAGTCTATTTGGGCGCAACCGCTAGCTATATTTTGGAAGCACCGCCTGTCACGGCACCGGCTAGGTTGATGACTTCTCGATCATAGGATCCACCGAGCGCTCGTGGCACCCTAGAAAATGCGCACCCTTCACTCGGAAATGCTTAACTGTAAAGCAACTTCCGGTGGGCTAAACTTGGTATCCTTTGAAAGTTCCATTGGTAAGGAATTGTAATCCGCAAACCGCTTTGAAAGATCGTGCTTTGTTGCCGAGATATTCTCGATAATAGGGTCACCTTCACTAACCACTAACTAACCGCCGTGTTAGAAGTCAATCTGACTGTCACCAATTGTCACTTTATTACGAGTCGACCCTTGTATTTGTGCACCTGTACTTAGCCCGAAAGGGTATATATGTACAATAAAGGTAATCATCATTATAGAACAATGTGTTGCTTTTCTTCGTTACTTTGTTGCCGAAATATTCTCGATAATAGGTTCACCTTACATAGCCACTAACTAACCTTACAACTAGAACATCCGCAAGCTGAAAGCATTTTCCGGTTTGCTAAACTTGGTATCGATGGAAAGATGTGTTGGTACATTATTGTAATCCCGCAAACCGCTTTGAAAGATTGTGCTTTGTTGCGTAATTACTCTTCTATAGTATTGCATTTTTAACAGTTCGTCTCTCAGAACAGAAAACCATGAATTAAAACTAGAAAGGCAACATCTTCGCGAAAATGCAAAATTCAAAATGTTTTTGTCAAGCTACTCTCACACAATTCTGTACCCTACATGTTTGCCCTTGTGTATTGTGAGCGAGTAAAATAATACATATTTCATTACCATAAGTATACTATACTATTAAGCTCCCCAATTGTGTGCAAGTAAAAACATTGCTCATACTCAAAATCTAAAACACCTAATGTCCAATCTACGCTACGATATGCTACAAGCGGAAAAGGAAAAATTAAAAAAAAAATTAACACATCAGCAAACAATTTTTTACCTAAGAGGAATACCGAGGAAAACATGACAAGAGATCCAAGCAACCTAGCTATAGGCTATAACGGGCACCTCACTGAAGTAGTGGTACGCTGACGGCTGCGTCCTAAATTCTTATCCTTGACTTGATGGTAGGAGTGTCATGAAAAACACACAAAGGGTAAAATATTCGTTTCTTTCCGATGAAATTCGTTCATGGGTTTTTGTCAAATCGATCGATCCAAATTTTAGTCAAAATCAAGCAACATCGCCAACGTGCCACAGCGTCAGCCAGATACTCGCTTTAACTTAAGTTTAAGCAGCATTTTTTGGTTGATATCCCAAGTTCAAGTTCATCAGATCTTTCACTCTTTTACTGTCAGGCTGAAGACTTTCAAACTCTTTCCTACACTTGCTTTGTCCCACATTCTTGTAAAAACATTTGCCTGCACTGATAGGACTGTGTGCGTCTGGTCCCAAAAGGTGCAACAGTAGCATGCTCCTAGTTTCCAACCCGGACCAAAGCCAGTCCTGCCCAACGGAAATGTCCCGGATGTTGCTCGTCTTCCTAACAGCGGCCTGACGAAGGAGCTCCTGAGAATCAAACCGAGGTTTCGCGTTCAGCCGCCTGTGGTCAGCGGCGTCTCCGCTGACAAAGAAAGATTTGAGGTTCGGGTTGAAGTAGTACGCCACGGCTGCCACACTCGACTCGTCATGGACAAGATAGTCGCACTTAGACAGCAGCAAGATATCAGTGAACACCTCATCACCTATCGAACGCGCGGAATCTTTATCCTTTACCTTGAGCTTAAGCTTGAAATCATCTCCCCTAGCAGCCTGGATGTTCAAGACTTTGTCATCTCCGAACTCGGCCTTGAACACCCCCAAAACTTCGTCCAAATCACAAGCCAAAAATATGCGGAGCTCTTTTCCAGCATTTCTTGCCGTTGGCGTTGCATTTGTGATGAGCTGACGTACAACTCGTACGAAATCCTCGAGGTCTGGTGTCTTCTGCCCGAAATAGCCCATCTCTTCAATGTGGCCTTCATCCAGTCTCACATGGACACCTGTACGTAGATAAAATAGATCATAATATATTCACGTGTCACCGTGAGACATCGTGTCACACCAGGTCCACTGATTGTATGTATTAAGCAACTACCCTTGCGTGATCCGTCCTTCGCGCTGTGTTATTTAGTCATAGCCAGCCGTCAGCCAATCAAATACAGTACTCCCCCTCCTATTATTGGAGGGAAACGTACCAGCCAATCACGCTAGCTGTTGACCGAAGGAGATGATCGGCTGGTGCCGACTGGCTAATGCTAAAGCAGTGACAAGGTCGGATCGCAGGCCAGCACAGCAGGACCATGCCCTGGTGTACATAAGCAGTGACCATGGATGATATGAGTCATCAAATCGTCATGAAACATTGTTCTAATTCTCCTATCAGATGTATGACCCTTTAACGTGTTACAAAGACGGGTTAAGGACTAGCCTGAGACCAGAGGACTGGTTGGAGTCAAGTATACCCCTTCTTACAAAATATTACTCCTCTGTTGCTGTTGAGGAAAATGAGCAACACTCAGTTCAACCGTGGGACTTCCAGTATTATTAATGTTCAGGTTAGAATTGCAAAAAAAAGTAGTCTTTTGTAACTTAAGTGTACCACCAGCATCAAATTGAATAATAAAACTAGATTTTTCAATATTCAAATGTTCAACTAAACGTGAGCATGATTATGTACACAGGCCATCCTTAAGCTTTTAAGAGCTTGTATTTAGGCTAAATAAGTGAGGATATAAAGATATTCGTACGCATATGTTTATGTTAACATTGTATTCGAATATATATTTATTTACCGCGATATGCCAACTACTAAGTTCGACTAACCTATGTTGACAGTTTCCGCCATGAAGGATTTATAGAAAGCATTCACGGTGTTGTGAAATCGGGCAGCAGGCTTGACGTAACCGGATATGACGTGGTTGACAAGAGCACGAGTCTCTGCTGTGATTGGCTGAATGTATGTTGTCACCTTGTGTTCCATGTCGGCAAACCGGAAATCATACAATTCTCCAACTGCTCCTCGTCGAGTCAAATATGGCTGAATTAAATCAAAGATTGCGTCGATGAATCTATTTATTCATTGAACAACAATTTCATGAGATACAAAGCAAGGCAAAATGCTACAATAGCCTTTTTTCAGAAGATGAAACTTTCATTATTTGGGCAACTTTGCTATTTGGGTAACGTTATAGAAGATCCTTCACTGACATGACGTATGCAGCTGCATTATTGGCATATTCCAAGAGAAACCTCCAGAATGCATCAATATTAAAGGTTAAACCTCATCTGATGAAGCTATTGCGTAGTGAAACTCTAGTTTACTAGAGCATTACAGGAATTGTTATCAATCTATAATAATTTACATTCTTTTGGTTATCATGCATCAATTGACGGAAATACTGATATAGAAGACGACAGCCATATAGTACTATGTACATATAGCAAACGTTTGTGTGTAACACTACTCTTCAAATTCCAGGACCTGGATGCAAATAGAGAGGAAAGAAAGTCTCCACATAACAATTCCTCCTCGTCAAAGATACATACCGATTTGCTGACTAAATTGTAGAATCCAGGCATGACGCACACACGAGTCTTCTTGCGCTGTTCTATGCCTTCGTTTACAGCTGAATGAAGAAAAGAAGAGAAATAAAGGATAGGAAAATACACATCAACGCTGGAGTCTATCAACTCAAGGATGAGAGTATGAACCAAATTAAAGCAGAATGTTTGACCTGGAATATTTATGACGTACATGAAAACAAGAGAAATAATTGAAATTGTCATATACAGCATTGATGCTACATGATAAAAGTTTCCAGCGGATATACCCTGTAACGTAACAGCTAGAGGGCGGAATTTGCACACCTTTCCACCTTAGTTCAAATCCAAGTGCCGTCTGCCACACATGCCTACAACTTGCCCACAAGAAAAGATACAAGCATACTTCAGGACGTGTATACGCGGACTTTCGCATAGCACGTGTGTGATTTTGGAATACTTTCAAGTCGGACTCAGTACTATTAGCGTAAAGTAGGCTCCGATCCTGATGCGTCGCCAAAACTCGTCATTGAATTACTAATCAAAGACATGGTAGACAACATGTGGAAAGGCTCTACCTTCGAAGTACCATGTCCAGTAATTCTTGCCATGTCCAGGCGGCCCGCAGTAGTCACAGTCCGTCCAAATGACAGTAGGAGTGAATCCTTGAGCCTGTTGTATGGTTATAGAGGATGAATATAATTCCTTTGTCTCAATGCTCCAAACATTATAACAGGTGATGTAACGCTAGTTCACCTTTATCCGCGGGGTCACCTTTATTCATTGTCATTCAAAGCAGGGTATTTAGGTACATCAAGGGAATAGGCGGTACTTCTAAACTGCAAAAATGCTGAAAATATTGCAATTTGAAACCAATGTCCGTTGATGTGATGTCCCTATTTAACCCTGTTTTTAAAAGCAACGGATATAGGCTACCAAACGGATAAAGGCGAACTAGCGTTATCATTTGTGTGTCGTCTTGAATAAAATGAGCGGTTGTTGAGCGCGCAGAAATTTATCATCATTGTTGTGTAGGAAAGAGAGGAAGAAAGAGAGAGAAAGGGAGAAAGAAAGAGGGGAGGAATAATGTAGGGTTAGATCTCATAATTACCAGACAGGTTGTGATATCGTCGATTGTCTGCAAAACGAGGGCGCCAAAACCGATTCCGTCGCACAATAAGAGAGACGGTTCGATGACGCAGGCGGTGACGTCAGCGGTGTGCCCGTCATACTTGGAGTTGTGGTGGACGGCCATAGGAGTCTTCAGTTGCAACAACGGCTCCATGTAGCTAAAGGCTGGGAAAGGAAAGGAAATGGAATTTAATGGAAAGTTTATGTCAAAAACAACAAATTCATTTCTCGCCTTTTTTGTATCTCAATAATCTCCATGTAATATGTTGAGGACGCTGAATCATAACGTTTTCCTAGCCGGCTTTCTGGGGCCTTTTTGGCCCATAATACACATACCTCCGGAGGCCGGCAATCAGAAAACGCCAGCAATCAGCGACCGAGTACAAATAGAAATGGCCAGCAAAAGTGTATTATGAGCCAAAAAAAGGCCTGCTATGGAGGCTAACGTTTTCCTAGCTGCCTTTGTTGTCTCAAACTAGATAATCTCGAAGCATATTTGGAGAGGATAAATTGTTCTGCTTTTCTAGCTGCCCCTCTCTGCAGAAAAAAAACGTTGCCTGCATAACATCTGCTTGGAGGTCAGTCACCAAACAGATCACCTCTTGGCCTATAACTTCGTAAAGAAACTGCCCCACCTGTTACACCGATATAAATGCGCGTTGCCAGGTTCAGGTGCAGAACTGCACACAACGAGACAGTCAGCACTGCTGCCAGGAACAGTCGACGGCGTTTTGTAATATAGACCATCCTTTTCAGGAGATGATAGAAATAGCGACGCGAAACAAACATCGCTGTCGAAAACCTCGAAAGTCTCTCGTTCAACCGGTACGGGCTATGTAAATTTTATTGTCTTTCCCTCCTGTTGGGGACTGTACGATATCAAGCAGGGGGTGGGTGGGGGGCTTTGTGCAAAAAGGGAAGAAGGGCCATGGAAAAATTTTGGGGTGCCCGAGTTGGGTTCGGGACATATATTTTTTTTTCTTTTACGTATCGGTTATATACATATATCATCCTAAGTACCGACAATTCTCATTTCTTTCCATGTTCTTGCCAACTTGGAAATGTTCCACAAAATTGCTATCATTTTACATGAAATCTTGCTACAGTTCGCTCACATAACGTTATATATCGACAGAAATACCGAAAATCAGGAATGTAATTCGATACATGATGAGAGCGTAACTTACAACCGCTCTTGGCCACATTCTTTGAATATGAAAATGCAGGAAAATGACATTTTAGATAATGAAAAATTCTAAATCCGGACACACTAGATTAAGATAAGTTATAATGTTCACACAGCAACATGTGTTTTTGTATATACATTGCCTTACAAACATACACCGCCCTTTATTCAAAGGAGTGACAATTAAAAGAACGACAGACAACTACTATCAACAGCATGATTTGCATATCAAAATGCAGACGATCCGGACCCCCTAGATTGCGATGCAGTTGTCTTGCCTGTGACGCATTCAGGTAAGCGAAAAGGTTGCAAGAGCTGGAAACTGGAACTGCAGGGCTGCCATTGCTGTTGCGAAACAACAATATTTGTTACGGGATGACAGAAATCCGGGAAAAAATGGTTGTTCAACATTGATAACCATTTCTTCAGCATAGCTTGTTATCAAACAAACCAATGCTGCAGGCATGGGCGGACAGCGGCTGATACATCGAACGACCTGTCATACACAAATCTAAATGTGCCCTCTCACTGCACTTGCGTCACTGCGGGGTTCGTTCAATGCGTCACTGTTTTGTTATTTTCTCCGACTTTTTTTTATAATTTGGGTATTGCTTAGTACGAATTAGAAGACGACAAAATACACAAAAAGGATTCGTTGAGTATCTTTCGAACCCCACAGTGACGCAAGCTTGACACAAGTGCAGTAAGAGTGCACCTTAACTCATTTGAATTCTAGGTACTATGTAACAGCTTAACACAAACTATCGTCAGAATGAATTGCGTCATGTGCAAATCTAACATTAAGCTCAAGGATTTTGATTGAAATATTTGCCACATTGTGTCTATGGTGGTCTCCCAATTATGAAACCCGAGAAGCAAGTTAATACACATACCCGAAACCATATACAAATGACATCTTTATTTCTCATACAAACATTCAAGTCACATAATTCTCATGAAGGATATACATCCCACACGTATTCAACATGTGAAAAATTCATCTCTGCGAACATGTTTCTCATATATTCTATTTCTTGAGTGACATTTGCTAAACAAACCAGTGACAATTTATGCCACGATCAAAAGCAGAACACGCTGATGAAATTAACTCTACCTGCCATACATTTAAGTAACTCCCAAGATGAACAATTCATAAAAGTTACCAATCCTCATCATGCTCATAACAAGAGCAAAAATAATATTTCGCGTGAAATATGGAGTGTTAAGACATACGAGCAGCACTGAAGTTTCGACGACCGACTATTGCTAAACCCATACAATCCCATATTTCCACCATTGCCTAGAAGCGAGAAAAAGTCGACATTCTATACTAGACTAACTCTATGATACTTTTGCATGTACGTTCTGTCTTTTTTTGTGACCTGTACTTAGCTAGGTCTGGGATAAATGTACACTAAATGGCTTTATTAAGTCAATACTTTCTCTGAAACCACCTGTCCAATTGCTAGTCCGTTACTCCCCTTATTATATAGCTTACCATGCAGCACAGACCTTAGCTACTATGTTGTGCCTTGAAATGAAAAAAAAACTCAAAAAGAGTTACAAATCCCCATCATGCTCGTGCCTCCTCACCACCAAGGGTTTATCAACGTTCCTCATCAGGTGGAAATAAAAGTTCATCACCCTCCCGTAGTCCTCGATGGAGATCCTCTCGTTCACGCCGTGAAATCTCGCGAAGTCTTCTGGGCCCATGACGTTAGGAGAGAACCGGTAGATGGCGCTCGTGAGGTTCCAGTAGTGTTGAGTATCTACACGTAAGAAAAAAAAAACATTTTCAAACAGAACAAATGATAACCTCCTATCCAATCTATCATGGATTATTTTGCTCTCTTTGGGGCAGATGAAGCTCTCTTACGCCGAGGTAATCTTCCGCATCTGGTAGGAATTCTAGTCGGTAAAAGAGAAGAGTTTGGCCAAATAGGGAAGTGTAACGTGAATTAGTTGCCTCGGGATTTCGGTCCAGGTGTGAGTTTGGTAGAGACTACTTGGTAGGAGTTTCACGCGATAATTGGCCATCCACGATATTTGTTGGCTCCTATTCCTTAAAACTCCTACCGGGTCCGAAAGATTGCCCCAAAGCTTTATCTGCTCCGAAGAGAGCCTGACCAATTCAGGGTAGAATGGATATCAAAAAGAACACATATCATGAAATAAATTCAAAAAGCATTTTTTGTTACGTACCTGTGTTGCCCAACAGAACATAGGGAGCCACAAGCGAGTCTGGGTAGACCTGTTGGATGCTTTCCTGTATCGTCATGAATGCTGGAGACTCGGGGCCACTCGGAGAGATGGGTGCAGGGACCAGAGCCGCCACAACTTCCACTTTGACCCTGGGGTCGTTGATAACCTTGACGTCGTGATCTACAACTTCCTGTATCGTCTGTCTGGGATGAACTCGGTGGTTCACGATGGCGACTGCTTCGGGAGCGATAACGTTATCTTTAATCCCGGCGTTAAACCGTGTGACGGCCGTGGTGGTGCGGCATAGAGCGTTAGTACCGGCCTTTTGAGCCAGAAACCATCGAATGATGGGTGTAAATAGCCACAGGTTAGAAATCATCACGCGATGGGGAAGGCTCATTTCGGTAGCGAGGTGCTCAGCGAACTCCCGTTCAGGTCCCGACCCCCAGAGGTTTGGCTGTGGGTTCCTGTGTAAGTTGGTAACCGCCTGAGACAGAACGCCTATAGCTGACTCTTTCTCAGGCATGGACCCGTGTCCTCCTTTCATCCGTACACTGAGCTTTACCGTTAAGTAGCCCTTCTCCGTAACGCTAAGTAGGGCCACTTTCTTTGCCACTCCTGGTACGTATTCTTTAGTTACGCTAAAACCCTCGTCTAGAAGAAACTCCAATTTTACTCCGCGATCCGCCAACAGTTTTGCAATCTGCTTCGCACCGTAGAGACCTAAAACCTCCTCGTCGTGTCCGTACGCAAGGTACAAGGTTCGTCTCGGTCGATGACCCCTCTTCAGGTGAAACTCCAGCGCCTCCATTTGTCCCATGACGTTATGTTTGCAGTCTATGGTCCCCCTGCCGTACATGAACCCGTCTTTACGCTGCCCAGAAAACGGCTCAGCTTCCCAGCCAGGTTCCTCGGTCACAGGTACTACATCCAGGTGAGCTGCCAGGAGACCAGGCTTCAGGGAGCGGTCCGAACCCTCCACACGGTACAGTAGACTATAGTTCCCAACTACCTCTCTCGTCACCAGCGGGGAGGAGTGAACAACGGGGAAACTGTCGCGGATGAAGGCAGTAAACTTGAGCAGTTCTTCGGGCGTCCCTCGTCCCGGTTCGTACGAGATGGTGCGGAAGGTTATCGCCCGGCTGAGCCTGTTGAGCCTATCTTCGCTGGCGGGGATAAAATCTTCATCTGTAGCGTTACAGGGCGGTGGGCGGGTCTGGTAGGAAGGGAACGTGGCGGTTCGGACCACCACAATCACTACTACACACAACAAGGGAACCCCGACCCACTGCAACAGCTTTTGTGCAGCAGACATCTTGGCTAGGACAAAGTAGACAGGTGGAGGGGTTAAAGTGCATCACATATCGATGGCAGTATTTGTCTGTGTATCTGTACTGTTGTTCAACCGGTTCAACCACTCGTGCGTATCATAGAAGCAACAAGCCTTGCAGGCACGCGGCAGCGGCTGATTTTATTACATAAACATCCTGTCACAAGTACACGGAACTCAAGAACGGTTTAAAACTTATTAACTGATTAGGCCTAGGTCCCAATTCCCAACCCGGGGCCCGGCTGGGTAGCTTTCGGAAACGAAAAAAATGATAAAAAGGGCAACAAAACACACAGGACATAAAAAGGTAGTCAGGAGCATAATTTGTATGTATTCCTTGGTAAACAATTTTCTTTTTTCTTTTCAGCAAACATCCCGGCCGGGCCCCGTTTCGGATCTAAGTCTAAAGCTTAGGTCCCAATTCCCAACCCGGGGCCCGGCCGGGCAGCTTTCGTAAACGAAAAATATGATATAAAAGGCAACGAAAGACACAGAGCATACAGAATATTGTCATGAGCGTGATTTTTGTATATTCCTCGATAAACACTTTTATTTTTTCGTTTCCGCAAACATCCCGGGCGGGGTCCGATTTGGAAATGGGACCTAATATTATAAGCCTTAAACTTAGTGAGGTGACATACGACTTAGTGGATCTCTTTTTGATGAATGAAGACCTTTATTGTACCGTTTTGCCCAATCGAGCTGAGTACAAGTCACAACAAGTCAAAACATACATACATATTTAAAAGTATCACAAATCTTGTCTAATACAGAACTTCGGCTTCTTCTCGCTTCTCGGTAATGGTGAAAATGTAGGACTGTATTGGTTTAGCTATGAATTTGGGGAAATGTTCCCACTATGTAAATCAACGCTGCAGGAATCTCAAGTTTTTGCTGGGTTTGTGCTCAGGGCGGTCTCCCGTCCATGACTACAAAAAACAGACGTCACACACAGCTATGACCATTTCTGATCACCGACACCTCTTATCAGACTGTACGATTCGAGCGTTTTAGTTGATTTTTATGTACTTTAGGTTTTAGAGACTAAGTTGTATTCAACACAGCCGTCACGTCTTATCAGACTGTACGATTCGACTGTACCATTTGCATATTCATGAATGGGAATGTCACAATTGTAAAGTTCCCATCATTATCTGTAAGCAGTTTGAATTATGCAAACCAGAAATTTGTACAGCAATCTATTTCTAACTCTTTTAGACTATCAAAACCAGTTATCATACAAGTATTAAAATCCACTAAGTTCCTGATCAGAAATACAATTGGTTCCATGATACAAAATAAATCAAGCAAATCAATAAATTCTCAGAGGTTTCAGATAGCATCCACTATCTTTCAATTGTGATGATAATCTACCAGGTTGTTGACTTGACTTGTAACGGTAACCTTCATCGACGAAGATTTTTCTTTCTTCCCAGCAGTACGGGAAGAGACTGCCAAAGTTTGATGGGCCACACTTCAATCTGAGAAGCTTTTCCACAGTGGTAAATATTTTTACCATCACTAAAGATACTGACGACTCAAACCCATTGCCCATTGACCATGACGATTGCCAACAAAATGCCAACAAAACAAAACACTACGGATGTGTGAGGAAGATTCTTTTCCTTATCACAAGCAGCCAGTCCTGCACAGTCTCAAAATAACCACTGAAATGTTGGCCTTCTTTGCTGACATCCTGCCATTGTACGAAGAACGAACAGGAAAGCAGCTAGAACAGGATTCTGTCGATTCTGTCATTAAGACCATTTTATGCCATAGCGTCGCTCAGCTAACATATAAGAGCTCCATATAAAAAAAATCCCATTGCATAGAATAATGTTGCTTGCGTTAAGCATGTTGATCCTTCTTGCCGTCACAAATGCGGCCCCGTCGACCTGGAGGGTAGGCGAAGGAGTTCTGTCGAGCCACGGTCGAGCCCGCCGCCATGCAGTGGAAGCAACAACCAACGTCAATCACCAAGACGTCGGCCTAGATGTTGCCACCACGGCCCCGACCCGAATCTGTGACACAACTGGTAAAGAGACTGAATTCGGGTGAGCGCAAAGTAGTTGTTTGTCTGTTTTTTTGTTTTTTTTTTCAAAGAAGAAAGTTGCTTTCGGTCTTTAAAAGATTTATAAAAGATGTGTAATTACTGCACTCATGCTTGTTGCTGTACTCATGCGAATGGAAGGGGGCTACTCGAGATCGAGAGATAAAAGGTTCGATTTTTGGCATTGATACATAGACGTTGACGTTGTGCCCTTAGGAAAGACGCTTAACACGAATTCCTCCCCAGGTGTAAATATGGGTACCTGTAAAATGCAGTGTAATAAGAAGGTTGAGGTCTGCCTTCCAAAACCATGCCCATGACACAGTGAATAAACCCACTACCTCTATGGCCTTAAGAAGACCACGGGACTACCCTGTACCTGATTTCTCTGTATTGTGGTATAAAAGAATGAATGTTTGTGTTACAGCCTACTTACTGACGTACAGGATATTTGTTCGTGAAACTTTCGAAGTTTCATGTACCAATAAATTTGATACAGATATATTTTAAGTGTATAAACTACAACCGATTGGTAATGACTACACTTCAAAATTGGAGTGTCTTCCTTATCTGTGTCATCCTGCAACTCAGATTGACAGACAATAATACAGTATTTGATAAGTAAGCCCGACCTCCAGTCAACTTTATCTGTATCTATATAACACCGGTATAACCGTTGCAACTTGGGGTCCAGAGAACACAGAGTGGTCACTGAGACCCAGCGGAGGCAGGATGGAGGGCTGATCGTATCTGTCCTTCGTGTTTGTTATAATCAGGTCTGGCAGTGCGTTTCCTCCAGTGTTTTTACTCACTAACGTGGGATAGATGACCTCCTCTACCGAGTTCAGTTTGTTATGAACTTTTGGTTTTCTCTCGCAGTGATCCCGTCACATTCGAATGTGAAAATCAGGTCATCTCATCAGTTACCAGCAGCTACAACTGTAGTTCCCCGTCCGACCGTGCCTGGGCGTTTGACTGTAAGGCTGTAACGGGTGTAGAGTTGGATGAGTGCTTCTGGTCGCCTTACATCAACGACTTCGGGGGGGTCGTGGCTTTCCAGTGTCCGTTCAACAGTCTCGTTACCGGGTTTTACAGGTATGTGGTTGGTTTGTGAGGTTTACCTCCAGCGGGGGTATTACTTTAGGTGTGTTTGCACCTATACTTCCGATGGTTTTGTATGAACTGTGACATGTGAGCAGTTACCAATGTTGCAAAAATATGATTTGGTGCCTCTAACAGTATTTCCAGGTACACCAGCATTTCCTGAAGGTAGTGTGGTGTAATAGTTCATTGACAGCAGGTCAGTCTCAGAATATCCCCTTGTGGGAGGGAAATAGCTGGGATGATGATATGAATTAAGGGAAGGAGAGGAATACTAGCATGTGTAATGGCTAGAACTATGGCACCAATATATTGGCAAAACTCCTGTTATCCATTAATCCAAAACTCCTGTCGTGATATTTCTCGGATGTATGAGATCTTCGATTTTTTTTTGTTTTCTAGCCCTTTCCGGGATGACAAAAACGACAGGCGATGGAAGGTGAAGTGTTGTAGGCCCGGTTCCTACCTCGCGTACAACTGCCTGACAACCATTGCAAGCAACGAGTGGAATGACGACTTGAAGTTCTCCTCCCCATCTGGCTACTTCATGCGGGGGATCCATAGTGACGTCAGCACAGGGAAGAGGTACGTTGGACAGGGAGGCATAGTATACGTTTCAATAACTCCAATTACTGAACACATGCGGCGACGATGCATACTCTCGTGCCTGAGGGGTTCGGGGGGGGGGGGGGGGGGTCGTATCTGATCGGCTGATGACGACTGGACAACGATAACGTAGCGAGAAGGACGGCGAGCACGCCGATACGCCAGGCCCGGGGTCGTTTTTTGAATACACGATAACATAATGTAGGGCAGATTCTCAGATTCTAAAAGTACAGAATCAACCAACCCCTTGTCATCCCAGAAAGCAGGCTATACAAGCATGCACGTTTGTCTGGTATTTCGTTGAAGCATTCCCATTTATTGAGGCACTTATATAATAGTCTTCATGTTGAGCAGTAGCTCAAGCATACAATAAGGCACTAAATATGTTTTTCTGTTGTTGTTTGTTTTTACAGGGATCGTCGTTACCAGTTTGATCTGTGCAAGCTTATCAAGAAAAATACTGACAACCGTTACGGTTGATAAACGTTAACCTTCAAGTCACGCTATTTGAGGATCCACGTGGATCAAATGGAGTGAAGCATGATCTACATCTTAATGTTCTTCCCTTTTTGTTTTGTTATGTGTAGGCCTAGCGGCTAACTAACTATTTACGGAGAGGACATAAAGAGGTCTGAACACGTTGGCTCACGCTCCAAGACTGACCACGGTGGGTCGGTATCGTTTATTCGCGTATCTATAATACAGGCCAGATGTACCAGGACACTCGGGTATCTATAATACAGACCAGATGGGCCAGACCGCCCCATGGTGGTGGGAGCTGGCCCTATCACTTTCATTGCTTTCATTCTAATGTATATACATACAACCAAAGTTGACTAACGTACACGTTACTGTTTAACATAAGGTGTCATTGTCCTATTCTTTTATTCAGCCTCATTTTCTTAACAGGAATATGATAAAGCTATAAACTGTACTAGTATCTCATCTGTTCAGCCATTCAGTCCATTAATATTTTTCAGTGTTATGATAAGGCTAATCAATATCAATTTTTTTTATTTATTGCTCTTTACTTAATAATATGTACATACTGTACATATAGATCGACGGGAATACCGAAAATCAACCACTCTTGGCGACATTCTTTGCCTATAAAAGGCAGGAAAATGACATTTTAAATGATGAAAAATTCTAAATCCGGACACACTAGATTAAGTTAAGTTATAATGTTCACACAGCAACATATGTTTCTGTATATACATGGCCTTACAAACATACACCACCCTTTATTCAATGGAGTGGCAGTTAAAAGAACGACAGACAACGACTATCAACAGCATGATTTGCCTCTCAAAATGCAGACAATCCGGACCCCCTAGATTGCGATGCAGTTGACGCATTCAAGTAAAGCGAAAGTTTGCAAGAGCAACGTCTAGCAGCTGGAACTGCAGGGCTGCCATCGCTATTGCGGAACCACAATATTTGTTACGAGAAGGCAGAGATCCGGGAAAAGGAGTTGTTCAACCTTGATAACCACTTCTTCAGCGTAGTTTATTATTAGACAAACCAATGTTGCAGGCTAGGCAAGGGCGGACAGCGGCTGATACATCGAACGATCTGTCATACACAAATCTAAAGGTGCCCTCTCACTGCACTTGCGTCAAGCTTGCGTCACTGCAGGGTTCGTTCAAGGCGTCACTGTTTTGTTATTTTCTCAGATTATTTTTTATAATTTAGATTTTGCTTAAAACGACTAAGAAGACGATACAATACACAAAAAGGAAGGAGATTCGTTGAGTATCTTTCGAACCCCGCAGTGACGCAAGCTTGACACAAGTGCAGTAAGAGTACACCTTAACTCATTTGAATTCTAGGTACTATGTAACAGCTTAACGTATAACACAAACTATCGTCAGAATGAATTACGTCATGTGCAAATCTAACATCACGCTCAAGGATTTTGATTGAAATATTTGCTACATTATGTCTAGGGTGGTCTCCCAATTATGAAACCCGAGATGCAAGTTAGTACATATACCCGAAACCATATACAAATAACATCTTTATTTCTCATACAAACATTCAAGTCACATAATTCTCATGAAGAATATACATCCCACACGTATTTAACGTGTGAAAAATTCATCTCTGCGAACATATTTCTCATATTTTCTATTTCTTGAGTGAGATTTGCTAAACGAACCAGTGACAATTTATGCCACGATCAAAAGCAGAACATGCTGATAAAATTAACTCTACCTGCCATAACGTTGTATTTAAATAACTCCAAAGATTAACAATTCATAAAAGTTACCAATCCCCATCATGCTCATAACAAGAGCAAAAATAATATTTCGTGTGAAATATGGAGTGTTTAGACACACGAGTAGCACTGAAGTTTCGACAACTGACTATTGCTAAACCCATACAATCCCATATTTCCACCATTGCCAAGAAGCGAGAAAAAGTCGACATTCCATACTAGACTAACTCTATGATACTTTTGCATGTACGTTCTGTCTTTTTGACCTGTACTTAGCTAGGTCTGGAATAAATGTACACTAAATGGCTTTATTAAGTCAATACTTTCTCTGAAACCACCTGTCCAATTGCTAGTCCGTTACTCCCCTTATTATATAGCTTACCATGCAGCAGAGACCTTAGCTACTATGTTGTGCCTTGAAATGAAAAAAAAAATCAAAAAGAGTTACAAATCCCCATCATGCTCGTGTCTCCTCACCAGCAAAGGTTTATCAACGTTCCGCATGAGGTGGAAATAAAAGTTCATCACCCTCCCGTAGTCCTCGATGGAGATCCTCTCGTTCACGCCGTGAAATCTCGAGAAGTCTTCTGGGCCCATGACGTTAGGAGAGAACCGGTAGATGGCGCTCGTGAGGTCCCAGTAGTGTTGAGTATCTACGCGTAAGAAAAAAAAAACATTTTCAAACAGAACAAATGATAACCTCCTATCCAGTCTTTCGTGGATTATTTTGCTCTCTTTGGAGCAGATGAAGCTTTCTTACGCCGAGGTAATCTTCCGCATCTGGTAGGATTTCTAGTCGGTAAAAGAGAAGAGTTTGGCCAAATAGGGAAGTGTAACGTGAATAAGTTGCCTCGGGATTTCGGTCCAGGTGGGAGTTTGGTAGAGACTACTTGGTAGGATTTTCACGCGGTAATTGGCCATCCACGATATTTGTTGGCTCCTATTCCTTAAAACTCCTACCGGGTCCGAAAGATTGCCCCAAAGCTTTATCTGCTCCGAAGAGAGCCTGGCCAATTCAGGTTAGAATGGATATCAAAAAGAACACATATCATGAAATAAATTCTAAAAGCATTTTTTACGTACCTGTGTTGCCCAACAGAACATAGGGAGCCACAAGCGAGTCTGGGTAGACCTGTTGGATGCTTTCCTGTATCGTCATGAATGCTGGAGACTCGGGACCACTCGGAGAGATGGGTGCAGGGACCAGAGCCGCCACAACTTCCACTTTGACCCTGGGGTCGTTGATAACCTTGACGTCGTGATCTACCACTTCCTGTATCGTCTGTCTGGGATGAACTCGGTGGTTCACAATGGCGACTGCTTCGGGAGCGATAACGTTATCTTTAATGCCGGCGTTAAATCGTGTGACGGCCGTGGTGGTGCGGCATAAAGCGTTAGTACCGGCCTTTTGAGCCAGAAACCACCGAATGATGGGGGTAAATAGCCACAGGTTAGAAATCATCACGCGATGGGGAAGGCTCATTTCGGTAGCAAGGTGCTCAGCGAACTCCCGCTCGGGACCCGAACCCCAGAGGTTCGGCTGTGGGATCCTGTGTAAGTTGGTAACCGCCTGAGACAGAACGCCTATAGCGGACTCTTTCTCAGGCATGGACCCGTGTCCTCCTTTCATCCGTACACTGAGCTTTACCGTCAAGTAGCCCTTCTCCGTAACGCTAAGTAGGGCCACTTTCTTTGCCACTCCTGGTACGTATTCTTTAGTTACGCTAAAACCCTCATCTAGAAGAAACTCCAATTTTACTCCGCGATCCGCCAACAGTTTTGCAATCTGCTTCGCACCGTAGAGACCTAGAACCTCCTCGTCGTGTCCGTACGCAAGGTACAAAGTTCGTCTCGGTCGATGACCCCTCTTCAGGTGAAACTCCAGCGCCTCCATTTGTCCCATGACGTTATGTTTGCAGTCTATGGTCCCCCTGCCGTACATGAACCCGTCTTTACGCTGCCCAGAAAACGGTTCAGCTTCCCAGCCAGGTTCCTCGGTCACAGGTACTACATCCAGGTGAGCTGCCAGGAGACCAGGCTTCAGGGAACGGTCCGAACCCTCCACGCGGTACAGTAGACTGTAGTTCCCAACTACCTCTCTCGTCACCAGCGGGGAGGAGTGAACAACCGGGAAACTGTCGCGGATGAAGGCAGTAAACTTGAGCAGTTCTTCGGGCGTCCCTCGTCCCGGTTCGTACGAGATGGTGCGGAAGGTTATCGCCCGGCTGAGCCTGTTGAGCCTATCTTCGGTGGCGGGGATAAAATCTTCATCCGTGGCGTTACAGGGCGGTGGGCGGGTCTGGTAGGAAGGGAACGTGGCGGTTCGGACCACCACAATCACGACCACACACAACAAGGGAACCCCGACCCACTGCAACAGCCTTTGTGCGGCAGACATCTTGGCTAGGACAAAGTAGACAGGCGGAGGGGTTAAAGTGCATCACATATCGATGGCAGTATTTGTCTGTGTATCTGTGTTGTTCAACCGGTTCAACCACTCTTGCGTATCATAGAAGCAACAAACCTTGCAGGCACGCGGCAGCGGCTGATTGTATTACATAAACATCCTGCCACAAGTACACGGAACTCAAGAACGGTTTAAAACTTATTAACTGATTAGGCCTAGGTCCCAATTCCCAACCCGGGGCCCGGCTGGGTAGCTTTCGGAAACGGAAAAGATGATAAAAAGCGCAACAAAACACACAGGACATAAAAAGATAGCCAGGAGCATAATTTGTATGTATTCCTTGGTAAACAATTTTCTTTTTTTCTTTTCAGCAAACATCTCGGCCGGGCCCCGTTTCGGATAGTCTAAAGCCCGGCCGCGTAGCTTTCGTAAACGAAAAATATGATATAAAAGGCAACGAAAGACACAGAACATACAGAATATTGTCATGAGCGTGATTTTTGTATATTCCTCGATAAACACTTTTAGTTTTTCGTTTCCGCAAACATCCCGGGCGGGGTCCGATTTGGAAATGGGACCTAAGCCTTAGACTTAGTGAGGTGACATACTGACATACGACTTCGTGGATCTCTTTTTAAAATGTTCGCTTCTCGGTAATGGTGAAAATGTAGGACTGTATTGGTTTAGCTATGAATTTGGGGAAATGTTCCCACTATGTAAATCAACGCTGCAGGAATCTCCAGTTTTTGATGGGTTTGTGCTCAGGGCGGTCTCCCGTCTATGACTACAAAAACCAGAAGTCACACACAGCTATGACCATTTCTGACCACCGACACCTCTTATCAGACTGTACGATTCGAGCGTTTTAGTTGATTTTTATGTACTTTAGGTTTTAGAGACTAAGTTGTATTCAACACAGCCGCGGACTTTTCATGGGTGACCTCCAGGACCGGGAACTTGATGCCTATAGACGTGCCCATACCAGCCCGAATCATGGAGGTTCTAAATCATGTTCATGTTGTACATATGTAGGCTTGAATGTTGTTTACCAAATTCATGCCACCGACAAGACTTTCATGACTGTACAGTGTAAGACTCAGGTGTTTTCCACTTCGCGGACTCAGCACTCATTACAAAACTAGAGTTCGGCGACCCCATACTTCCAATAATAGTTGATTCTATGCAAATTACTAACTCATTTGCATAATCTATGCATGGGAATGTCACAATTATAAAGTTCCCATCATTATCTGTAAGCCCCCCCCCCCGGGCACATTGAAAACCGCCAATACAATGGCGATATGTCACCCCTGGTAAAATAAATAAGAACAAACAAACAATAGCTGCGTATGAGGTACGTATTCTGGGAAGTTAGTACGCTATGCGTACGACTGTGTATGGCAAAATTCAAATGCGTCCGGACTTGAGTATATACGCACGTGTGAACCCACCCTTGGATACTGACGACTCAAACTCATTGCCCATTGACCACGACGATTGCCAACAAAATGCCAACAAAAACAAAACAGTGCGGATGTGTGAGGAAGATTCTTTTCCTTATCACAAGCAGCCAGTCTTTCACAGTCTCAAAATAACCACTGAAGTTTTGGCTTTCTTTGCTGACATCCTGCCATTGTACGAAGCACGAACAGGAAAGCAGCTAGAACGGGATTCTGTCGATTCTGTCATTAAGACCATTTTATGCCATAGCGTCGCTCAGCTAACATATAAGAGCTCCATATAAAAAAATCCCATTGCATAGAATAATGTTGCTTGCGTTAAGCATGTTGATCCTTCTTGCCGTCACAAATGCGGTCCCGTCGACCTGGAGGGTAGGCGAAGAAGTTCTGTCGAGCCTGGGCCGGGCCCGCCGCCATGCAGTGGAAGCAACAACCAACGTCAATCACCAAGACGTCGGCCTAGATGTTGCCACCACGGCCCCGACCCGAATCTGTGACACAACTGGTAAAGAAACTGAATTCGGGTGAGCGCAAAGTAGTTGTTTGTCTGTTTTTTTTTGTTTTTTTTTTTCAAAGAAGAAAGTTGCTTTCGGTCTTTAAAAGATTTATAAAAGATGTGTAATTACTGCACTCATGCTTGTTGCTGTACTCATGCGAATGGAAGGGGGCTACGAACTCGAGATCGAGAGATAAAAGGTTCGATTCTTGGCATTGATACATAGACGTTGACGTTGTGCCCTTAGGAAAGACGCTTAACACGAATCCCTACCCAGGTGTAAATATGGGTACCTGTAAAATGCAGTGTAATGAGAATGTTGAGGTCTGCCTTCCAAAATCATGCCCATGACACAGTGAATAAACCTACTACCTCCATGGCCTTAAGAAGACCATGGGGCTATCTTTTACCTGATTTCTATGTATTGTGGTCTAAAATAATGAATGTTTGTGTTACAACCTGCTTACTGACGTACAGGATATTTGTTCGTGAGACTTTCGAAGTTTCCGAAGTTTCATGTACCAATAAATTTGATACAGATTTATTTTAAGTGTATAAGCTAGAACCAATTGGTAATGACTACACTTCAAAATTGTAGTGTCTTCCTTTTCTGTGTCATCCTGCAGCTCAGATTAACCGACAATAATATAATATTTGATAAGTAAGCCCAACCTCCGGTCAACTTTATCTGTATCTATATAACACCGGTATGTTGCGACTTGGGGTCCAGAGAACACAGAGTGGTCACTGAGACCCAGCGGAGGCAGGATGGAGGGCTGATCGTATCTGTCCTTCGTGTTTGTTATAATCAGGTCTGGCAGTGCGTTTCCTTCAGTGTTTTTACTCACTAACGTGGGATAGATGACCTCCTCTACCGAGTTCAGTTTGTTATGAACTTTTGGTTTTCTCTCGCAGTGATCCCGTCACATTCGAATGTGAAAATCAGGTCATCTCATCAGTTACCAGCAGCTACAACTGTAGTTCCCCGTCCGACCGTGCCTGGGCGTTTGACTGTAAGGCTGTAACGGGTGCAGAGTTGGATGAGTGCTTCTGGTCGCCTTACATCAACGACTTCGGGGGGATCGTGGCTTTCCAGTGTCCGTTCAACAGTCTCGTTACCGGGTTTTACAGGTTTGTGCACGTGGTTGGTTTGTGAGGTTTACCTCCAGCGGGGGTATTACTTTAGGTGTGTTTGCACCTATACTTCCGATGGTTTTGTATGAACTGTGACATGTGAGCAGTTACCAATGTTGCAAAAATATGATTTGGTGCCTCTAGCAGTATTTCCAGGTACACCAGCATTTCCTGAAAGTAGTGTGGTGTAGGGCTGGGTACCGGTACAGAAAATTCAGGTCCAGGTCCGGTTCAGGTCCAGAGGATCAGGTCCAGGTCCGGACCTGAACCTGGACCTGATTCATACCAATGGTGCATTTCACTACAAAGAAATCTGTTTGGTGAAGTATTAGACTTACACTGGCGTTTTAAAATCCTACAACGCTAACTGCATCTGTACGATTGACTGTAAACCTTGGTAGAAATTACTATAAACTCTACTCTACTTCACTCTTGTCATTTTCTTCCAACTGCAAGCGCCAAAACGTGTGAATGCCTGATCAAATAATATGTTAATTTTCTAATCGGTCCAACATCCGGTTCATCTAACTTTTTCAGGTCCGGTTTTTCTGGACCGGTCCAATAAGAAAAACCGGTTTTGTACCGGTACGCTGTACCGATACCCAGCCCTAGTGTGGTGTAATAGTTCATTGACGGCAGGCCAGTCTCAGAATGTCCCCTTGTGGGAGGGAAATAGCTGGGATGATGATATGAATTAAGGGAAGGAGAGGAATACTAGCATGTGTAATGGCTAGAACTATGGCACCAATATATTGGCAAAACTCCTGTTATCCATTAATCCAAAACTCCTGATATTTCTCGGAGGTATGAGATCTCCGATTTTTTTTTCTAGCCCTTTCCGGGATGACAAAAATGACAGGCGATGGAAGGTGAAGTGTTGTAGGCCCGGTTCCTACCTCGCGTACAATTGCCTGACAACCATTGCAAGCAACGAGTGGAATGACGACTTGAAGTTCTCCTCCCCATCTGGCTACTTCATGCGGGGGATCCATAGTGACGTCAGCACAGGGAAGAGGTTCGTTGGACAGGGAGGCATAGTATACGTTTCAATAACTCCAATTACTGAATTACACATGCGGCGACGATGCATACTCTCGTGCCTGAGGGGTTCGGGGGGGGGGGGGTCGTATCTGATCGGCTGATGACGACTGTACGATATTAAACGTAGCGAGAAGGACGGCAAGCATGCCGATACGCCAGGCCCGGGGTCGTTTTTTTGATACACGATAACATAATGTAGGGCAGATTCTCAGATTCTAAAAGTACAGAATCAACCAACCCCTTGTCATCCCAGAAAGCAGGCTATACAAGCATGCACGTTTGTCTGGTATTTCGTTGAGGCATTCCCATTTATTGAGGCACTATAGTCTTCATGTTGAGCAGCAGCTCAAGCATACAATAAGGCACTGAATATGTTTTTCTGCTGTTGTTTGTTTTTACAGGGATCGTCGTTACCAGTTTGATCTGTGCAAGCTTATCAAGAAAAATACTGACAACCGTTACGGTTGATGAACGTTAACCTACAAGTCACGCTATTTGAGGATCCACATGGATCTGATGGAGTGAAGCATGATCTACATCTTATTGTTCTTCCCTTTTTGTTTCATTGCTTTTATTCTAAGATATATACATACAACCAAAGTTGACTAACGTACACGTTACTGTTTAACATATGCTAGTTATGGTAGGTGACGCCTTTGATGTCATCGTTCAATTACACAAGGTGTCATTGTCCTATTCTTTTATTCAGCCTCATTTTCTTAACAGGAATATGATAAAGCTATAAACTGTATCTCATCTGTTCAGCCATTCAGTCCATTAATATTTTTCAGTGTTATGATAAGGCTAATCAATATTTAGTGCTCTTTACTTAATAATATGTACATACTGTTAATCATCCTGATGGAAGAAAATACAGTTCTGTCTTCAGAAACTGGACATATTTTCGTATACCAATCTTCGGCTAAAATATCTCTGACTCAATTTTTTCATTGAAACAAAAATTGAACCACAAACACACACACACACACACACACACATACATATATCATCCTAAGTACCGACAATTCTCATTTCTTTCCATTTTTTGCCAACTTGGAAATGTTCCACAAAAATTGCTATCATTTTACACAAAATCTTGCTACAGTTCGCACACATAATTATAAACGTTATATATCGACGGGAATACCGAAAATCAACCACTCTTGGCCACATTCTTTGCCTATAAAAGGCAGGAAAATGACATTTTAAGTTATGAAAAATTCTAAATCCGGACACACTAGATTACGATAAGTTACAATGCTCACACAGCAACATATGTTTCTGTATATTCATGGCCTTACAAACATACACCGCCCTTTATTCAATGGAGTGGCAGTTAAAAGAACGACAGACAACCACTATCAACAGCATGATTTGCCTCTCAAAATGCAGAAAATACGGACCCCCAAGACTGCGATGCAATGTCTTGCCTGTGACGCATTCTAGTAAAGCGAAAGGTTGCAAGAGTAGAGTATAGCAGCTGGAAACTGAAACTACAGGGCTGCCATTGCTTATCGTGGAACCACAATATTTGTTACGGGACAGTTTGAATTATGCAAATCAGATATGTGTACATCAATCTATTTCTAACTCTCTTAGACTACATCAGAACCAGTATTCTATTTTTGAATCCACTAAGTTGCTAATTAAGGGTTAATGACCCGCCCCGAGGTGTATATGGTGTCATAACGCCTGGTCCTTTGCTATAACCACCGAATAAAACCGCCGAGTGAGCGAAGCGAGGAACAGGCGGGTCATTAACGCTATTATCATATAGCCCATCCTGGTCCATCCAAACTGGCAAATACAAAACAGAAAAATTCCTTGTTATAACACAAACGTCCTTTATTCAATGATATGTCATACATGTTCCATACTATGTCGTACAGGTCCATGAGAATTGTAGGTAACAACCTGACTTCTCAGATCAAAGACAAACTCTGACGTCTGTGTTAATTTTAATTTATGATAACGGAATACCTCATTTGTCGAGTGAATTTGAACTGTGTATGTACATATCTCAACTGTATTTCTGTCGCAAGGTTTTATAAACCTAAAACAATAATTCAACAAGTTAAAGAATTGCACAGTATTTCTAGAAACAAACGAACCACTAAAGGCCCCCTCTCACTTGACGTGCGGCACGCTTGCGGCATTGCTGCGTTCGTTCACTGCGGCACTGTTGTGTTAATTTCACCGATTTTGTCTTGCACTCACACTGACGTGCGGCACTGTTGCGTTTCTAGACTAAATGAACATGTTATTGACAATTGCAGCGTTGTCAATTTATTAAAAATCACTGTAAAATGATGAGAATGCCCCAAAATGAGATTTATAATGAAAAAGATTTCCCTTATGATAATGAATTATATGATACATATGCTATAAATAACCTTGAAAGACTTTTACTGTAAAGGAAATGACCTAAATGAACGGACACGAACTATATACCAGATTTCACTCGATGTGTACGTTTTGCACCATGTAACGTTATGTGTAATTATGTATGTTTATATGTTTATTCACCAATTTTGCAAATTTCTAAAATGAAAATGTTTGATATTTCATACTTTTTTTGTATGACGCTGAGTATTTTCATTGTCGGCGGATGGCTTGCCAGCCTATTGATGTCTAAGTCTATCATATCTGTAAAAAGTGAGAAAATTATGGCCCATGGGTCTGAATGACTGCAATTTTGTATTTTATCGGTGGCAGGCTACCAGCAATGATTAGCTTGTAACGTTATAACGCAAACGCAAACTCGTTATCATCCAACATAAATAATTTCTTTTTGAACGTTGTACGATAACCTTTATCTCTACATCCGTAGGTTAATCGATAAACCAGTTACTTATTTTTTGTTTTCAAGTATAAAATACTGACTTACTTTCCATTAAATAAATCAAAAGATGTATTTTTAAGTTAACTCTGAATACGGATACAAGGTACGTTTTCTGGAATTCGCAGTGTTTTAACTGGATCGAAAACCGCTGTAAAATTATTAGAAATGCATCTAAAATAGTTTTTCGGTGATAAAATGATGTTTACTTTTGATTCTTGGTGTAAAATAGGCAAAATATATCCTTGATACTGTTTGGGGCATGGTGGCGGCACTGTTGGGGCATTGTTGCGGCACTGTTGCGGCATCTTGCCACTTGCGTTATTTTTAAACTATTTAAAAAACGTCGCGCTTGCTTGCGGCACTTCTAGGTTTGCTTGCGGCACCTCTAGGTTTGCTTGCGGCACCTCTAGGTTCCGTGGCGGTACATCTGCGTTTTCGAACGCAGCAATGCCGCAAGCGTGCCGCACGTCAAGTGAGAGGGGGCCTTAATGCAGCTTATACCCCCTTTCCACTAGGGCGGCGCTCTCACGGCGCTCTCTCTGTGACCTCAAATTGGGAAGAGCGCAGAGAGAGCGCGGTGGGATCGCCAAGGTCGCCATGGGAGCGCGCAAAGAGCGCGGTGGGAGCGCCATGGTCGCCATCAGCTCCGCGACTGTTTTAAACCTGCTCAAAACAGTCGCCGTGAGACGGTGATCCACCGATGAGCGCAGAGAGCGCGCCAAGAGAGCGCATAGCGAGCGCCGTGAGCGCCAACAGAGCGCACAGCGAGCGCGGCGAGCGAAATAGGTCTCAACAGTGGTTTATGATACCAATTTAGCTAGGACGGCGCTCTCACCGCGCTCTCTCTGCGCTCTCAACTGCGGTTTGTGAAGAAGTCTATTTGACACAGACAGAACCAAGAGAAATGTACAAAATGTACCGATTATTTACTATAAAACAAACTGCGATGGAAAGACCAAGGTTTAAAAATCAAAGGTTTATCATTTCTCAACATATTTTTGATTTTCAATATTGTGACTTAGGTTTCTTGTTCTTCATCTGTAAATCTAGATCATTGAAGTCCTATTTTCAATAAATCTAAGTGTTTTAGTGTTGTATGATTTTCACTGATAACGAGGCATGATAAAGAAATTAATGGTGAACAAGTTACATGACAGATTTAAGAAAAAAGAAGCAAGATAAACGTGTATTTCTAGGCTAAGTGACTGTATAGTGACCAAAATTGGATTTGTTTACAGCCTTGGTTTTATACTTTGAATGTTATGTAAGACGTAAAAGGATGACTTCAAAGATACCAAAACACACCATACGTCAAAAGATTCGTTCTTTATCTCTGAATCTCGTTGAGTAATCTTTCGACACTTTGGTACCTCATAAAAATATCCTGAAATTTGAGTTTTTCGTCGCGGTGAGAGCGCGCTGGGGTCGCCGGAGAGATTCCACTAGAGCAGCTTTTTCTGGCGTCGCGGCGCTCTCACCGCGCTCTGGCCAATTTTCCATCGCAGCGAGAGCGCGGTGAGAGCGCCGTCAAGTGGAAAGGGGGCCAAGCAGCAAAGCTAATTCGCTATGATACAAATAACAAAGGCATCCTCAAGGTAACCTTGTTGGGATCGGTTTCTGTTTTCCTTTGCCGCCACTGGTTCTTCCTTGGTACTCAACTTCCGCTGGTTCCTGTGTGTCTCCCCAAGATTCCCGTCACTCGAACAATGACTCTAAATCTGTCTCTGAGATTTTTGGTTGTAAAACTGCTGCAGAATTTCCGTACGGAGTTGTAACATGGAGGGCGAAGCCTGAAAAACATGGCTGTCATTGTGGATTGTTCCACTTACAGTGGGGGCGGGGTGTGAAACATTCTGTTTTCGGTCGTTCTGTTTATATTCGACTTAAATTGAAATAATTTTTATCTTTTCATATATTTTACGTTTATTTGTGTTATTTAAAGACGGTAGAGTTTTTCTCTGAAGAAAGAAACGCGCTATCGATGTTAATAGAAGGAGCCAGTACCCCCTGCAATGTCCCTTGTCCCTCTCTGCCTGTCCCTCTGATTGGTTGAAACTTTCAAAAGTCATTAATGCACGTGTGCATTAATGAAACGATTAATGCACGGCTGTTGATGATTTTCCATCTGTTATGGCGTCATAACCAGCATGAAATGGGGCCTTCTGATTGGTCCACGCCCCCTGGCTATATGGCAAAAAATACATTTGTTTCAATGGGACAAAATAAATCAAGCAACTTAATAAATGCTCAGAGGTATCAGACATCATCCTCTATCTTAGAACTGTGTTGATAATCTATCAGGTTGTTTGATTTGACTTGTAACGGTAACCTTCGTCAATTTTTCTTTGTTCTCAGCAGTAAGGGAAGAGACAGTTTGATGGGCCACACTTCAATCGGAGAATCTTTTACTCAATAGTACATATTTTTAACATGATCTTTAAAATACTGACGACTCAAACCCATTGCCCATTTACCATGACGATTGCCAACAAAATGCCAACAAAAGCAAGACAGTGCGGATGTGCGAGGAAGTTTTTTTTCGTTATCTAAAGCAGCCAGTCTTGTACAGTCTCAAAATAACCACTGAAAGTTGGCATTCTTTGCTGACATCCTGCCATTGTACGAAGCACGAACAGGAAAGCAGCTAGAACAAGATTCGGTTGATTCTGTCATTGAGACAATTTCATGACATAGCATAGCTCAGCTTACATTTAAGAGCTCGATACAATAAATCTAATTGTTAGCATAAAAGAAACAGACTTGCCTCAGGATGTTGCTTGCGTTTAGCATGATGATTCTTCTTGCAGTCACAAATGCGGCTCCGTCTGTGAGGGTCGGGAAAGGAGATCTGTCGAGTCACGGCCGAGCCCGCCGCCATTCAGTGGAAGCATCTACCGTGGGTACAGACATCGGCCAAGTTAGTCTCTACCAGACTCCGGATCGCTGGAAAAATCGTAGAAATGGAACAAATCAGAGGAGTAAGCCGGCCAGAGGAATATAACCGGCCGGTTATATTCCACTCTATTTGTTCCATTTCTACGATTTTCCAGCGATCCGGAGTCTGGTAGAGACTAGGCCAAGTAACGTTAAACACCACGGCCCCGACGGGAATCCATATCTGTGACACAACTGGCAAAGAGACTGAATTCGGGTGAGTGCAAGTACATTCTTCTAGTAGTTCTTTGTCCGTTGGCGTTTGTTTATATTTCAATACCATTGAGAAAGACAGTTGCTTTTGGTTTTCAAAGATATATGCTCAATTCTCAATGGACAATGCTAATTGCTCGTGGCGTCGAGTTTCCGAGTGGCTAGCATCACAAGATCAACATATCATGGGTTCGATTTCTGGCATTACTAGCTAGATGTTGTGTTCTTGGGAAAGGCACTTTACAAGCACGGTTTCCTCACTCTATCGACATGATCGAAGTGTAACAATGGGTACCTGGCTTTGGTTGTGAGGGTAAAAGGCAGTGGAAGGAGAGGGTTGGGCTCCGTCTGCCTTTACGTTGCCGTCACTCACGGCGTCAGACAGTGGATTAACAACCCAGTGTCTCTACGGCCTCAAGAAGGCCATGAGGCTGCCTTTTACTCGTGTTGTGGCCTAAAGAATAAAGAATGTTTCTATTGCAAACTATTTACGAGATACTTGCCTAAAAAGACAAAGAGCATGTGTTTTACACTGAAAGGGCAGTTCGTAAAGCTTTCGCAGTTCAGCGTACCAATAAATTTGATGCAGATATATAAAGATCTTAAGTGTATAAACTTATTACATTTTTCTGTGCCATTCTGCAACTCAGCTTCACCCACAATAATACAATATTGGACAAGTGATCCCAACCTCCAGGCAACTTTATCTGTATCTATATAACACCGGAATAACCGTTGCGACTCGGGGTTCAGAGAACACAGAGTGGTCACTGAGACCCAGCGGAGGCAGGGTGGAGGGCTGCTCGTATCAGTCCTTCGTGTTTGTTATAATCAGGTCCGGCAGTGCGTTGTTTTTTTTGCTACGTGGAATAGATGACCTCCGGAGCCTCTGCCGTGTTCAGTTTCTTATCTTTTGGTTTTATCTTACAGGGACCCCTTCACATTCGAATGTGCGAAAAATCAGGTGATCTCATCAGTCACAAGCAGCTACTGTAGTTCCCCGTCCGACCGTGCCTGGGCGTTTGGCTGTAAGGTTTTAACGGGTGAAGATCTAGAGTTGAATGAGTGCTTCTGGTCGCCTTACATCAACGACTTCGGGGGTATCATGGCGTTCCAGTGTCCGTTCAACAGCCTCATTACCGGGTTTTACAGGTATGTGGTTGTTGGTATGGTGTTATCACTATCATTCATTCATGTACGTGCACTCAGTTATGCTGGTACGCAAGCACATGCACACACACACACACACGCACGCACGCACACACACACATACATACGATCACACACATACACACACACACACACACACACACACACACACACGTGCACTCTTGGTTACATATACGTTTGTCAGAGTTTGCTTATCTCCAAAAGATGTTCCGGTTGCAAAATCGTCTTGGCATACACACGCTAGGCACGATTTTGCCAACGGAAGATTTTGGTTATGTTCGGAGTTTGCGATGGATGGCAATTTTCGCTAGGGCACGCAACACTTACGACAGACATTGCTAGATGTAGATTGACACTATCAGTATTTCACCTACTTTGTTACCTTTCTGAAAGGAGGTTTACCTGCAGCGGGGATATTGTTTTGGTTGTTTGTGTGTTCGCACCTATAAAACAAGATACTTATGATGGATTTGTATTAATTTTAGTGTGTGAGTAGTTATTAAGGTTCCGAAAATACGATTTGGGGCTCTAGCAGTATTTCCAGGTACTGCAGCATTACAGGTCAACACCCTAGGCTCTTCCTGAAGTTGTGTGGTAGAATGGCCCCTTGTGGAAGGGAAATAGCCGAGATTGATTAAAGGAAGGAGAGGAATACTAACATCTGTAATGGCTAGAACTGTGGCATCAATATATTGACAGAACTCCTCATATCGCGAAAGTATGAAATTTTCGATTTTTTTGTTTTTTAGCACTTTCCGGGATGACAAAAATGACAGGCGATGGAAGGTGAAGTGTTGTAGGCCCGGCTCTTACCTCGCGTACAACTGCCTGACAACCATTGAAAGCAACGAGTGGAATGACAACTTGAACTTCTCTTCCCCCTCCGGCTACTTCATGCGTGGGATCCATAGTGACTTCAGCACAGGGAAGAGGTACGTTGGGCTGGGAAGCACAAGCCTCAAAGCGCCCAGTTACTAAAATGTTGCAAGGATGAATCCTTTCATGCCAGGCATGATTTGAGTATCTAAACTTGACAAGTGATCATTCAACGGCCTCGGATGCACGGACCTGCGATCCTTCCTTTCACTGCATTAACCAGATACCTCCCTGGTGTTGTTGGTAGGAAAGTTCCTAGCCAATCACGTCGCCGCAAATGGTCAGCAGGAAACGTGATTGGCTTGCAATTTTGCCTACAACATAGGCCTACGATCCTTCCTTCTCACTGCATTAATACCCCCCCTCCTGTTGTTGATAGGAAAGTTGCCAGCCAATCACGTCGCCGCTTATGGTCAATAGGAAATGTGATTGGCTTCCACTTTTCCCTTCAACAGCATGAGGGGGAATATCTGATTGGCTGGATAGTGATAGGGCAGTGAAGGGACGGATCGCAGGCCAGTGCACCAGTGCCGTCGCTCAATGATAATGACAAAGGCGCTTTAATTTCCGTATTCGTCAAAGATGGTGAATGCATATATATTTCACTCCTTAGGATCAATTTTGTTTTGTGCAAGATGACGTTCAACCATCATAACCCCATACAATCAAATGATTTGAATAGATGAGTGCCAGATTTTATAATGCAGGGCAGCATGAAGTGATGCAGAATCAAACAAACAACAGTAATCTACAACGCTTGCCTGGCATTTGCTTGAGGAACCGTACTTAGTGGAAAATAGCTCAATCAAAAATGAAAAAAATCTTTTTTTTGCAGGGATCGCCGTTACCAGTTTGATCTGTGCAAGATGAAGACAGAAAGCACTCAAAACAGAGACCGTTATAATTATGGTTAATCAGCATGAATGTAGATTTTCATGGACAGAATTTTGTTGTCATTTCTCATCTATGTCTATTAGGGAATTACCGAAAAACTTGGTTTGGCTGTTGCAATTGGTTGTTGACATAAAGAAGGCTATTTTGAGGTGCTGTGCTAACCAAGTACAGTTACTATCACTGCACAATGAGTCAAACCAATTTTTGATAGGTGCAGGCACTGCTTGATCCTTTCAGATATAACCTAGTCCACAATTATGTGTAACATTTTAATAACTATAAGTGAAAAGCACACTAAAAACCAACATTACCACCTTTATTTCCTTATTAAGCTTATCTTATGTACATGCACAAAGTAAAAGTGCATGTAGTTACAGACAAACCTGCCCAAGACGACCACCCTGGGGACCGGAAAAAAGCGGTCGATTTGGACAGGTGGTCGCTGAGAAGAGTATCGACTCAAAACATGCCCGATGCAAAGTTTAAATGATTTCCGTTGTGTTAAATGGCAAATAGCAAGCAAACCGCACGCACGCAAAGAAGCGAGGTCTGTAATGTCAAATACAACGCACACACTGTAAACTGTAAATCGAACCCCAAAATCCGACGCAAACTGGCCGATTTCGGCACAAAATCGCGCTAGTTATCATCAAAAATCGATGGAAACCTCAATTTTGAAAATGATGCGGTCGTTATGGGTCCCAATTTGGGCCGGTCGCGGTCGCGTTGGCCAGGTGGTCGTTGAGAAAAGGTCGCTTAATGCTTACGTCAATGGGAAAATAAATCGGGACCGAGAAAAAGCGGTCGAAATGGCCAGGTGGTCGCTGAGAAGAGGTGGTCGCTCGGGCAGGTTTGACTGTACTAGTATTCTTGTCAACAAAGCTGGAATGGAAATAACTTGCTTGTAATAAACAAATAGAATCATACAATCATACAACACTCAACAACATATTATACACTACTGTACAGCTTTTAGCTTAAACCAAAATTACGTCATTTCATTTTCGGCCAGTACCATTTACATTCTTTGCTTTTGCTAAGTTTATGTCTCAAGACTCGAGACGGATACCTACATTTATTATGTCTAAAATGTTTTACTGTTACTGTATTGTAATTGACAAAGTCAAATAAAGTCTATATATCATATTAAAAATCCATACACTACTGTTGGACCTTCCCACCATGTTCAGGTGAAGGATTCCTTTACTTAGTTGTTTATATAGTGCTTGTAAGTGCCTTAAGGATACTTATTACCATTTGGTCCAAACGCCTCATTACATTAATTGATTTTAAATGGTATGAATTCTAGTTTGCTAGTCTGTTGTTAGTTACAGTGCAGCTATAGAAAGCTTCAAATGCAATTTGATTGACAATGAGAACTTTGAATCAATAGCAGTATCATACAGCAGGGATAGAACTTGCCCAACAAGTCTGCCAGCTTGGACATTCTTGGCAGTAATACATTCAGTGCCCTTCAAGCACTGTACGATTTTTTAAATTGGGTGATATTCAATGGTTGCCAAGCCCAAACCAATATGATTGGTACATTGGGATGAAAAATATGCTTGACTCTAGCAAATTTGCAATTTGGCGACCTTCTAGTGAACAACAAATTTCACTCAAGGTTGTGAACAGTGTGTCCTCTTCACTATGAAATAATTGAAAAGATTTTATATATAAGATGTAATAATAACATTGCAACATAAGTTACAAGTTTGCATTGTATTGCATTGCACTACGTGACATCTCTATGGAACACTTTCAATCAGCAAATAGTCCTAAACTGATCAAGTTAACCATGATGTCCTAAAGTGGCACAATGGTCCCGGCCAAGACCAGCCATTCAATCAGTATTGCACCAAAAAAGTGATAAAAACTTGTGGTGAGTTGTCAATTCAGCACAGTGTCAGCCCACCATTGAGCCCCAGTTACCATTAAGTTGAAGTTAGTGGTCATCAGGGTCATCTCATGGTTGGGAGTTTAATTGGAAAGGTTGCAAATTGGTCATTAAAGGTATCTGCACAGGGTAACTATAAATTTCCAAAAATCAACATCAGAGGATCAAACTGTAACCAGAATAGGATTGATTCTTAAGGCTACAACCAATCCATGTGTGCTGACGTTGCTTGGAAAGTGGTTGGGAATAAAGTCATGGAAAGGTTCTCGAAATGCGACAGGGGCTTAAGACTGGCCTTTAATATACCACAGTCTTGGTGACGTTGTTGTCCACATCAATACAGGCCTTCACCACCCTACCCACACACACACCACCCTGCTTATAGGCCTTCAGCAGGCGGAAGTTGTTGGACGCCGCTCGGATGTCCCCAAAGATCTCGTAGCTGTCCTTGAACCAGATTTCTGTTTCTTTCACAAGATCAACCACAAAACTGGTGCATCTGGAAAGGCGAGAAAATATCATATTATGCATGTAAGAAAAAAGGTTAATGCAAAGTTTGAATCAATAGTCTAATGCTCCCCCCCCCACAGAATGCAAACTTTCAAGTTTATTGTATTATGAATTGAAAAAATAAGGGGAACCGCACAGTTTCTGCAAAGTTGCTGCATTGTAGAATGATTCAATTATTAAATAGCAGTTCAGAATGATGCTGTGATATACTAAATGTGCCGGTCCTTATTATTGTGCATATCATTATTCCTACATTTCTGTAATGTGAGAGAATTCAGGTGGCATTACCTGTTGTTTGTTAGATATGATTGTCGCAATCTTTCCTCCTTTTGCTAAAACTGTAAAGTACCGGTACTCACTGTTTAGCGGAGGCACAGCTCATGAGATCTGTGACAAACTTGTTGAGGGCCTCTGCTACAGCCGTCTCCTCACACTGAACCAGGGCTGCCACCAGGTCTCCCAGGGACACGCCTAGCAACTTTAGGCCCTCCCAGAACTAAGGACAAAGTTGTAGATAATTTGAGGACCCTTTCTTCTCTTTTCTACAGTAAGATAGAAATGGCTAATGTGACATTCCTTGCTTCCTACAAGTTGTCATTGAAACATCACACTGCCCCCGGTAGTGTACAAAGTACTGTGTTAACCATTGATTTTACCAAGCTGATGAAACCAATGCTCAAAGTCAACATATTCCTATACCACACAGCACAGTTTACACTTTTGACTTCACAAAATACTTTTATTCAGTCTTCCAGAACTTCCTATCTTGAAGTTCTTATTTTCCCCAGTCATAGACCCCAGGGGTCACAGATGAATACTGTGTTCTGTAACACCCTGGTAGCTAAATTTTACCCACCTCCCTCTGCAGGAAAGCCTCCCAGGTTTGTTCAAACTTCTTGACGGTGGCCTCTCCATCTTTGACACACAGGGTGATATTGAGGCCCTCCTTCCCCAGTCCTATAGCCATCCCCTGGTACAGCTGCACCCAGTTCTCATCCTCTGGTCCATTATACACCTCAACACCTATATGTACAGGAGAACACAATATGAGTGAATGAATTTAGAGCTGCATTGTATGTTCATGTCTCGAAAGGCTTAAGGTATGGGTCATCCATTGTGTGTCTTAAAAAAATATACAGGAAAGACAACAATACACAAGTTGTGGACAAAGTGTTGTACTGAGATAACTGTGAAGAAATACAAAACATTTGTGAACAGTTTCACCAGACTACAGTAAGTCACTGGACAAGTTTTCTGTACACGATTAAGTGTGTATACATAGCCAACATGTATGTAACTAATTGTCACCTTCCTCAGGACATTCTCGTCAAAAGGGTTGAAGTTCTTTGCACTTCAGCTAGGTGTAGTGTTAAGAACGCAGCCCCAAATGAAACAGTCACTCAGTTTATATCCTACCCTTGGAAGGTGTTCATCATCATAGTTCTCTGCATCCTATACAATGTATTTCTTTAAAGATCATACTATACTTTTTTAAAGTCAGGCTACTGACTCTTTTGCTTTAAATTCAATGTATCAATTGTCACACTATTTTCATATCACAAAGATTGATTGATACCTGTGGTCATGACATCCGAGAACTTCCTGTTGACCAGGTAGCGCAGGTCGTACTTGCCATCAGGAAGGTATATCGCCATGGTAACAGAGCCCTTGGGCACAGGCGGTTGCTTGGGATTCTGACCACCCTGGACATACCTGTACACAATACAAACTTTTCCAGTCACAGAGCATGAAGGAAACAAACTAAAACATGTTATTTGTATAGCAACTGGCCTGAGATGATGAGTTTTGGCTTTCCTTCTACAGAGGGATTTGGTGATTTGTTCAGGATTACGATTGAAGCAGATTCCATGGGGATTTCACCAGTGAGAGAGTTTGGCCACTGACACTGGTACATGTACTCAGTGCAAGAGTGCATGCAGTGAGGGCAATGAGACAAAATACAATATACATGTTGAGTCAGCAGAACCATGTCATAATTTCAAAACTTGCTCACCATGGCCACTCCCTCTTGCAAGTCTTGTCTTTTCCTAGCAGGAGTAGGGCTGTCTCTAAAGGCCCCTCAGAGTCCTATGTCTTAATGCCTTAATATCTTTATCTGTATAGCTGGTACAACTATACCTTTTGTTTAAGACATCAGCTTGGTCTACTGTCATCTCTGGTGCAACTTTTTTGACAGAATTACCTATAGTCTTAGAGACTAACAAGAGAGCCAAAACAATATGTGATATTTGTTGGGACTTCAAAAGGAAACCCAGAACTTCCATGAGTCTGTCCTACCTGAAGTCCAGGTAGTTCCTGTTCTCATCGTCCCCCCGTCTGTACACGCCAAGCCAGTCTGCCCCGGCGGCCTCGTCTTCAGGAACTCGCCAGGACACCGTCAGGTTGGAGCCGGACGCAATCTGCTCCAAGGAGATGGACAGGTTCTTCTGCTGTTCAACAATCCCTACCTGCATTGGGGACAGTCAAATAAGTTACCATTTCAAGATTTTTGCTAGGAATAATATCGGGGAGCACTGTAAGGAAGTGCAGCCACCAAGTGGCAGGATGGTGTTGAAGAGGAGGGGGGGGGGGGTTGTTGAGATTTACCACATTTGTGGAAGTATTGACTCTTAACTTTTTTCAAGATATCAATCCAGAAGCAGAGTTGGTGAGTGAGTCGATCAAAATGGATAAGCACATTCACCAAACCAACAGAAATCAAGGTAATCATTTTCACCTGTGTTAAATGCCTTTTTCCCAGGGTGCAACATTGGAGCATGCCAGAGCTTTAAACCCAAGACCTCTTAATTTTGAGCCAATCTCTCTACCCATGTAGAGGTTCCAAACATCGGTCTTTACTACACAGTTTTATAACTAGCAAAACAGAGGCACATGGCAGTCTACCTTCAAAACATAACATCAATGTGCAAGCATGTTAAATTCCTTGGAGAAGGGCAACAACAGACGATAAACCGAATGGTGAGAGAGTGAGCCTGCCTACCTCTCCCTTAGTGGTGATGACGTACGCCCTCCACCAGCCTCCCGTCCTGTCCTGCGTGATGGTTGGCAGGGATGCAATCTCCCCCTCAGCTGGCCGACCAATCAGGTCTGGTCCGTTCCAGACGTCATTTCGGAGGAGCTGCCAAACATGCCAGAGGCTGAAACACATCCAGGCAATTTATTTCACACCTAAAAATGTAATATTGCATAATTCTGTGGGGATCCAACAGCACTTAAGCTAAACTCCACACAAGACCACCAACAAAATTAAGAAAATTCTTTTGCTACAAATTGGGTGAAATTGAATAGCAAATTATGGTAAATCAAAATAGCCAACAGCAATCAGTACATGATCTTTGGCTTTGATATAAGTTTTCATATCACTTTAAAAATCGCACAACCTGCGTTAATATCAAGCCAACCATGATGAGGGCAATCTAAACTCATGTCACATTTAGGACCGAATCTGAGTCTTCACACAGCAGCAGTGACACCTATCTGTACTGCAAAGTAGAACCAGTCAGTATTGCCTGGTGAAGTCAGTAAAAAATTGGATAAACTCCCTAGTTGCAAACAAAGAAGCTTGATATCCAGCAATCTACCAACCTGATGAAACCGTTCACGGATCTAACACACAGCCAGTTCATACCTGCCATTCTTGCCAACAAAGAAGACCTCGTTCCCCAGGTGCACGTTGTGTCCGGTAGCGAGGACGTTGACCTGTCCCCGCGGCTGAGGCTTCTCCATGCTGTACCCATACGCCGCCCGTATGTCATTGGACAAACTGCCTGCTATGTTTCCCCACAGGCCCCAGGTACAGTACCCCCAGGGGTTCACCACCTGCATGCAGGGGACAAAATTTTTGTTTCACCCACAACACAGGTATGGGTGAAATATGCTGTATTTGCTCTCTAGCAAATGTCAGCCTTCCTAGTGTATTTCGTTTTTACATTTTGTGCAAGACAAAATCACAGTGGTATGATTTTAGGAAATGTAGATTGTGCTGGGATAAGACAGAGAAAGGTCTATATGAGGTATTTCCCTGTTTACAACATTACTGAAATAATCATCAAAATGCCATAATAATTAATGTTGAAAAACAAATGAATAGATAGCAACTAAACTGATAAGATATTTGTAACTAATAACAAGTAACTACTAGTAATATCATTTACAAGCACTACGGCATGATGCTGTTTATGCAAGTTTCACAGCTGCAATCCTCCTTGGTGCTGAATTGCCTTCTGCTACTACGTGCTGGAATCCACAATGCCTGACTTACAGATTCTGAAGGCTTTTGTCATAGAAATGTTCTGAAATATGTATGCTTACTAGCTTTTCAATCTTCTACCTGCATATACAAGTTAAACTTTACCATTAAAAATCAGGACCCATCAACCATCCCTCAACCGAAACCAATTGATGAGCACCTTTGTCCCCTTGCTGATATCACTGTGATCCGTTCGGGTCACGTGCCATAGGCTTTGGGTCATTTCAATGATAAGGGCCAGAGGACTGATTGAAAGCTTGTTAGTAGGTGCTTTGGAAGTCAATGAGAAGGGCCAGAGGACTGATTGAAAGCTTGGAAGTAGGATGTAAGACCTTTCTAAAACCAATAAACTATTATAATAATAGTCTAATCTAAGGGTTTTAAAATATCAATAAGTCTTTACATTGTCACATGTGGTCTGCCAAATATGCTTGATTTTCCCATCAGCCCCCAGGGCGAACACCTCCGTCATGCCGTGGAAGATGGTCTCACTCATGGCGTGTGCCACTGGGCGTGATGTGTTCACCATGGCTGGCTGACTCACTCCTAGGAAAGACATTTAAACACTGATGTGAGACCACAAATTGCCTTACAACCTATATGTGTTCATTTCAATTTGGGCATGACATAGAGGGAATGTCCTAACTTCACACCCACTACGTTGTTTATCTATCTATAGTACCTTAAGTTATAATAACTGATTTCTAAGGGAGCCCTTTGCAAAAGTCAAGTCAGGATACAAAAGAGAAAGACACTATATAATGTTAATTTGACAAATCACTTATACATGTATATAACAAAAAGTAGAGACTATTACGGGTAGCAAGTCATACAAACAACTCAAACTAAAAATGGTTTCAGTATTTCACAAATCATTATCCTTTAACTTATAACTTAAGTCATAACATGCATTTTCAGTATCAAAGACCAACACTTCACCTAAAACAGTCCAATCATGCCACTTGTTGTCGTGCACCTGGTCTTTACGGTTCACCTTTCCATCGCTCAGGACTGCGTAGGCCTCCATGTACCCTGAGAAGGGGTTGAACACCACTGTGGCATCTGTGGCCAGGTTTCCACCCAAGTCCTGCCATGGAGTGAAGCTGAAAACACAGGCACCAAATCAGTTATCTCCAAAGTAGGACTATCTCCAGGACCCATCCCTTCGTCCCACGACCAAAATATTTTGTTGGGACTTGGGAGGGAAAAAATATTACCCCATCTGGCGCAAAAATCTGAAGTTCTAAAAATATATTTTCATGAACTTAAAATAACAATTTAACAAGGAAAATCAACAACATGGGCTTCCAATCAAATGGGAAGAAGTTTAAAGCTGGAGATAGAAACATATATAGACAGGCAAAATTGTAATTTTTATCACTATATCCATATTCTGAGAAACGTCACTTTTCTTACATTACAGATTTGACAATGCTGTGTGAATTTGCAATTCATTCTTTTGTGAGTAATTTCATCCATTCACACAATCACAGATCACAGACAGTGTTCACCTTTTAGCAACACCTGTAGACCAGTACAGGTTTGACGACACCTGCATGGATCTCACAAACACGGCCACCCTGCCCTTCCACGTCAGTGCGCTCACAGAGTCCCTCCCCACCAACAGTGCCGCCCCACCCTCGTCTGCAGGCAGGGACCCCGGGAGCTGGTACCAGGTGACGAAGTACACGGCATGTTTGGGCATCTGTTCCAGGTAGTACACCTGTCCATCGGAACACTGCACAAACACCTGGATGTAGGAGAGGGACAACAAAGGGAAAACATATCAACATTGATGGACAACATCATAAGATATAACAGTTACTGCGTGCTAGTAATAAAGTAGGATGGTGCCAAGGTGATAATCTGCTCTAGCCATCATCCATGATGAGGGGGGGATACTAACTGAGTAAACGTTTTATACTTTTTTTTATTATAGGACGGCAATTTCTTTGAACACACACACTGAGTCCAGAAGGAGATACCTGAAAAAAAGATGTGGTTTCGTAGCCCATCCCGTACAGAATGCTAGCGTGATGTTTCCCGGTCATTTAAGGTATGTTGTTCTAGGGTCCAGGTGGGACATCATGATTCTGGGGCTCTTAATGCAAATTAGACAATTGTAACTTACGCCTCAAAATTAAGACTATAAAACCAGCATAAATTGAGTAATACTGCTGCGGCATCTGGTTGCAACAGGGCAAAATAAAAACAGTCATTATTCCCCTCATGCATATGAGGATGGTAAAACACTTGGTTGCGCATGTATAAAGAACTTTATATCCACCTGGATTGTCTTGTTGACGGAGTACGCCGCGGAAGGATTGGAGACCACCTTGACAGTGGAGCTCGGGGAGCCCAGATCCACCCACTCGCTGTACATCTCCTGTCGGGTACCGTTGTCCAGGATGCCGACGCTTAGCTGGAGGGTGGCGTTGTCGGAAGTACGGAAGGCCGCCGTGAAGTTCATAGCCTCGGAGCCTGCTCCACGGCTCGCCGACGGCGGCACGGCGGGGATGAGCGAGTGGATCACCGCCATCCGCCGCAGGTCGGCCGCGGGATCCCCGGCGTACGCCCCTGAGAGCGTCAGGAGAAGGAATGAAGAGAGCAAGAGGCCATGCGGACTCTCCATGGTTCTTGTAAACCCCAGAAGAAGAACACAAGACGTCACTAATGTCACATAACTATCACATGACGTCCTGCTGACCTTAGCACGCACCTTCACCTTCTTTCATCTTTTCCATTTTAACCGCTGCTAAACGTAAAATGAAGTATTATTTTTAATCCGCACAATATGTTGCGAGTAGCGGGCCAAAACACATACACTATAGTTGCATTCAGTGAACATGTTTATAAGCTATTTTAAAAGGATCAATGCACCTCGCAGTAGTGAATTCATACAAATTGTGCCAGTGTCACCGTTGCAAGCATTTTGCTGCTTTCTTCCACTGATAAATCAGTACGTTAATTTTGATTGACAGCCATGGCCAGGAACGGTCTATCAAGCCACCAAAGGGACCAGGTAATGCTTAGACTCGGTGACGTTACAAAGTATAACATTCGACGCAAATCTATCAGTCGGCTATTCTGTTTGGAAATAACCACGAAATAATAATCTTGAATATTTGCATTTATGCATTTGCATTCATCAACATACAATTTGCAAACTTTAAAGCACGATAACTTTATCCGTAAACTTTTGTTTATGATTTAAATGAAATAGATAAACAGATACACCGTGCACACTGAATGACTTTGATTTGATATATTCAGTAAATGCCAAAAAATAGGATTTTCGCCAATTATCTTTTCTGCCAACAAGTTATATCATAAACCATTTTATGAATGCATTGTAGTACCTTTTGGATTTTGGAAATCTCATCTCAGCATAAAAATAAAGAAAATAGACCAGGAAATAAAAGGCAGGCATTACAGCGGGCAAGGAGGTTATATTCAGAATATAACCTCCTTGCAGCGGGTGACTATAAGTTTCTACCCTGTATTATAATTTATAGCATATAAAGGACGACGTTACGACACCGTTTCCAAAAAAAGCAAGCCTGGCGGACGTGGTCTACGTGCTTTCCCTGCCAGGTTTAATGGCTAGGAAACATCAGACAAGACATTTATACATGCCAACATACTAGTACGAAATGCCCAATCGTGAATAGAATCACGTGCAGGGCTTGTTTTGTTTGTTTACATCACGTGACATTTACCTGGTGATGACGTTGCCAGAGGTACTTTACATAATTACTATCAGCAGACTTTAATCACGTGGTTTTTCGGTGCGCTGATTGGCTGATTCGTCGTGTCAATTACCCGGGGTCAGATGTTGATGAGCGGGGAATGACGTAGCAGGGAAACAAGCCCAGCAAAATAAGGGGGGACAAATTCGACAGATTTCCTTCAGATTTTGGCTTATTTCGTGCAGGTGACGCCAATATAGCGATGGCGGAGACATCCAGAGAGCTGTCGGACGAAAACAGTTGTTTAAACGGTGAGTATTATGTACAAAATGGGTTGTAAACGGACAGGATATGTGCTCGAGATCCAGTTCTGAGGACACAAGTCTGGACGCATCTCAGCCAGCAAGCTACATCTTAAATCTTGTTCAGGGCAGGGTTGGACAGAAATGGACGCTTGGTTTGAACCCCGAGGGCTTTTCGTATGTAACTGGCGGTAGTGCCTTCTCTTTGACGTAGCACGGGGAAACATAGATTTAAATTGACGTCAATTTGACGAGCTTTTATACGCAGGAAATACCCGAAAAGGGCCTCTTTCAAAATGTAAACAAACTGGGAAGTGGGCCAGCTTTGAGGCTTTAAAGGTTTGTTTATCATCATATATGCAAGATGACGCAATCCTTGGTTATGTTTTTGTCAAACGCCAAAGGTAGAGATCGAAAAAATATGTTGTTGTCAAATGCATCTCCACACAGGAGTTGTTGTTTATACAGAACTGACATCCTGCTGTTTCAGCGGGGAATATTGTGTTTTGGTCATATGACCACAACACACCTTTGCCATGGAAGTAGGTTCGTAGTAATATTAATAACAATTCATTTGTAGAACTAAGATTATAACGTTAAAGCACACACTGACACAGTAGCCGTGTTGATTTTAAAAACAATAACAAGCCTGATCCACCAAACAGACTTTCAACAATGTCAGATTTGCTACCTTTGTGGCTGATTGATGATATTGATTGATGATATAAAAGATGTATGAAAGAAAACCCCTTCTGTTGAACCAATTATATATCTTTTCATTTTTACATTATTAAACTTTTTTTTATAAAAAAGGTTCATTCAGATGTAGGTACGATGGATTTTATCTGCACTGATGTTGTTGCTGTTGTTGACAATGTTGTTGTTGTTTGCATAATTTGGGCATTCACAGTAACAATCACATAACAATATGGTTATTCATGTGGTCCATGTTTTACTTATATCTTAGGAAAGTTTTATGCATAAGTTAGGATTTCAGTTGTGCTCAAGTACATTGTACACCATTGAGATTGAGGAAAGCGTCACTAGATCTTTCCATGGCTCATTGCTTGAAGCCACGCCCTTTCCTCAACCAGGTCAGGAAAGAGGCCCAGGACACAGTAGCCCCCAGGGAAAAGAAGGGTAACAAGAAGTGCATAAAATTATATACTTGTAGCTGCATGCCAGAACTTAATAGAATGACACAATTGTTGAGAAAGAGTGTTAAAGGCTAGTTATGACTAGTTATAAATGCAAAAAGAGCAGCATCTCTGATGCCTTTAAATCTTCAGTGCTGCATGAATTTCAAATTAAAATCCCTTTGAAGTTGTCATGATTTTATTTGGTTCTTTTACTAAACTGGAAACCATGAAATTTTTACTCCACAGTGTTTCATTGTCACAGTTTTTGTTACAGTCTACACCAACTTGCTGATGGTGCAAATTTGGGTTTCAACTTATAAATAAAGAGTTGGTTTACCCAAGGAGCTTTTATTAGAAGGTTTACCGCAAAAACTAATCCTTTCACCTCCTGCTACTGCAAAGCAATTTAACAGTAATTTGACCTGTAAATAAGTCATAAAGGTACAATTCAATCAGTATCTTTTAGCCAATGGGAAGTGACCCACCTGTCACCAGTGATAATTTCATATCCTATGAGTCTGAACACACAGTTATCTTCAGCGAATCAGTGAAAGGTATATCATTAGATAATGCTGATTGAGGTAATTGAAAAATCCACCATGACAGGGCTTGAGCCACTTACAACCTGCAATATGCTTATCAAGGACTTTCAGAAACTACTCTACTATAGCTAGTACTTTACAGAAAATAATAAGTTACAATGTGGCAAACTAAAATTTAAAAGAATCCTATATGTAGTATGACTAATGTCATTAAATTGCCTGCAAATAAAAGTTTGATATCTGGTTGTAGTGGCCACCTTATCAGACATCCAAAACCATATGTGCAAATGTTATGTTAACGTCAATATGCGAAGGCTATTATTATGTTGGTAAGACGTCCCATAAGACATATTAGGGCCAGGTCAAACAAAGTCCTTGGCAGATATGTAGGACAGTGACCTTAATGCCTTATTGTGTTTCAACCTTTTTGATGACTGGTAAACACATTGACACCCCATTCTCACTATATAGTACAGGCTGCAATGATGAATTTACTGAAATACAATTGAATACGATTGATTTTGCAAACTTTTTTAACGATCTAGAGGATCATTTTCTTGCTATTAGATTGAGATACTGTAATTCACTTTGTCTTCACGGTACCAAACTTTCACGGTCTGAGAAAATTTAACTTGTTCTCGGAACTAAATGTTCACTATTGCAGCAAGTGCACATACAAAAAGTCTGTGAATTATTTTTTATCAGTAATGATAAGTTCACGTTACAGTCGTCACCGTGAAAACCGTGAACATAACAGTACATTGAAAAAATCAGGAATTACAGTATTTTTCATGTGATAATTCAGTCGGGAAGTTATGTTAAAACGTCTTCAAAAAGTGTGATTTTGGGCATCCGAGGGCGAATTCAAATGAGATGGAAAGAAAACATTTGACAGGTCACTCAACAAATTTCATAGATACATGGAAAAGAACAAATCTTTTTACATTTTGTACTAAATTGTAGGTTTTGTTCGTTCTTTTAAATAATGCTTTTTCATCGTGCATCATATTCCAATTGTAGGGCTACACAAATGCCATTTTGGTTGCCCAATCATGTATAGGCTGTCTGTTGTAAGATAATGTGATGTGAATGTTGCATGCTCCAGAAGACAGGTATTACTTGCCGACAAACGGTACATGTACGTACGTAAACTATTTAAAATTTGACACATTGCTGATACTCACTTAGTTAACAATTAAGCCTTAGCTTTGGGACAGAAGGACTCTTTGAGTTTTTGTCGAATTTGTCAACATTTGATTTACTGTAACCAGTGTAAGTTCTTAGTCTACCCTGAATATGTGGAGAACTAGGCAACTAGGTCAGCTCATTGATCGGTCGCATGGTATATTCGTTGGGGCCCTGAAAAGGTAATACATTGTGTACAGCAAAAGTCAATCATTCATTTGGATGGAAGACATCACCCAGTCTGCATTCTTGTTTGAAATGGTTACATTTGCATTTTGCAGTTGGCATTATGGAGGGTAGCAGAAGGATGTCAGGGGCCGAAAATGAAGGTAAAAGGAACAAAATTCTAAAGAAAAAAAGTTTTGTCTGTTCACAGATCTTACTTTGCAGTGTCAGTTGCTGTGGTTTGAGGGTCATTTCAACTCCATTGTCACTTCTTTTCCTTAACACGAATTCTAAATGCTTAGAAATCTTTCAAGTATATAATGTAGAACTTAGAAGTGTTAAGAACATGGTTGTCTCTACAGACAGGTTCTGGTCATACCTGCACTCACATGTAACATCTCAATAGTCTGACAACTCACCTGGCTGTATAAAACAGTGTGCAAGGGCAGGTCACATTCGTCAAACAATCGTTGTACGATTGCATGCTAAGGGCATAAGGCTGTTCTTGGAATGAAGCTACCTATACTCTGAAAACGCTGTTGTTTCAAGACTGTAACCGCATGCTTGAACATCATATAAATAACGTCAAAATTGTGCAACGACCAACAACGAATGTGACAATGCCAATTGGCTATGTACTAATTACTGTAGACTCACCAACTTACATGTACATGTATGTACCACACTACCACTACCACTATGTAAGACTGTATAAACATGAACTTCAACTTCAAGGTTTTCGTATTTCAAACTAAAGTTTATCTATGGCAGTAATTGACAACAACCTTCTGTCAGCTCTCTGGTTATTCTAAACTGTCATTTCAACTTGAGAACTTAAAAACAAAGGACTGATCAAAAGCTTCACATTGTATGTAAATGTTTCTAATTTCTGTGTGTGTGTAGACTCGTGGGTGGAGCTCCACTATGCCAACAATGGCGACCAGCAGCAGCAGCAGCAGCAGGGGACCAATGGGAACCTGACGTCTCCACACAACGGTAACATGGAGAAGCTGCTGATCGAGGCGCAGCACGAGTCACCCAGAAACAGCTCCAGGGGCAGCAGGTCAGGGACTCATCTTAACGCTTTATCTCTGGAGTATCCTATATCTATCATTTTTGAATGTAGCTAATCGTAATAGTACTAAAATGCCTAAATACCCTGCTTTAAAAAAAAAGAAATAGGTAACCCCACATATAAACAATAATATTATAGTTGTATCTACTATTATATAATATAAGATATTGAGTTGGAGGAAAAACAACATTCAGCCTGCAACTGCAAGACGTCTTGTCATACATTGTATCAATCGGGTCCTTTTCACATAGACTTGTTTCAATTAGTTTCTTTAGGGTGAGGTATTGGTGGCCCTCTCTCCTTTTACCTGCTGGTATCTTGTGTTAACTGTAGATTGCCTTTAAAGCTTGCAATATTTAAAATCTTTTTGTGCCTTTATCCGTAACATTATTCCATACAGTTATCAGTATATGAAATGTGTTCCATCCAGCTCAATTGTTGATGATATTCCACTATACAGCAGCCCCAGAAGTCCCAACAGCCCACCCCTACCTGTGAATGGTAGTGACCATGAAATGGGGAGTCTGAATGGCTCTAATGGACACAGTGAGAAGTCCCAGGTACATGTATGTAAATTAGCTTCATCAAGCTGCATCAGAACGATACATGTTTTTCTGTAATATTTGCACCACATCCAGTTGATGGTCACCCATAAAATTGTTCTTCATGGGGAGTGGAAGCCATATGAACTTTCCAGAACTTTCTCCTGAAATTTATACCTGAAAGTAATACATGTACATACTTAGATTTACATTTGTAATGTTAGGTTGTCCAATTCCTACATGTTTCAAGTTTACTTAGTGCATTGTTCTGTCAATGAAGTTTCCCCAGCAAACTCTGTACAAAGTTTTTTTCTCTATCCCAGAGAACAGTTATGTTCCATTAGTGAGATGCCCCTATTAGAACATTACTTGGTCGTAACAAGATCTGCTCTACGATAAATGTAGATAAATGCAAATTTTTGAATACATGTATCCTTACATTGTTGTAATCTTTGACTTCTTGATTTCTTTCTGTATCCAGTCCGAGACAGGCAGCAGTAACAGTGCCAGTCTGCCGCCTCTGCCGGAGCGCAACACTGCCGAGTGGATCTGGGACTGGTCGTCACGGCCCGAGCAAAACCCACCCAAGTAAGGACAGCTCTATAAATTACCTACAGCGTACTGAGGTCAAAGTCAGGGCAAATGGTTTTGTCTACAAAGGGTTCTTGAGCAAACACAGGGTCAGCAGGCTACATGGCAGCAGCATGTACTTTGAAACTGTTTTTCTGTCAAGGGTTGATGGAAAAGGTAGCTGCGATCCAGTGGCAGGTTAATTTTTGCCAGCAAAGTAAGCAATATGAATTTGCACATTCATGTAAAGAGTCCCCAAAGAACTTCAATATACATGAGCTAAACGGACAGTTCCCCATGTACATGTAGATTATCTATTAGTCATCTCACAATATGATACATTCCAGCAATGTATCACTACTCTGAGGACTTCATCATGTGTGTCATAGTAAATTTGTGTTGCCCCCCTCCCCTCTACAGGCCTTAAATTTCAAACATGAAGCTTGCCAACAAGACATGTAGTATCCTACAGGTCATATGATTGATTGGCTTTGTAGGTGTCAAATGTAAGAAATGTCCCATAAAAAGACACTATGTTTCTTCAGTGTAGGGATTGAGATGTCTGAGTTTTAGTATAGCGTAGAGTCTGAGAGTACTGGTCATTTTGGTTGTGTGATGAGTAGCTGTAGGTAGAGTTAATAGCAGGGCCATCAGGATGCATTGCAACTGCACACAGGACTGTCATGGTAACATAGTCTATCCAAGGTATGTGGAGCCCGGAAGAATACAAAATGGTTGTATTATTCAAGGACGGTAGACAACATCCTTGTATTATTCAAAATTTGCCGTTACTATCAAAGCTTTTCAATTGTGCAGGTATAGGGTCAAAATTTTTGTTTCAATTCCTATATCATATTGCTGTTTCTCACATCTTTGCTTTTTTATGTAAGTTTGGAGATACTGTGGATGCCATTGCAATTTTAAATGTAATTTGTACAGTGTGTGTATCCCTATATTCAGGCCTCACTTGGTGATTCTAAATTCTATCCCTCTTGTGTTCTTATACTGTATATGTCAGGACTTGCTGTGCACACACCATAATGACTAATCGATAAATGTGTACCATTGTTATTGACATCATGCATGTACCCTGTAATTGATAGTTGTTTACCTTCTTGCAGGGACTGGGAGAAGAAGCTGAAGCACCCCAAGCACCGACTGAGCATGAGGCACACCAAGGCTATGAAGAGGTGGGTGGACATGGATGGATTTGGATTTGATTTGGATTGCTATGTTACAACACAAGTGGAACAGTGTTTGCTAGTATTGTGCACCACACAATACAGATAACCGTATTTAGCAAGCGAAAGGATTGAGCCAGTGGTCACTTTGGAGAATGGAACCAGTTAGCATTGCCCAGAGGGATGTGACATATGGTCACAGAAATGTCGGCTAGGTATAAACTACTTAGCCTGATTAAATCTTGTTTATAGTAGCCCACCCAACATCCAGTCTGTGGCAAGCAGAGTTTGTGTAACACTATAAACAGAGAAAGACTAGTTGTACAGAGAAAGACTAGTTGTACAGAGAAAGACTAGTTGTACAGAGAAAGACTAGTTGTACAGAGAAAGACTAGTTGTACAGAGAAAGACTAGTTGTACAGAGAAAGACTAGTTGTACAGAGAAAGACTAGTTGTACAGAGAAAGACGAGTTGTACAGAGAAAGACGAGTTGTACAGAGAAAGACTAGTTATTATCCAATGGCTGACTGACATCATCCTTGTTCCATACAGTGATGCTGCTGACTTCCTGACTCTGTACTTCAAGGCACTTGTGATCAGCCACATAGCTGTGCTGGGCATCGGGATTGGCATCGGGTAGGTTTGAAGCTTGTGCTGTGCTTAAAAATGTTTATGCTTTTTCTGTACAGAAATGAAAGCTCTTACCAACTAGCTTTTGATTGGTCGTCTGACTCTAGTCAGGTTGATGGCAGTGAGTTTACATTCTGAAGTGGTCATCAGTGTTGATCCTGAAGAAGGCGACATTGGTCATTGTAAATTTGATCCGTGTATACCTTTGTGTTGGAACAAAGTTTAGCACTGTACTAAAATTCAATGATGTCTTGTTGTTCACAGGATCTACCTCGGGCATCGGCACATCGGCTCCAGCACCTTTTGAAGACACCATGCAAAACAACGAACATGCAAGTCCACCAAATAGCTTGCAAAGGACATGTACAGCTTTAACTGTAATGTGATATTCATGTTTTAGTTGACTTTGACATTGACAAAGCCACATCTATGCGAAAATTTTAGGCCATTACAACTTCTGTCATAGGGTGCAGATATTGTTGTTTTATCTGCGTAGCCTGCTAGAGAAGAAACTTATGGGAGGTCCCTTTGCAAATGGTTCTTTACACGTCAAATGGTTCTGAATCAGTACTTCAGGAAAGGTACAAGAGGAATAATCTACTTTTAATTTACAGTGTTAACAATGAAGCCTCATTCTGGAAAAGAAAATATACAGGACTTGTAGTTGTATAGTTGTTGTGTTAATATTTTAGTATGCTCCATCACTGATTATAAAAGTTGTTTTAAAGCTATCGTTTTTAGACTTCAACATTGTCAAGAATGAGGCTTTATTATCCGTTTTCATTTTCCCAAAATTTCAGCTTTTCTTTGAAATCACATGAAGGAGAGCAGAAGTACATATTTTATGTGTTGAGCCGTATACAACATAGATGTAACATGCCGGCTAATCCTCAGTTAGTTAAATATTTTTGATTTAGATGAAAACGAAGCAGTTGTCTAATAGAATATAAAGCTGCTGTGAAAAGGCTGCAAAATTTGTCTCACTTTTCTCTTCAGATCGTCTCGCAGTCCCTTTCTTCTTTGCCCCTGCAAGCTTGTAGACCACTGGTGGCCCTAATGTAGCTTGCTATGTGTGCTGTAGTGTTTGTGATAGAACTGATGTTTTGCAACCTAATTCTCTACTTGTAAGCTTTCAACAAAATGTAACACATTAATGCTTGGACAGGACATTGCCTCCGGAAAAGTCCACTGTACACATTTGGGCGGGGGGCATTTTGTGGGGGCACATAGTGGCAGTAACTGTTGTTTCCACTAATCTTATTAACCATTCCCACAAAGCAAGCAATGTGCCTATTTATAGATATGTAAATTGGCAGTTTGATAGGAGTAATTTAAACCATGGATAGCCTTGTAGATTTGTTGCATTCTGGGAATTTACTTTTGGTCTTTTTTTGTTCTATGCTGTTGCTCAGATTGAAGATACTGATATGTGATGTACTAACTTACTTAATTGTACATGTAGGTAACGAAAACAATTGAAATACCATAGAATAAACTGACAGTTGTTAGTGCCAAGTCGTACCTTACAGTTCCAAACAAAGCATCAAATTAAAATGCAAACCTGACGGATATGGCTTGACCTCCACAAAGATATAATTTTTGATAACCCCGGGGAGAAGATGGTAATTATTCACCTGGTTACATTTGAGAGGGACAAACGTTGAGGATTTGTACTTGACTGTTGCGGGAAGGGAAGGTGAAAAGGGTGTAAATAAAAGATGAAAGTCTAACAGTGGTTACTACTTTGATACATCAAGGAAAATGTGAAGTTTGCATGGCTATGATGATGCATGCTTTCAATAGGTCGGATTATGTAAAGACAATATTGTTCTCGGCTCTTGAGTTTAAAAATTGCAATATGGACATTTAATTTGCAGGGATTTTGAAAGGCCAAATACATTAGTCCAAGCTTAAAAGGGAGAGAAGACAAATTCTCATACATTTTATTCCACCAAACAGTAACTTTGATCAGCCTTTGTGTGTAACTGAATACAGATTACATGCAGGCTCGTGAGAGTGGCCGTCCATCACATGCAGGCATTTCATACCAAGCAAAAGTCACATTTTTGTACAAATGGTAGTTGGTAGATCTAGGGAAAGTAGATTGGTACAAGGAAGACAGAAAGGAAGCATAAGTGGTATTTGTACATAATCCAGTTAATGAAATTTAAGTACTGAGATGGTTACATGTGGAGAAAAAAGACAAGACACAAAGTGAGTGTAGTGCTGGGGATACAAGACATCTGTGGTCAAGCTCCTGCTTTACAAATAATGTTAAATGTTGACTTCAACAATCTGTGATGCAAAGAAGTAGTCCTTTTTCTCTGACTTGTAATTGTAAGCCATGAACACTTGCATTTCCACTCTGATTGTGTCATGAGTCAGTGTGCTACAGGTCTTCACAGTGTGGTCTACATTGTAGCTGCACCCTTGTGTTTTTTTTGTTCTTGTCATTATTGACAGTGTGGTGAAAATAAACGTGATATGACGTCTGGAAACTTGCATGATCTGTTGTTAGTGTGATGATTTCAGCTTGACAGTGTGCATGTGGGTCAATTCTTCTGTTGCCTTGTACCTACATGTTGCCATGTATGTAAGTCAGCTCTCTGTACTTAGACAATATCTGCATTGTTGTATCAAGTTCTTTAGAGGTTGCATTACCATACCTACAGTTTGAATGAATGAAAAACAATTACAGGAGTATTACAGTAACTTTGTTATTGTCCTGATCTTAACATGTTTTTCTTTCCATGATTGTTGTTAAAAAGCATGTATTGTGGATCACAAAATGTAGTCCTATTTGCATGTATCTTGAAATCTTACAGCCAATGATAATGATCTTGGAATCAAACCAAATGTTATTGTTAAAGAAAATTTAAACGAAGTCGAAAATTTGTTTGGAATGCAGGACTTGGAACAAAATGTATCCATGAAATCAAAAGAAAAAACTTTATCTTGCCAATAATATATTTATCAATACCATATCTAGATACCAGGAAACTAACTGTACAATATCTTCTGTCATAAAAGGTAACTTTTTAAAAGTCCAACCACCAGGATTTTATAATAGGGAGTCCAAACTTATTGGTGAGTCGCGGTAAGTGACTATTGTAGGGGGGTCTGGGGTCATCCATCTTCCATGGTGCAGAGTTTTTGATGATTTTAAGTTAAAACAGTGCATTCTAAGGTATCCAAAGAGTTCAAACACTGTTACAGATGTCACAGTAGAAGACTGTGACCACAGATGACCTGGTTGCATCTCTGGTCAATCAGAATTTCATGCTTGTCAGAGGATTTTCTACCCAGTATAGGGCGTCCAGGGGCATCAAATTTCTTGTTATTCTAAGAAAAGTGCGTCCAGATGACGCGTTCACCCATGCCTGGCTAAAAGCCTGCCAACCACGCAAGGCTGAGGCATACATAATCCCTTGTTTAGCAAGCCTGCCTCTAGACCAAGAGGGAGTTTGAATACTGGCTGTTATTGCTCAACTGACATGCATATAGCTGGAAACAGTCCTCAGGACAGGATGTTAAAACTGTTCATTGTGCTGTCAAAAAGAGCTGGGGTAATTTCCCCGAATGACAATGAACCTTTCAATACTGTACGTAGCATCTATCTCCTCTGTCATGACCAGTGGAAGATGAGCCCTTCAGTTCAACTGTTTGATTTGAGATAATGTTCCCTCGGTCAGTACACCTCCATCTGATTTACCTGACTGTCTTGCCTATGTGTAATATGTGACAGCCCCAGTTCTGCCAGGATCATCTCAGCCTGCATGTTATATTCCTCCTGCGGTCGCTCTGGAAAGGACGTGTGCATGGCGTTCACCCCTCCGAACAGCGCAGCCCCCTGCATGGAACATTCCATCAGCGTCACGGCGACCACCGCGTCCTGAACTCTGACCTCCTGGTGCATCATGATGCGAGCGTGCGCCTGCGCCAGTCTCACTAGACTCTCCAGGAGACGGATGGTGGTGCGGGCTGAGTTCATCTGGTCGGCCTGACGCTGACGTTGGTAGTACCTACAGAAAACAGAAACATTCTTCAATACAGGCTTTTCACTTGTGCCTTGTTAGATTACAGTGTATACCTCTCTCAACATGCTGGTACTATAATCCATTCAAGCCACCAACGTGGTCACTAAGTCTTGATCTTGCCAAATTATGATTATCATGATGTTAACATTTTCAACAGCTTTTTTATTCAAACAGCAAATATAGAAATGTTCTAGAGGTTGTGAAGGTTTTTGATGTCAGTGTGACAAGGAAATGAAAATAGCTTTCAAATGCTTTATTTGTGACTTATGTAGTAATTTAATGTAGTAGTCTTTAAAAAATCTTCATCTGGTGTGCCTAACATCAAGGACTTTATATAAGAAGTTTCTTATAAAATGTTCTTGCTGTCATGGACATTAGATGGTACAAGATTTGTAGCATGTAAGAGGCAGAAAGCAAGACTTAAGTGAATATTTTAGTCAAGTGTGAAATCTTTACTTTTTAAGCACCAGGATGGATTCCTCAGTCATCTGTGGCCTGAGTGTTTTGATGAGTCGGAAGTACAGCTGCATTGTTTCCATGGTCCACAGTTCGCTGTTCTCTGTCCCCTCCTCCCCATCCCGCATGGAATCTCCCAACCCTTTCCCATCCAGGATATACGAGGACACCATGCGGTCCCAGTCGGCATTGCAGGTGTCCAGAAGTACAAGCACAAGGTCAAATCTGCAATGTAAAAAACACATGATTGTGTACAGTACACTTATAGGATATAAAAACCTGCTCTCCAACACGATCCATTCAGTGTCGCTGACAAAACATTACAGATGTTATCTGAAACGACTGATTGTTTCCAAAATCAGTATCCAGTTGCTTGTCAATGAGTAATTGGTATTTGGCGTATTTTATACCTGGATTTCTAAACCTTAATCAACGCATACACTACACCGGTATAGCACTTAGTTTCTTTTTGCATTAAATTTGGAATTAATCTTGCTGTAAAATTTTTAGTGAAAGGAGGTTTTCAGTTCTTTTTGCTTGTGGTTGATCCAACTTTTAAAATTTTGTGATACAGAAGTTCATTGATGAATATTCACTGTGTAATTAATTCATGGTGGATAAGCAATGACAATACCTGCACAAATAAAAGCACTGCGAGATTTAAAGTATGTATTTGCATCTGACACACTAACCTGCTGAGGAGAGGACTTGCGATGGCAACATTAACACTGATGGATTCAGCTGGGTCATATTTCCCCTTGGGATTACAGGCTGCCAGGATGGTACTTCTGGTGTTCAGCTTACAGACGAGGCCTGCTTTAGCCACGCTGATGGTCTGCTGCTCCATGGCTTCGTGGATGGATGCACGGTCGTGTTCTCTTATACTGTTGAACTCGTCGATTGCACATAAACCTGGCAAAGTGGTTAGGGTTATTGACTTTGAGTGTCAAAGTTCTGGGTTTAAATCTCCAGTATACTGCAATATTGTGCCTTGGGAAAGTATTTTCCTTACTCAATTCTGAAAACAAGTTCATATACATACATGTAGCATAGCCTAGGGATGTCATTTCAGATGGCATGTAAAGCCGGAGGCCTAACGTTTGACGAGATGCGCACGTTAATCATGTTAAAGATCGAACCACACTTATCTAAGAGAGTAGGGGTCCTTTGTAGTATGAGTGAATTGAACCTTACAGTTTGGTCTTTCGGAGCTTGTATTTACTGTATAAAACTGGCGTATTTCATGTGTACGCCCAAAGCTGGTTTCCTAGTTATGCCAATAACAAATCAAACCTCCATCTGCCAGAACCAATGCCCCAGCCTCCAGCTGCCACTCCCCAGAGTCCCGTACAGCAGCGACCGTCAGTCCTGCGCTGGTGGACCCGATTCCTGTGGTGAGCACCGAGCGGGGAGTTATCTTTGCAGCGTACTTCAAGAACTGGGACTTCCCTGTGCCGGGATCGCCCACGAGCAGGAGGTGAGATTCACCACGCACTTTGGTACCGGAGTCATCGACTTGTTGGACCCCTCCTGCCATTACCAGAGCAACTGCCAGTTTCACCACATACAAACCAAAAACCTGTTTAAGGCAAATGTGCAGAGACAATAAGTAACAGAAGAATATTGTGCCCTTTTATCATTGTACCCTTATGCTAATGAAATTGGAGTATTGTTTTTGGCTTGTCTGTCTGTGTGTTTGTATGTGTGTGTGTTTCAATTGTGTATGTGAAAGTGTTTACGTCTGCAATCGTTAACTGTTAAAAATATTATATCTTTTGTCAAATTACAAATCTAAACGTGACATGAGATACAAATGAATGCTACTAGAAAAACATAAAGCAAATCAACAACATGAGGACTAAAATGATAGGATCTTTTTTTGCCTCAGAGTTTTCACATCTTTGTGATAAAAATTTATGCAAGAGTAGATCACCTGTGGACAAAGGGAAGCCAGGATGATGTTCCTCCCCTGCAGCGGTGCATCATGGTACTTTTCCCAGAAGTCTGTGAACTGCTGCCTAACCTCCTCCGTGATGCTCAGGTGATTACTCCGGTCATTATTCACCTGCACAAAAATAAGTGAAATTTAGTATCATAGAACCTGGCTGTTTTAGAAACGTTCATTGTCAGCCTGACACAGCACAAAAAGAACTCTCCTGATGAAATCGCATGCCATAAAAGACATTTTGCCAGCAATATGTTAAGTGTCCTGATCCCAGGACATTTCAACAGCAGTCTGTCACCTTCCTTAGGGCAATACTCATTGGTACTTTGTTATCCTCTTTAATCTTAAATGTTGGACACAGGTAGTCTTTGATATGTGACTTCTCACCTGGAGATGGTTTGCTTTCAGAACCATCTGTATTTCTGGGCGCTGGTCTGGGTAGAGAGACTTCCAGCGCTGAAGTACAATAGCTGTGATGGTGATGTCATCACCTGTTGGACATGGGACATAAAACATACTTGAGTTACACACACTCACCATTCCTTTCACTGTCTATGCATTGTTCCCCATCTTCCAAGGAATAGACAAGGAAGAGGGATGTGATGCATTGGCATTGATGGCAGACGGCCAGGTACATCTAGGGTTGGAGAAAAACAGGAATGTTTCTCACCTGGTTTACAACAATCAACTAGATCATCCTCCAGAACAACAGCCATGGAGCGGGGGATGGTACCAACTGCCAGCCTCTCCACCTGAGATGTGCAAAATTTTAACACCTAGCTATATGATATTGATATTGATTTAATCATTCCAATCGGAATAGGTGTACTATTCTTTAAGTTGTCAAAATGGATGGCTTAAAAATAGATGCATATAGATTATAATGTTTGTATATCCTTCAAAATCATCATCATCATCTGTCTTCCCTGGGGGGCGGGGCAGGACAACGCACAACGTCTCTCCATAGCACTCGATCTTTCATTGCTGCATGCTGCCGAGTCCTCATACCGGTATACTCTTAAGGTCTCATTGATGAGTTTTTTTCTTTCCATAGACTTTTATGATATAATACGTGTTTTAAATGGGCACGTTCATAATGAACCTACGTGAAATGTCAGCAGATCTTATTCTATGTTGAGCACATGTACTCTATACAATGGGGAAAAATTCCCAATGTTCTAAATCCATACATTTCTTGGATATGGCAATTACAAACTGCAATTAGTCAGTTCCCGCAATAGGTACTTCTTCGCCTCGACTGCACTACCGCACAACTCAGAGCTGAGGACTGCGTACCTCCGCCCTAGCGCGCGGCTATCAAACTTTACCTGCTAATTTCTTCAGTTACAAACAAGCTTTCACCAATCTAACTTTTGAGAACAGTTCCGCTGGCTAAAAGGGAATTTCTCACCGCTAGAAACACCTGTCCATGCAGCCGTTTATTTTTTGGGTCGGATCTATTTTAGGGTACCCACTCGGAGTAATACATCAATAAGACCTTAAGACTTCATCTGTTGAAGACATCTAACCTTTTTATGCCATGTCTTACCTGCTCCTGCACCTTGAGTTCCTGGTAGTCCCTGCAGCTAGAGGGCGCTGCTGAGCTGTCTGTGAGGCACAGCAGCCGGGTGGAGTCACAGCCTTCTGGGTTAGGACAGCTAGCAGGCTTGCTGCCTGTGTGTGGAGATAAACACTGGCATCAACAAGAATGCAAAGATCTCCCAGGTCTGTGATTGTGTTTTGTATGTCTTGTTCAATTATACCTCATCATCTATGCAAAAAAGGTTTTGATTAACATTACACATGTCCATTAATCACTTTCCGTCACTACAGTGAATGTGACTAGCATATGTACAAGATGTAATTGTCAAAATAGACAAATAACTGTACTTCCCTTTGAATTAGTAGCCACTTCCATATACTGTCCATTATGTCTGATGAGCGACTAGTTCCATGAACTCCTGACATTTGGACAAGTCTGACCTTTGCAGCTATCTCACCCAAAAACTTCATCTACAAACACACTGTGTATTCAAATAACAACGGACACACAGCAATACAAACAGACACACCAAAGACATACATGTAAATGCCAGGCAGACTCCATTACAGCTGTGTACTTAACCCTCTCAGCACGAGAAGCCACTATCGTGGCTTTCCCATAGGACGCGAGAAGCCACGATCGTGGCTTCAGGTTTAATTCCGGCGGGAAATTCAAACTGACTACTGTGAAATGGGAAATTTGGCAGAGTCTGCCAATCAGGATGCTTGTATCTTTGACCAACCAGAAGGGATGTAGCATTTGAGCCCTGTTTCTGAGGCCTCCAGCGTGTGTTTTGGCTTCAGTTTTCTACAGGTTTATTTAGTAAATTTAGCAGAAATGGAGACAATTTGGTGGATAATTTTGTTGGTGGCTTACAGGAGTGATGACAGGGAAATCCTTGAGGGACAGCAAGGCAAACACCCAGCTGTTTTTGTTGAGATCAAATGAGCTGATATCACCGTGTCTAATGAGTTCTACATGCATGCTTCCTTGTTGTTTTTCTTGGGCATGAGGAGGACCAGGTCAGGTCAGAAAGGTCACTGGTCTCAATTGACATTTTAGATACTCTGATACCTGTTTCTCTACCCAAGTCATAAGTAATAGGATTTATTTGACTCCCTGATATGTGGAGAACATCCAGAAAAATAATTTGCCATTTAGCACAAGGCATATTCATTATTTCAATAGTACAACTACAGGTGTGGGGAGGGGGGCACAACTGTTTATTGGGGTGAACATTTGTTTATCAACACTGAACTTATTTGAAATCATGCTTTGATTTGTAGTTTTTGGTCATTCTAACAGCATACCAGCATTGTGTATGTATAATTGAGTATTTCTACATAGTTTTATGATAAATGACACAAAAAACTCAGTCCCTAGCCAAATGTTTTCTTTTGTGAAGCTTTTTTTGCGAGTGTTGCAAATGTGTTTTTGAGTGGTTTCCATGACGATTGCTGTCCTCAGATTGATAGTATGATATTTATTTTGCTTGTTTTGGAAAGGCCATTCTGTGAGCTTTCCAACAATATATAGTTTTCCTAGTCTACTCCTTACATAACAGCTGTAATAATAATACACAAAAAGTACTAATTGACACCTGTATAGACTGAAATTATATGTCGTATATGGTATACAGGAAAAAATTTTATGACGTGTTGAGAGGGTTAAATGCATTGTACAAGTATCTGATACAGGAATAAAGCAGAGTTACCTCTCTATGTGTACATCAACATTACTGGGTATTTGTATGGCATACATAGCAAGCCATGTTTCTAAGTGGTAAGTTGTAAGTGTTACCTGTATAGTACTGTTGTAAGTCTGCCCTTACAGTGAAGACGTGGTGACACTTGCTACACTGGTAATCCCGCTCATCTTCTAACACTCGCACTGGGGAGGCACGAATTACTGTTCCTGGGAGACAAAAAACAGTACTGAAGCAGTATCCAATATCACTTTGAGCAGGTGGTCCTTGTGGAGATCATCATGTGTAGATAAAGGTAACTTGATAAGGTGCACTCCCACTGCACTAGCGTCAAGCGGGGTTCGAAAGATACTCTATGAATTTCAGAGATAAAGAACAAATTTTCTTACTTTTTGTGTATTTTGTCACATTTTTATGTATTACACAATATCTGAATTATGCAAAACAGAGAAAATAACAAAACAGTGACACAGTGAACGATCCCTGCAGTGACACAAGCTTGACGCAAGTGCAGTGAGACTGCAGCTGTAGTCACCTGTACATGTTTGATTGTACTAAATTATTTTAAAACTGTGGCATAAGTTCTTTTTTTTTAATATAACAACATGTACACACAATGAATAACAAACTTCGTAACATATTTACACTGGTCCTTCCTAACAATTGCCTCTGTTGTGAGAACTTGTGCCAGTTACCTTGTACAGAGAGCAGACTGCCGATGTCTGTAGTCTGTGGCAGGGTTGTACGGTACAGCTCTGGACACACCGGCAGGCCTGATATACGGGCGTGTATGTGGGGCTTCAACACCATATCATCTGGAAGGAGCAGGGTTAATACTTTATGATAGTGTTAGATTATAAACACAGGGCTCAATATACTGGGTGCATACCAGGACCCAGTCCTGGACGCAGTTCTCCGCTCCTGGGCAAAAATTTTCTTCTTGAGAGTTGAAACGCACAAAATGTCACTTAATCCCTCAAAAAATCAAACTTCATGATCAATGTGAAACAAATAGTAAAAAGTATTTTCGTAAACAAGGACAATCAACAAGTTGTGCTTCCATAAAAGATTTGGAACGTGGAGACGGATATTAAGTGCATCTGCACTTTTGTATAACCAAAATGGAGCTGTGCCCCTAATTTATGACTTGGTGATATTGGTGTAGGGTTAGGTCCATAGACGTGTCACACCAGTACACTTAGATAAGTTAGAATGCATGTGGAAAGACATGCTAAAACAGTGAGTGGAGAAGGCTTGCTGCTCAATATTCCACTAGGTGTGGGAGGATCTAACTTAAAGTTTGGTTTCGTTTTGTTTGGATATACACAAGCAAACGCCTGCTGATGCTGACCTTTCTGTGCATGGTCTTGGTACACCGTCCTGGCAGCACGGACCAGCGCCGCGTCAAACTGAGGCAGCACCTCCCGCGGATGGTGCAGCAGCGCGTCGCTGACCGTCATGTCTGTCGTGTCAAACAGCGTCATGGCATTCACCACCACGGCGTAGTGAGCATTATCATCCTCCTCTAGAAGCACCTCTACGAGATCGTCCTTGTGTTGGTGTAGAACAAACCTCTCCAGCTTCAGGGTCAGGTTCTCCTTGTCCTGGGTGTTGGGGGCTGCTGGGATATCATGTTGGCTCCACATTTTCTGTAGGGTATCAGTAATAATGGCATATGCATGTGGGAAATCATTGTTTTCAATGTTAGAAAATAACCGCTTTTAAAATCTTCTACTTAATGTTGTTGTTGTCCTTGCTTTACGTCTAATTCTTCGCTAGACGTGGACTCCAGGTACCAATTTCCCTCTAGGTGCTTCTCATGTGATTGTAACTCCTTGGTGCTTGAACTCTGGTGCTTTGCACTTAACAGAAAACACTTAACAGAAAATGAGCTATAGTTGATATTGATAGCTTTGCTGGTTCAATGTTCATAAATGAATAAACAAACATAACATGTCATACTTGAAAAAAAAAAACGAAAAAAAACAGGGGTCCAAACCTACACCGCTAACTTACTCTCTGCCTCAATAGCTATCTTATTACTCAAAAGGTATAACCATACAAGCATGTCCAGAACGAGAGATATCAAAACCGGAAGTCTCACTGCAGTACTGCAGAACGCCACCAGTACATAATCCGACCTGTCGCCGACTCCTATTCAACTACCAAGTATCAGACGAATCCATGTACAGCTTCTCAGGTTACTGTCCACATACACAGCAACTAACGAATCACAGACGACACCATGCAACAACGAAACCTAATCAAATTTTGTACCCCCCCCCCCCCCCCCTCCCCAGTACTTTCCGAACTCAGCAAGTACCAAAAACTACATACAGTCTGGAGCGACTGACACAGCCAAAGTAGGCCTACCTGAGCGACTGGACCAGATGCTAATCATCAATTACCACGTAAGAAACTAATTGATATTCAATTTAGGTTTACGAAGAACTTGAGCTCAGAGCTCGAGCTTCTTTGCTTTCTAGTTTCCCGCGCCAGTGACGTCACAGAAATGATACCATTTTAACCTTGGGGATTCAACCTTTTAAAATTATTGTAATGCCTTGTACCAATCAAAATAGTATCGTAATGTTGGAAATCAATGTATTGTATAAGAAAAGTTTTAGCTATCAATGATTACTAATCAAGTTTAGTTTTCATTTCTTTCTGTTCAACTGCCACATTTTGACCTCCCCTTCAAGATTCCAGGATGGTACAGTCCTTAAAAGTCTCGCGTGTTCATGACGTCATAGAAACAGTTACGATCCAATATGGCGGCGGAATTTCGAATTTTGAAAGTGCGAAATCGTAAACATTGATGTTCTCGACGACTCGTGCACTTGTGTAGGTAATAGGTAAGTATAAAACGTTACGAAAATATCACAGTTACCACAAATTAAAGCATGGGAGTTGCCCTTTTCGTTAAAACGTGAAGGACTATGTGTCTTGCGTTGCGTTGTTGTTGAGAAATAGAGTGGGAGGGGGGCAGGTAAACAAAAAGATAAATTATGATTTATAAGATTCAGAAATTTCATTTCCTTCAGACATTAGTAACTGCGATGTAAAGATTTTCTCCTTGTTTGAAGAGAGACACCAGAAGTAACCAGCGACTGATGTTGACTTTGAAAACGGCTTTGAGATATCCTGTAAAAAAAATTATACCTACGACACTGCCTTTCCTACGTTGTTGTCTGTGTCGTTTGTTTCCACTTTTATTATTGTACCAAGGAGGTTATACTAAAATTATAGGCTCAACTTTAAGAACGATCGGATAAGCCAGTGTTTCCTATATTCTGTTTATGGGTATGATATACGTATGTCCATTCTCATATCCTTATTTTACTGAAGTAACTTACTAAGTAGTTTCTTCTATTTTGTTGCACACATAGATGATGATGGAGTCTGATAATCAAAGTGGCAGATCTGATGATTCCAGAGGATCATCACATGATGGGGGAGGATCAGAAGATGAGGTAGGGGGTTGTATAGGGCTTCATTTAGTTAATTAATATCATTAGTATTGATTTGATTTGTCTGATATATGCATTACTACAAATAGTACAGTAATAATAGTAATAGTAGTCTGTTTTTCTCAATCGTCAAATGTCATAACTTCAAAATCTTGCTCCCAAGACGGATGAACTTTTGTACAATGTCAAAAGTAACCTATATAACTTACAACTTGTTTCAGAGCTACATGCACGACTTCCTGCCCCTGGCAGCTCAAGCGGCGTCCTTACGGTCCCTCCCTGCACGCACAAAGGACGCTGAGGCCCAGCCTCTCACCATGACATCTCCCCAGGATCTCATCGAGTTCTCCGAGCTGGAGGACTATCCCTCCCTGGAGCAGCTCCCCCTGGAGCACTCCCCATCTCAGGGTGACGCGTCGAGCGAGGAGTCCCCGCCCCACGTCAGGATCCTCAGGGCTGTGGCCTCGCACAAGTCTCCATCAGGGGAGAGCTTTGCACTTCCTCAGGTGGGTTTATGAAGGCTAGACAAGGTGGTCTTGTGGTTAGAGTTGTTAACTTATTTAGATTATTAGAATCTCAAGGTCCAAATCTGTAGCAGGCCCTGATAAACCGTATCAGGGGCATTATAAACCAATTTCCTCAATCAAATCAGGTAAGAATGAGCTTGGTTTGGGATCTGGACATCCTCTCCAATCGGAGAGCCACACCTCGACTCGAGCTCAATACAGAACACACCACATGATTTATCAAAAAGAGTAGGGTTCCATCCAGGGGAACAAACCAATCATTTTTGGCTTAGTACTGTACAAAACTGTCGTGATGCAACTAAAGCTAGTAAAGACAGGTTACTTAATATGCAAAACAAAGAAAGAAGACATCCTGTTACAAGATCATTTTACCAGTTAAACGTTCTGCCACTTCATTTTACTGAGAAGAGTGATAGATGTTGCTTGCAAACATCCAGAAGTAATATCCACACCTTAGATCCCATTGTAGAATGATTGACATGTTTTTAAACATTCCTCAGGTGGGGTTTGAGGACAGCATGGAAATGCCAGGATTGAGCCCGACTGCCGATGCGTACACAAGTTCCCGGTCGCCCCACGAAGAAACAAAGTCGTCGGAGGATACGCTCATCGGGGAGGGTTTGAAAAGCTTGGATGGAAGCAATCACAGGGATGAAGTCTCCATGGAGGGGGGCTCTCTGTCGCAGCACACAACCAGCAGTCTCTCTCTCCCTCCACACAGCAAGTCCAGTCACTCCTCTCTCTCACAGCATACCACCAGCAGTCTCTCTCTCCCTCCACACAGCAAGTCTAGTCACTCCTCTCTCTCACAGCATACCACCAGCAGTCTCTCTCTCCCCCCACACAGCAAGTCCAGTCACTCAACTCTGTCACAGCACACACTGTCCAGTTATTCCACCCTGTCTCACCCTGGCCGGGAGGACAGGACACTCCTGGCAGACCAGCCGGATCTGTCCGCGTACCCCCTGCCTGAAGATGATGAGGGTGCGGATGCAGCTGTGGATCAGGTATGTTTGTTTATTTGTGCATTTGTTAAGGAAATCTGTAGTATTATCAATGATAACATGCACCGTAGTTGCTATTCTTCCTGGAGTGCTATGCTTGAATGCTAACATGACATTCATATGTACATATCACTCAGGGTTGTAACTAGGGATGCGTACCTAAACCCACGTTTAGGTACAGGTCCGGATTCGAATCCAGAGGTTTAGGTACAGGTCCGGACCTAATGAGTCCGGATCTGAATGCATGGCATTGAATATTATATCATAATATTATATTATAATATGTTATATATAAGTCAAGTCAATATGTTATAACGGCAAAACAATGAATTAAGAAGGGAAGGATAGAAGCATGTTTGAACCAATAAAAACGTGTTTATTATGGTAGACACATGATGCAACAAAAATTTGACCCTTACAAAATTGTTGTTTTTCCCTCACTGGGGCTCAGAGACTGCTATGGTAATTTCACAGTTAATTTTTATCTGTCAAAGTGGCCATCCCCTGACCTGTTATCCTGCCTGGCTTGCACTAATTAGATATAGATCCAGTACCGGTACACCAGTGTTCCGGTAATTTTGTACCTGTACCTAATTGATTGTACCGGTACTGTATTGGTACACTGTACCGGTACACATCCCTAGTTGTAACTTGTTTCTACCATACTCCGGCCTAGCCGAAAAGTAATTTTTACTATAAGGGGACTTTGGCCAAGTTAGGAATAAAAGCCTAGTAGGAGTTAATTGGCCTAGGAGTGAGCTAAGCGGCCGGCGGATAGCTGCAAAAGACTGACCACAAAAGACTGACTGTAATCCCATGGCAACTCAATTGTCCTTATTTGGCCAAACTCTTCTCTTTTTTTTTCATCTGGCTGCTTGGAGACTAAATCAGGGCACGAAGTTCATTTTTGGAAATCGGTGGCACTACTTCACTTAACAAAAATTAAGGTGAACAGGAATTTTGGGTACAAAAGTATCTAAGGGTACACAACATAAGATAATGATCCACACATCTATAATTTTTTGAGCCCTGCATATACTCTTACAGATTTATAAATGCACATGTACCATACAGGTGAGCAGGATACTGGACATGCTGGGACCACGACCAAGTGTGACCGGAGAAGAGACCACGTTTCCCGTCACCTCATCCCGATCAGAAGGGAGCGTCAGGAGAGGCAGTTTGGAGCGGGAGCCGTCGGGAGTCATGTCGAGGGTCTCCCTCCTGTCTATGGAGAGCAGCAGCAGGATCCACGGCTTATCCCAGATGAACCTGGACAGTGTGGATAGTCAGGACTCTCTCGCACAGAGGGTCAAGGATCTGCTGGGAGACACCACTACTCAGGCTGGCTCCAGGCTGTCAGGTTTGTTGTACTATTTTGGTACACACAAACATACATAATATGCCATTCATTCTTCCATCCATTTATTCCTTCACATACTTGTACCTCACTTAATCATCAATGTAGAATACAACACTGGGTATTCCGTATCACCTGAGGTATGGCCCCACCGTGGGTAGGATGGCCCAAAGGCCAGAGGGCGATCTGACCCGCGGGAGGGCCAGGACCTAATACAAAGGAAGGAAACAGCCAATAATAGCATGGTTATTAGGTTCATCATGTATTTGCATTTCTATGTTTTTTTCATTTTTCATTTCTACGTTTTGACAGAGTAGGTTGAGCTATGGGATTGAGGGCCATTGGGCTATTAGGCTAATCGCATTACTTTTATACATTACTTATATATCATTGAGGAATGAAATAAAATGTTCCAGAGAGGTTAAAGTTATCTGTGAATTGTCACTTGTTTACATCTTGTGCTTTTTACCCCAAGGTTTGAGCACAAGGCAGTCTGCTGCTGGCCGGAGTGATGACGGAGTCACAAACAAAACTGGTGCCGGTGAGAAGTTTGATCGGCACCTGGACTTTGACCCTGATGCTGACGTGGTCTCTTCCAGCCAGAGTAACGACGTGGTGAACATTCATGACTCCATCGCTGGGAGGAAGCCTCTGAGCCAGTCCACCCCTTACATGGTTCTCCCTGCAGACCCTCTCACGCAGATCAAACTGCCTACACCCCAAGCCAAGGAAGTAGAGGAGGAACAGCCCTCTAGGGTGACCTACGGGCAGGATAGAACAAAGGACCTGTCTGTAGGGACTTCAGCTCAGAAGCCTGATGACGTCATTGCCGCCAAAAGACAAGCTTGGAGTGCATTCCCACCACCCTCCCAGGAAAGCAGGCACAGCCAGATCAGTCAGGATTCTTTAAACCCCTCACAGGAGCCTCAGAGGAAGTACCTGTCAGAAGACATCCAGAGGTTCCCTCCCCTGGGACTGGTGGAGCTGGAGGCAGGCCCCCATAGTCAGGAGACTTTGGTGAAACAGCTGGAAGGGAGGACAGATAATGTTGGCAAACGACTGTCCGACAGACAGCTGTCTCCGAGAGACTTTCCTCCCGATGCAAAGAAACCCCGTAATGAGGAGGATGGAGCCAGCAGCACTCAAGGCCAGTACGCACAACCTGAGTCGGCTCGCACGTCTCGGAGTAGCTACATCCGAGGCATGAATCTGGAGAGTATAGACAGCGAGGATTCTATAGCAGACAGGGTGAGGTATCTGTTAGGTGGAGAGTCACCAGGCACGAGTGAGCAACAGCTGTCTGCACGAAGTGAAGCCAGCGGCCACGGAGTTCCCAGAGAAATCCAAAGGGCCAGTTCTACTCAAGGGTATGCATACAGTTCCCAGAGGCCGGTAACTGAGAGTCAGACACTGGGTGTGGGTGTCTCACCGAGAGAGCCTTCTCCCCTTCATGTCACATCGTTAGCAGGCAGGGAACACACCCTGAAGAGGTCCAGCTACGAGGAATTCTGGATCGATCGGCCAAGTTCAGCGAACGGTTCTCCGTCCCGGTCCGTTGGACTGACGAGTTCCCAGCGGAGTGCGAGTGACTCGGAGCTGCACGTCTCGCCCCGAGGTGGCGGGAGGAGCAGGAGGGAGAGGTATGAGGAGGTGAGGAGCCAGGTGAGGCTGAGCAGAGCTGCGGACTTCACTTCTTCTACAGACGCACAGCTACAAGATGGACACAAAGAACCAAGTCAACAGCCAACAAGCGATTTACCTGCTAGTTCTTATACAAAACCATATCAGTTTGTCAGCACAGCTCCTCTGGGAGAAAGTGAAACACAAGATGGAGGGGCTGGCACATTTGCTGCGCCAAGTTTTGAGCTTGATCAGCAGGAGTTGTCTCGCGCGAGTGGTCATACACACTACACAGTGGACACCTTGTCTCAGAGCGTGTCCCTCCCTGTGGGTTCTGTACACAGCCCCAACACTACTGGCCCGATGGAACATACCAGAGCTGAGGATGTGAATGATAGACAGGAGTTTAAACTACAACTAGACAATGATGTGTTAGGAGGGGAGAGTGCTGTGCAGACCGCACGTAGCGACAACACCGCCCGTACTGCGCGCACGCAGAACGGCGGCCTGACGGGTCGTACGCTGAGTCCTGCCAGCAGCCGAGATTCCCTGGCACAACAGGTCTACGACATTCTCACGTCCCCTTCGTACCTGGACCGGTACAGTAACACGGACGGACCAACCTCTCCCTTACTGGCCGACCCAAGCTACAAGGTGGACCTACAGACCAGGCTGGGCCTGGGTAGAGATGACCAGGAGACTGCCCGAGGGCCATCCGTGGCGGAGCTTCACGAGAAAACCAGACAACTGTTGGAGCAGTACGACAAGGAGATGGCGGAGAGGGAGTCCTTAGAAAGTGACAGAGTGCCAACAGCTAGACACTCAACTTCTAGCCACTATGCTGACAGAAGGTCTATAGAAAACAGGTCTAGAATGTCTGGTGTGGACAAACCACAACAGGCTATACGGACTTCCATAGAGAGTAGATCCAGATTGTCAGGAGCAGACAAACACACTGGTCAGACCTCATTAGAGGACAGGTCAGCATTGTATGGTGTGGATAGACCACAATACACTGACCAGACCTCAGTAGAAAACACATCCAGATTGTCTGGAGCAGATCAAACACAACACACTGGTCGAACCTCAGAAGAGAATAGGGCCAGACTGTCCGGAATGGACCAAACACAATACACTAGCAGGACTCCTGAAGAGGACAGGTCTGCATTGTATGGACTGGATAGACCACAGCACACCAGTCCAGCAGAGACCAGGGCCTACAGGCTGTCTGAGGTAGATGGAAACCCAGAAGACAGATACCAGCACTCCCGAGACAGCAAGCCATCTATTAGGGTGTCTGCCATCAGTGGTGAAGAAAGACAAGAACCTCCCCACAAAGCAGAAGGGAGAGCTGTTTCTAGAATGTCTGAGAGAGCAAATTCAAGAAGGGAGTCTGGTGAGAGGGAGCCGCTGTCTTCTCAGAGTAGGATGTCTGAAAATGAGGTATACACCAATCGGGGTTCTGTGATGAGTCAGATCGTGTCTCCCAGAAGGGCGCCCAGTCAGACGTCAACGGTGTCGCAGCTGGACACGGCAAGGACCACCGACACCATGGACTCACTAGCCTATAAGGTCGGTTGGTTTGTTTGCTCAGGAAATCCATTGATAACACTGTCAATCATGTATCCGATCGTAGTAACTGTTCTTTATATCATAAGAATGTTTCTTCACTTGCAATCTATGACTTACTCACTACTACTACTAATTTCATTTTCTTAATTATGAGTTCTATGACCATACTATATTTTTTTTAAATCTCAACATGTATCTTTAAATTTAAGATTAGCTGTGTGTATGTATTGGAGTAGTTTTAGAACCCACATTAGTATTGGAAGTCCTGTCACTATATGGACTTTTAGATTTGTATGCCTACACTTTGCCCAATAGTGCATGAATATCTTTCATTCAATGAAATAGGTGAGACACCTTCTAGAGAGAGAGTCTCCCGAGCGGAGGGTGGACGCCATCCTGAAGGAAGCAGAGATGGTGGAACAGACAGCCATCACCGAGGCACTGCTAGAAGAGGCAGAGAGAACAGAACAGGCGTTATCGGGCACGCCGACACGTATCTACGACATCCAGCGCTCTCGGCGGACGAGCGAGGGCATGATGTCTTCCCGGTCGTCGGTGTCGAGCAGACTGAGTGTGGATTCGGGATCATTCGCTCCGATAGGACTGCCCTTCACGGCCTTTGACTTTGCCAGAAATCTGATCTCGAACCAGCTGACAAAAGTGGCAGAGAACAAGTTTGACCACAGCGTGAATCTCCTGGGAATGACGCCCCAAGTGTCACAAGAATCAGCTGAAGTAATGACAGGCGGGGTCAGAGGTGACAGGTCAGGGGTCAGCCAGAGGTCAAGTGAAGGTCGTCCATCCAGGGCATCCCACCACTCCACACGTTCAGCTGACAGGGAGGAAGCGTATGGCCATGAAAGACATGATACAAGGAGTAGCAGGCACAGTTATGAGGCCAAATATGCTGAGGAAGACGATAGAAATGCTGACTTTTGGGCCACACCGCAAAGATCTCGTGAGCCCAGCAGGCAAGGCTATCATGATGATTCAACACAGGCTGTGGGCTCAAGAGACGTACATATGCATGTGGCACAGGAGGAGAAAGCAAAGTCAACCGCCACCCAGCCTCGTGTAGACCTTGCACTGCAGTACCCAGACAGACAGACAGGGGGCAGTAGAGGAGCATCTGCAGAAAGACCAACAGAGACAGGCAGGGAAAGAAGGTACTTCATGTAGTATTTGTAGTCTTATATGTACTAATACCTTGTACTCATTTTTATGTTTTTCTCAGAAATTCAAGCAAGATGTAGTTATAATCTACATGTAGTTGAAATTATGGAAAACTCTGCCAGAATAGTAGACAATTTTTCCTTTTTTTGAGGCAAACTTCAACTTTTCAAGCAGTACTGTTTGTAACTTGGATAGCTTTATAGTTATTATACATGTACTTTCTCCTATACCCACAGTAATCATCTTACTGTAACCTAAATCAGTTCTATCTGAAGATGTCCACTTCATTTTCCATGCCAATAAACAAGAGGGATGGACAAATTAGACTTCCTTCCCACAAACAAAAGGACAGCTGTCAAACATTTGCCCTGTCAACACGTCAAATGTATCTTATATACTCTCTCCTGTCACAAGCGACATGAGGGGACACTCAGGTTGATCTAAGGTCTGCAGGAGGGTCTCAAAATATTTGACATCCCTTAATTTGGACGGACCATTTTCTGTCCCTTATTAGCATCAGTGTTTACTGAGGTTTCTTCCGTTAGAGGATTCAGTTTGAATCTGGCACCTTACAAAGCTGTGTACGACTATGAAACTCTTCATGACACAGCTTATAATTACCATCACACAGAAATGATTTCGTCAACCAGGTGACTTTTTCAATACAAACGTTTAACTGAAGCAACTAAGTTTTGTAAATGGCCATCATTAGACATAATCTGCTATCTTTCATCAGTTACTGACGTTGAGTTACCTGGATGTCTTTTAACCTTCCTTAACTAGTTACCATGGCAACTTGTTGTTTCAGACCGGGCCCGAGGCTGCAGCTGTACCGCCCTGTGGGCAGTCCGGACGTGTTCTACGTCCCGCTGGCCGAGGAGAGAGAACCGGACACACCGGTCTCACAGACCACGCTGGAGAGCACCCATCTAGGTCAGTGGGTACTGACTTTTACTGTAGATCTTAAAATTTTTGCAATGGCTTTATTTTTGTGGGATTTCTATCCACACCAAATTCATGACACTGCAAAATGCATCTTTATTGTATTACTGCTGTACCACTGAATTATTTAAACTGTGAACTTTGAACACAGTATAGACCTCCGTACTCCTCATCATGTGAAAGTCCTTGTGAAAATGAATGGATTGACGGTACTATGGAAGCTGAAAGTCTTTCCAATTATGTACATCAGTAATGTGTACAGTTGAAGTACGTATGGCAAGACTTGCAATGTTTACTAGTACACACTGTTATGTAACTTATTGTAAGGGACATGAACACCATACATGTGCCAAACCTTACTAAGAAGTATTGTACATGTACTACAGAGAATATCGCTGTAAATGGCAATAAAATCAATAAGCTTTCCAATGAAATACATGTATGATGCAATATATATATGATAAGATGGACTGAAATTGAGTTTCCAAACTCTTTGTCTTGAGTGTACTAAGATTGCTGATGTTTGTTTACAAATCTACAGGATCTGATGATGCTGAGTCCCCCTCCTTCCCAGCCAGCTACCTAGGAACCAGGAAGGACACGTTTGAAGCCATCCACTCAGTGGGGATCTACGGCACACGCAAGTCACCCAAGTACCTGTCCAAACTCTCTAAGTCCCAGGAGGGCTCCCCTGGCGAGAAGACAGTCAACAGGGCGGCACCCAGGGAGCCGCAGAGAGAACCGTCAGAAGGCGAGTCTGATGGAATCAACGAAGAAAGAGTGAGGGCGATCATAGAACGCGAGAGGAGAAGCTTGGATGGGACTCCTTCAGCTGCAGACAGAGAGGAAAGGTCTACAGGTGGCGAGAGAAAGGACGTAACACAGGGCAAACCAACTGTCACAGAGCACAGAATGGTACAAAGAGATGGTAGAGGCCGCTCAAGTGAAGGGTGGGACAGGGGGCAAGACAGGCCTGGAGTTTATCCAGCTAGAGCAAGAGAAGCCTGGTCTGGAGAAGGTGCTAGGGAAAGGCAGCGTCCTAGATCTACAGTAACTGATGATGTGGTCAGGGCCAAGCCGGCAGCATCCTTCATAGAGTACCCACCCAGTCTGCAGAGTAGGTCTCCTCCGGAGGACAGGCACAGGGCCACGGAGGACGACTTCAAACCACTGGCGCCTGATCCTCAGTCACCTCCTAAAGGCAGGGGTCTGACCAGAGCAGAGCTGGAGGACCGAAGGGCAGGGCGTCCACTCAGGGATGGAGGACTCAAAGATCGACATCGCTCTCCACCAGCCGATACATACCACAGGCCAGCAGCAAGACAGGAGCCAGGATACAGGAGAACAGAGACATCTCCATCTATGTACAGAGGTGACAGAGATGTTGGCTACAGCAGGGACAGGACAAGGGATTACCCACGAGATAGACCCACTCCTGATGCTAGGCCTCCCGATGTAACAAGTTATGATAAATATGGGGCTGTAGGAGGGACAAGGGCTGATAGATCTCCCATCAGAGATTATGTCAGCCGAAGTCCTGACAGAGACAGAGGCGCCAGAGCCAGCCCCAGGAGATACCAGCCCACAAGTCCTGGGAGGTACAGAGAAACACGACCAGACACATACAGACAGGAGTACGATACAAGAAGAGCCAGGGATGCTGCTCGGAGAGACTACGACGTCTCGACTCTGCGCAGGAATCAGAGCGTCCTTCAGGAGGTGCTGGAGCAGGAGGAGAGGGTGGAGGGGAGGCTGCAGGGGAGGCCCAACTTGGACGAGCTCTGGAACAACTTCAAGGAGGAGGTTGTGAGTAAGCTGGAGGATGAGGAGAACCAGCTGGAGCCAGCTCAGCTGGAGGAGCTGGCGGACATGATGAGAGATCCGCTCAAGTTCAGCCTCCAGCAGATGTACAAGGTTAGCAACTCTGTTGGCTTTGAGTTACTTGTATTGGTGACTGGCCTAGTGTGTAGAGTTTGCCTTGCATTCAGAAGGGCATGATCATGAGTTTGATCACTAGCTGAGTCATACTTAACACTTAAAAATAAAATGGTACAGTCATGTAAATACTACTTTCTCTGCTTAGCACTCAGCATTTGGGAAAGACTTAGTCTGTGTAACGCAAACTCTGCTATCCAGAGCTTGTAGCCTCCTCCTAAGAAGCGCAATTAAATCAGGCTAGGGGCTAGGAAAGACTATATGGAAGTTGAATGCACACCTGTGGACTAGCCTCCTACTGATTGATTGCACAAAGTTGTGTGGCCCAGGGCTACTGAAATGGAGATGGGCACTGCCCTATGCATTATCTGTTGCAGGACAGACTTTAACTATCAATGTTGTAGTCATAATAAACTGATATCATACATTTATCTGTTCAAGGACCATGTCCAGCGTAAGGCTGAGCAGCAGGAGGGACGGAGAACGACCGAGGGTGCTGCGCCTCCAGAGGAAGGTGAGGCATCATGTGAACTACGCGACGCCATCAAGGTCAAGATGAAGGACCTAGAACAGACAGAGGACCGCGGAGTACAGACTCCAGACACGACAAGGCCTGCCATGGCAAAGAAAGCCCAGAAACCTAAAGTCAAGCAAAGACCCATGGATAAATCCCCTGAACTCTCAGCCTCTGCGACAAGTAGCACACTGACTGAAGGGGAAGAGACGCTGACTAAAGAAAGGCTTGAGAAGCCAAAAGAAAGGCCACACAAAGACAGACCCGTTGAAAAGAAGCCTGCAAGAAAGGCTCAAGTCCCGTCAAGAGACAAGGTGGAAGCTGCTGAACCCCCAGGAGAAGAACCTTCTGTATCATCTCTGCTGGACAGCATCAACACACAGAGGCTCACAAAGATCTTCGGAGACTTACGCAGTCCGGCCAGCTCGGATGCCAACTCCCTCACATCAGACAGCTCCAGCGTATCCAGCATCGACTCTGTCCGTTTCTACCAGGTGTTTGGACAGAGCAACCCCAAGCTGCGGGACCTGGCCAAGAAGATACAGAAGCAGAAGGATCGCCACGGCAAGAAGAGGGAGAAGAGCGGGCTTTCGTACCTGAGCAGCGGAGCATCCACGCTCACCTTAAGTCCGGTGCCCGAGACAGACAGAGACCTGACCGATGACACTTCTCCTGTGAGCACGGCCAGCTCCGAGGCCGGAGATGGGAAGAAGCAAACAAGGAAGAAGTTGTACCCTCAGGAGACGGAGTCCAGTCCAACTGACACAGACAGCAGTGCCCCCTGTCAGTGTCAAGCCAAGAAACAGGGAAGACAGAAGGAAAGCAGGGAAGAGAGGCAAGAACGGATCAAGAGATATCAGGAGAGTAGACCTAAGGACCTGCCAAAGAAGGAGACTAAGGAGCAGGAAGCCTTTAAGAAACCAACTCAACCTCCTCAGAGGAAACAAAAGACTGGAAAACAGGAGCGTTCCAGGCACTCGAGGAAGGAAAAGAAGAATGATTTCGGAGCTGTGTTTCCTTCACCGGTCATTGCCTCCACTCCCGCTTCCCATGGCAACAAGGTTACCATAGGGATCCAGACCACGCCCTCGCTCAACTCCAGCGTGGATAGTTCCATTAGCACTCCTGGGGAGAGAAACAGGGCAACACAGACCACGCCTTCTCTGGATTCAGGCAGTGACATGGAGGTCAAGAGGCCAAGAGAGAGAAAGAAGCAGAAACCAGACCAAACTAGCTATTACCAGTCCACCCCCATGCCCAAGTCTGGAGCAGCAGACCGTGACAGGCCCGCTGGTGAAGAGGATGTCTCTGCTATCAGTAGCCCAGGGGGGATGGCCTGGTTCCAGCCTATGGCTGAGGATAGACCCTGGAGACAAAGGAAATCCAGCGGTGGTTTGGGTGGTAGCCCTACAGTGGATCAGCCAGAGAGGAGAAGAGCGAGGTCGGGTAGTCATGACGACAAGCTCGTGGTGTCTGTTCCTGTGACCACTCCTGAACAGAAGAGTCGGGACAGACAGCCCCAGGCAGCCCCACAGTACCCAGTCTTGTTTGAGTCTGTCAAGAAGAGGAAGGAAGAGAGGCAGACCAAACCAAAGTCTACAGAAAAGGGGGAGGCAGCCTCTGAAAATGCTCGACCAGGTAAGACCACTGATTGCTGTCATGCTTTAACATCTGGTATCGTTATGTGGTGTTTGGATGTGATCTTGACTGTTCTGAGAAAAACTGTTTTAACCACATTTTATATTTTGTATAATTTCTTATAATGATGTGCAAAGATTTTTTAAATTCTGTTTTGAGTATTTAAATACTGTGTGAATCGTATCACAAGAGTGTTTGTCTTGCATTCGGTAGGTTGTGAGGTCGATCGCTGATCAGATTTCTCTGCTTATCAAGCAGCATTTGGGAAAGAGAATGGCATTATTAAACACACCACTTCCATTGGTTCAGTTCACTAGCCCCCATCCTGTAGTGATTGCACAAAAGTGTGGCCCAAGGGTTTCATAAATGGAGATTGGCACTGCCCTATGAACCATTTAGTACAGAAAGAACTTAAATATGTTCAGATTTTAAAGCCTGCTTCAACAATTTGCATATTTCACCATCTGTGTTGTGCCCATTCTGCAGGCCTGGCCTGGTACGTGCCTGTTGCCCAGGACCTGCCATGGAGGCGACCGTTCCAGGAGCGTCAGCAGTACACACAGGAGAGACAGGACCAGATTGTCAGGTGGATGGACGACATGAGCCCACACAGGAGGGGGAACCAGCCACCCAGGCCTCTGGAGAGGCTCACGCTGCAGGTATGGACATACAGCACATGTGTGCTTTCATTGCAATTTATTGTAAGGGGGAAGTTTTTTGTACTCTATCTCATGTATCGTTGACAGTTCCTGCCACCTTCCACTGACTGGCTCTACTGCTGGCTGCACTGAAGCTAGGTGTCACTGCTTCAGTGTGAAGAAGTGTGAAGGTGTCACTCCTTCATTCTTGGGGTTGCATTTTCCCCACTGCAACAGTAACACCTAGCTTAGGTGTAAAGAATTTAGTAGTGACCCAATCATCAGCTTAGTATACTTGTACAAAGGACTCTGTTATCCAGCAATTTACCAGCCTGTTGAAGTTATTCACAGACACTGTTATAACCCATCTTCCCGTGACCCTAGGAGGCGCTAAAGATGCGTAACCCGGCCTTCATCTCCAAGTCTCGTGAGCGCGTGCGGCGGATGGAGCTGGCTGCGGAGGAGCGTCGTCACGAGGAGGCGTTCGAGATGGAGAGGATGAGACTGTTCGGGGAAGAGAGGAGGAGACTCCAGGCTACTGAACCTGCCCCTCTGTCTGGTCAGTTCTTGGGACAGTCACCATCTGATTATCTGTGTTGACTTATGTGTTTGATGCCAGTTTCATGTATATTAGTGCCTAACAGATGTCAGTTCAGCACCAAGGGCAGGTGTCAGTGCCTTACAGATGTCAGTTCAGCACCAAGGGCAGGTGTCAGTGCCTTACAGATGTCAGTTCAGCACCAAGGGCAGGTGTCAGTGCCTTACAGATGTCAGTTCAGCACCAAGGGCAGGTATTAGTTCCTAACAGATGTCAGTTCAGCACCAAGGGCAGGTATTAGTTCCTAACAGATATCAGCAATAGCCTGTATCTGAATGGGGTACATGAAGCTTACAGGTTTGAATTCCAACCTGTCAAAAGTCTTTTAGCAATGGTACATACTACTTCTCTGCATAGCACTCAGCAATTATGGAAAAGACTATATGGTAGTTAAGCATAAAAACTACCAGACTGTTTATTCTTGTTCTAAGGATTCACCTGATCATTGCTGTTGTTGAATCTTCAGAAAATCTGCACAGACCCAAGAAAAGAACCATTACCAAGAAGGAAATGGCAGCCAGAAGTAAAAGGTTTGTGTTAACTTTATTTTCATTGGACAGTTTTAGGCTGTCCTGACAATGTAGAAATAATTGCCTTAAGCCACAACAATTTGATTTCTTGATTCATGGATTTTTGTAGAAGATTCATGGAGCTGGCAGGCAAAATGATGAATTGAACGCCTCACTGTACTTTGCACGAGCTTTTATTGTATGGAAAATCCAACTGGTCCAAACTTAGAATGAAAACAAATGATTGAAGAAACATTCTGTATATAGAAATAAAAATTGTTGGGTATACCAGAGCTTAAACATTGCAGGTTGATGTATCCCTGGAATAGTACTTTTCAAATCAGAAAAAAATTCCTTCCTCAATTTTTTTTAGCTGCGCAGTATTGTCTTACTCTTAGCTTAGCAATCCTTGGAAACGTTTGTTTTTATGACCCATGTTGTTGTTGTATAGGATGTATGAAAAACTGCCCGAGGTGCAGAGGAAGAAAGCTCAGGAGAGAAGACAGGCGGCTTACAAGTCCAACAGGATCAAGGCACAGTTATTCAAGAAGGTGATGTATCTGATCTTGAAAATGATATTCATGTTTTCTTGTTATGTTTTGTGTAATTTAATTTTTGTATCATATTTTTGGTTCCTGCAGAGTGCAAAATGCCATGCAAGGCACCTGTTTTGAAAATGTGAACTTAGACACCAGCATTTACACTGTACAAATTCTTCATTTTCACTGCCACAAAACTAAGGTGTCCCCAAAGTAAGAAGTGAATTATCGTTAATTGTGCACTTTTGTATGCCAGAACTTAACCTTTGGGCACTCACTGTAGCTGGGTACATACATTGAAATCAGTATGCATTCAGGTTGGGGACAGGTCACCACATTCCAAGCATAATACAATCAGGGCTCGAAATACCACCTGCATATGCACCTTAGTGCAGGTAAAATTAGATCTGTGCAGGTATTTCTGTTGTCTACCTGCACCTAACCTGCACTGGTCCATGTGCTGGGTTTTGTAAATAAATTTCCTATGAATAGTATGATGTAGCTGTATCTGGATTGTTATTAGCTGCATTGACTGTTACCACTTATAAAGTATAACAGAAAAAATAGCTATAGTTCCTGAACAATTTTAGTATGATCCATACTTCCTAAATTCATAGTGGTGCAGGTAAAACTTGTCTGGTGCAGGTAATTTTCTATGTTACCTGCGCCAGTGCAGGTATGCAGAAAAAAGTATTTCGAGCCCTGACAATGTATGTACATGTACAATGTATGTTAGAATTTTGTGTGCCTGTAACTGATGGGGGAGGGCTTGTTCCTTATTCCATTAGGATGGTAAGGTGGCCAAAAAGGCTTTTAAGGTATGGCATTTATGAGCCATTGGGCATTGCTGTAGCTGGTAATGACCTGTTTGAGGCAAGGTTGAACTGTAACTTCCAACTTCCGTTGTAAATATAAAGTAAGTGCAAGGGTAAATGCAGTTCTTGTGTTAGAAATTACTGCTCAACATTGCTGCAGAAGGATTTTTACCAATTTTCAAGTTAGGGTAATGGCTGTATCACATTGTTAACATTGTCTGGGGATGAGGAAGATTCTGTAGCAACTATAATCATGATGTCCTGACTATGGCCAAATACTGACGTAAATGTAATAAAAATCTATGCCCTTTGATGTCATCATATACTGGATTACATTGATTTTTTGCATCTACACATGTATAAACCAGGTTATTTTCTCCTCTTTTACAGAAAGTGCTGGACAGCCTCAGAAGGAAGAATGACCTAGCCTACTGATGCAGTATGGAACATTTGGTCTCAGTCAAACACATCCCAAATGTACAAACTGTTGCATTGAAAGTTTTGTTGTGTTTTTATACCATCTAATTTCATCCATTTTACACTGTCATTGTGCAATCAAGAATGTTGGTAAATTGTGTGTATTTTGAGTGCTACATGTAGATGTATAGATTGTCAGTTTATGGGTGGTTTGCATTAATTATTTCTTGGTTAGTGACTTACTTGGTTAGTGACTGACAGAAATATATAATGGGCTATTTGTCTCGCTTTCCAAAGTCTCTTGTGTACCTTCGTCAAATGCATGAGTTCCAGAAACAGACTATAGGCCTCAGTAAGGCCATCTGAGATTGTGTCAAAGTGCTGGAGTATATGTGACAAATAATCTACAAACAAAATTGTCCTGTGCCAACTATACCATGTACATAAAACTTTCAATTTCTGATGTATTTCATAGTCATTTACACAATGTATATTGCCTATATGAAGTTCATGATGCTTATAGCAATCTCTTTTTACATGTATTTGTGGATTTATTATAGACAAACTATTTTACATATGTGTAAACTTTCATAGAAATCCTGCCATCTCTGATGTTTGGAAGAAAGGTATATTTTTAAAATGGTGTCAACATTCCGTGGACATTTTCCATGCCAACTTGTTCACAAGTGCAGGAAACATTCCATTTTGTACAGGAAAATATCTACATTTTTATGTATAGTGTTTAACTGTGTTCAGAATAAAGATCTTCATCAGTAACTTTCTGTGTGTATCTATTTGACTTTAGACGAGGAACACAAACAGTAATGAAACCTGTACTTTTTGGACAACAGTTTATTGCTGTTCATAATGTGTGAAGAGTACAATGTACATGTCACATCTTCAAAAACTTGTACAATCATGTATTTACAGAATGAAACCATCTGTATACTTTAACAAAAAACTTTATACAGTCATTAACTTTGTCAGTAAGTCCTCTAACTTGGCACCATGAACATTACTGTACAAGACCCAGCAGCAAAGTCTACAATATTAGCATCAGATAAATTGACACCAAATTTACAACTTAACTGCTCTGGAGTTGTAAATGATCCAGTGTTTTACATGTCAATATAAACCTGGGTAGTATGTCAGATTGTGACATACTAATGTACATTATTGGCATCTACACAGTCATGTAATGTGCATCTGTGACAACAACACTGAGCAAGTGGAGTTCGTTTACATTACAAAGCCAACATAAGGTGCATACATTTATGTAGCACATACTAAAAATACAACGTATTTGCCTTTGGTACTGGGAGATCTTGACTTTCTATATACTGTAGAAATTGAAAGAAAGCAGGCTTTCATATTCAAATCAACAGCTAATAAAAAATAGCCACAGTCAAACCTCCATTTTCTAATTCTTTATATTTGCTGTTATGATGGAAAACCAATGCTGCCACCTTTCAAAATCTTAATGATATTTTGAATATGAAATATATAATTATGTACATACAATCCACACAGCTATCAATAGTCAGTCTATGTGCCATTCTAGTTTGTTTAACCAAGGAGTTTTTTGTCAAAGCCTCCTTGGTTTGCCAGGATCCTACGCTTGAGAGAGCAAGTATGGGAGCCCTGTTAAACTAGTAGGACAGCACCCACTGTTAGGTTGATTAATAAGGGACATAAATCCTAATGTTAAGCAGAGACTTTTCTTGCAGCTGGAGATCTGTTGAGTATTTGTGCAGATCTGGTCCCAGGACGGATCCCTTGGGTCACCAGCTTGGCCTGTTTCTCCTTCGTTCTCTCCAGCTCCTTCCACCTGTTCTCCTCCAGAGCTTTCTGTCAATCACAGCACAGAAAAAGATGGTTAATTACGGAAATAAGATATATGCTAAAACAAGTCAGCATATAATGGTTATGGCAGTAGAAAATGCTGAAGAAGCAGCCATCGTAACCCATGCTTCTTGCACTGGTATTGGATCTGTTAGATCTCATTGAGTTGAGCTTGTCTTCAATGTGCAGTTTAAAAACAGATATTACAGAGAAGTCATTTGAAACGGCCCTAGTTCATTGGTATATGTTATTTCCTGAGTGGCTCTACTGTGATTTATGTGGGCTCCATCTGAATGACAGAGGAGGCTTATTAAATACAGATTCCAACGGCATCAATCACTGATGATAGATTGCTGTTGGTATTCAATCTTAAGCCAGGCTGGAAAAGGAGGAAATAGAATCGAGAAACCACACTTGACTGACCAGAATTACTTTAATGTTCTACCTGCTTCCTAATCGCGTAACTGATACAAACTGTTCCAAATGGCTGTCTCAGAAGGAAAATGATGAACTGCTTTAGATTTGGTTCCTGGCAGCTCTCAGATCAACCATTATACCAACCTTCTCTCTGGCCAGTTCTTGTGTTCGACCAGCCGACTTCTTGTCGGACTTGATCTTCATCTTCTCTGCTTCTCTCAGACGTTCTGCCTTCTTCTCCTGTAGTTTCTTCTGGAGGTCCTGCAGTTTGGGGTCCTTCACTTCAGGCTTCTTGCCACTTGTGGCTCTTTTCTTCTCCAGTCTGCGCAATTGAAGTAAATACTTAATGAAGAATAAACTTTGAACGGAAATGACATGGTCAATTTTGACATAGGTCTGTGTACGATTTTGATGTTGTACAAGTTTCAAGCAGGCTATGACAACAAACTAGCAACAAGGATCTAAAACAGCCTTTTCTGCAGCAAGACAGATGAATTTTGTACAACACGTGCATGACTAATGAAGAATGCCTTCAGTTTGCAATCATTGCACAATGATCATGCAATGTGACCAGACCATAATAAGCACAAAAAATATCATATTGTATGCCAGTATTGAATATTAATTTTTGTTTTACTACACTGAACAGTAAGTTTTGAAAGAATTTCAGATGATATCAAAGTTTGTACTAACAGACCACAACAACAGAGTTACTGTTACTTACTTCAGAGCTGCAGCCTTGCTAGTTTCCGCCCGATGTCTTGAAATCTGCTCTAACGTGTCCATCAACTTCTTGTCCTTCCCCTGTAATAGAAATATGATTAACGTAAGACTCATTTAGGTTTTTGCACCACATCACTAACTAATGGATATCTTCATCTCTTCAAACTCCTAAACCTACACAGTGCCAAATCAGAAGATACAGGCTGCTGACAAACTGCCATAAAGCCGCCACATCTCTGTGCACGCACGTCTAGCACTCACCTGACAGGGAACAGCTAGAATAACCCCGAGTGAGTGAGTGTAGGTGTGACATGAAACCTAAAAGAAAATATGTACTATATGCAGACAACCCTGCAGAAGATAGTTCATTCTTATTCAAGGGAATAAGTTGTAAACATAATGAAAAAAAGGGGAAAACCAACGAGCCCATACCTGTTTGGCAGTAAGGATCTCATCCCGTTTTTCCTCTTCTGATTTTCTCTCTGCCTCTTTCATGAGGCCGAGCCTCTCCTTCAACTGCAGGGGGAAAAAATTGAGTCTACATGACAAGCTCCATATGTTACAGCTGTATTATACATATTAAACAAACAGCGCACTTTTCTCTTGACCTTCTAAGTTAGAAATGTCTTTTTTTCCTGCTTTAGGAATGTCTTTGCCTTGTCTCAAAATTAAATAATTTCCAACAATGATAGTAGACATCTACTGTAAAAAGTCTGACTTGTTCCTTCTCTATTGTGGATAGATTAATCCCCACATATAGCAAATCAGCTTTTATGGCCCTCATCACTTCAGACAGTGATTTTGTCCATTTGTTTGACCAACAGTTGTTTTGCCACTTTTGGTTCTTATGTACAATAAATTCTTTGTCTCAGCAAGTACATGTTGTATGTATGATGGTTATATTTACAGTACATTTGCAATCGGCATGCTAAAAGAGAAAAGGATCCACACACCTCTAAGATGGAGAGTTCGCTCAGCAGCTGGTGTCCAGCGGTGGAAGCCAGGTCCACAAACTTCTGTCTGACCACGGGCACGGCCTCCATGGCTCGGATCTGCTGGATGATCTCAAACTTACGCTTCATCTCTTCTTCTTCCTGAAAATATAGCCAGGTTGTTTTCACATATCCACACAAAGAAAATCTGCTTCAATACAGCATGCAAGACAACTACACTATCAGTAGTATCTAACTTAGGAATGATAGTTAAATGCATGTCTTCATGCCTATCAAAAAAACATTGAAACAAAAAAAATGTATTTGATGAAGCCGCAGTACATAGAAAAGACATGTTCGAAAGATAATATGTATCACACAGCAAGGTGTGATATTGTTTCACAAGATTTTCCTTTCTTATCTATAAAATAGTTTACTTGGGAAACAATTCAGACTATGCACAGCCACTAAAAGAAACTTTTGAGGCCAGATTTCTTCATAATAAATATGACAGACAGTGAGGGTGACAACTGGGGAAAACAGTGCCCAAAGACGCCTCTTGAGACTTCTGTAAATGCATTTACTGGTGGTTTTATTTCACAGTAGGGGGTTTTGTGCAATTTGAATTTCATTTGTGGTTGAAACAGTTCTACAGGACTGTAAGGTTACAAAACATATGTTGCGTTGTTATGTCTTCATGGTAAGAAGTCACCGCAAAAAAATGCGAAAATGAACCAGTAAACATTTAGAGATGTACAGTACTTACATCTTCCAGGGCTTGTCTCAGCAGTTCTTGGCTCTCGATGTTGACCTCCTCCACGATCTTACGCTTGTACTCGCGGAGCTGCTCGCGGGCCAGGATGGCGTTCTTGTGGCCGGACATGACGATCTCCACCAGTCGCTTCATCTCCTTCTCATCCTGCATGCGCTGATGGACGTACTCCTGCATCAGCTGTTCGGTCTGAACAGGGGGAATATGAGTTAGATATCAAAGAAAAACACAATATTAATGCTAGAATAGTTTGTATTTGAATTAATTTTATCTTTGGCATGTGGGAAAGGAAAGTACAAAGAAACAACATCAGCAGTTTCAGCACTAAGGACAGTACAGCCTACAACCCCATAACAAGGCTTTCCATGAAAAAGATGGAAAATAAATACACTAGAGACACTAACAAATTACAGTTCTAATAGATAGACTTGAGGAGTAGGTAAATCTTTAAGGACTGAAGGAAATAATGCTCTTGACGGACAGGGCTCTTGACAGACAGGGCCTAAGGCGGACCTGGGGAAAATGTAAGCTGTAATATTGAGCTAAAAGAAAGGACAAATATACAAAGAAACAACAGCAGCAGTTTCTCTAATATGGAAAGTAACTTTCTGAAGTAGTTCTTCTTTAGACAAACTCAAAGCATAATGCCTGAGAGGAAGCATAATAATTTCCTGGTAGCTGATATTGCAGCGTGACTTTGCTACGAGTAACTTTTATAGCTACGCACACTTTTGTTCTACAAAACTTTAAGGATTTCCTTCCATATTTATATCTTACCTCCTCTTTCATGTCCTGTACTTTCTGCCTGTTCTCCTTCACCAGAGTCTGGCGAGCCAAGATAGCCTCTTCGTGGCTCAGCTTCCCTTCCAGACGCCGTCTCTCGATCTCTGCCAGCTGCTCATCATAGTCCTTCTGTCTCATCTTCTGCTGCCACTCCAGGAACTCACTTGCATCCTTTGCACCTGCCTCAAGGTCCAGCAGTCTGGGGAGATGAAGATTATTTTCATGAATGACTTCATCAGGTAGAAACATGAGGCTACACTGACTTAATTTTATGGATGACATCCAGTGGAGATCCACACAAACTGTTTTCAGGCTGAGCTCACTGCTCGTATAAGTCCATTTGTATAAGCTGTTTTAAAAGACTTACTTCTTGAGCTCATCCTCCTCCTTCTTCTGCACCAGTGCCCCCTCCCTCAGGATGGCTGCTGTGTTCAGCTTGATGGGGATGTTCTCAGTCTGGAGACAGGGGATACATGTTAACAGTGTCATCATTAACTTTGGTACTCAAGATTCATTTACCACCTATCTTCTGGCTTTAGCTTGGCGTCATTTAAAAGCGCTGTCCTAAAAATAATAAGAAAATATAACCTTCTCGGCAAAGGTAATTAGACGCACTAGATGTCCTTACACTGGGGAGCATATTATCTGACAAGCATGAAATTCTGATTGACCAGGGATGCTACAAGTTCACTTGAGGTCACAGTCTTCAACTGTATCCTCTCTGACAGTAATTCTGTCCCTCACCTTAGAATGCACCATTTAACTTAAAATTCTCTAAAACTCGGCACCACCAAGAATGGCAGGTGGATGCACATGGACCCCCTCTATAAAATACTCATGCCTATATCATTTGCCACAACTCACCAATTGAAGAAATTTGTACCCCTATAATATAATCCTAGCTAAAAGCCTGCCTATCTTCTGCATGGAACAGTGGCAACACTATGACATTATGCAGTATTTCTTATATATCATAGGGAGGTCTTACAATTAATTTGATAATTAATGTACAGTGAGGATTTAAAACAATATGCTCAATTGATCAATCGATTTACTGGTTGATTGACAGCTCTCACCACATGTCTCGGCAGAGGTCTGGCTCGGTTCTTCTCGAAGTCTAGTTTGGAGTCTTCTTCATCCATGATCTCAGCCATGATTTTCTACAGGAAAAAAAAACAGATTTCAGATTAAAGTTAGAAATGCATGTCACATATCTGCTTGGCATTGTCGGATTCATGTGGACAAGGCCTTAACCTGTCCCTCCATCCGGATATAGAATATTTCTTGTTGGGATGGAAAAAATTCACTCAATCTGTTAAAAAAAACTCCCATGAAAATGGATTCCATAAGCTTAGAATGAAAGATTCAGCAACAAAAGATTAATGATAATGATGGCTTTAAAACTTTGATTGAACCAAATTTTGCCATTTGTTTTACAACACTCCAACCATTGATCATAGTCAGTGCCTGCCATGGCCTGCAATAGATAAAGTCCGCCCCATCCCCAACAATGCGAGTGATGGATATAAAATTCAAAGTTAGATACGGCCCTGAAATTGACCACATTTTGAAAAGGAAATGTCACTGTGACAGTCATAGAACATTACTGACAGAAGTTAATGGCTCTTATTCTCTGTGAGAAATCCCTAGAACTTTTCTCCTAAAAAGCTTTCAACACAAAAAGGTACAAAAAGCACTGACCTTAGTCTTTACTGACTTCTCTGAAATGGCAGCCCGGAACTGAAACCTGTTGGCATCCATTAGAATCTCCTGTGGGGGGAAAAGAAGAAAGAGGGTCATGAAATATGACTGAAAACTGCATTATTTGAATCAGTTATCACTTGATTCTCCTCTGAGATACTGAGATACTGTCTGGTCTGTTTGGTCCCAAAGGCTGTTTATCAGTTATGAAAGACAAACTAATAAAAACAAATCAAACAGTGTGATTTGCTCTTTGGGGAACAATGCAAGGCAAGATGCTTGCACTGATGCCCTTTGCAATTTGCTCCCACGTCATGCTTATCAGTCATTGGAATCTTTCTGTTTCCATCATGTGTCAAGGATAGCTTCCTATCTTCAAATTCTTATCACTATGCTTCATAATATTCATAGCAGACAGACACACATGTCTGAACACAAACTTGCACAGGGAAAAATGTATCTTAGAGATAACGATGGAGATAACGATGATTCACCTTTACTCGCGGGGTAACCTTAAGAACAAAAAGAATACGCCGGGTATCTAGAGATATCAAGTTGATGGATGATGGCTTTAAACCACTATGTTATCAAAATACTGCAGTTTAAAACCACTTCCGTTGACTAGATATCACAAAATATCCTGTATTCAAAGAGGGGATATAGGTCCCCCCGAATAAAGGTGAACTAGCATTAAGGTAACAGTTTCATTATGATGATTGAGTCCAAGTAATCTTGGAAAAGTGTAGATGTCAACCATCATTCCATGGTCCCTGTATTGAGCTGTATCAAAAGTGGCTTGCAGGCCGATTTGAGCTTTCATGAATAAACGAACAATTTACAACCCAAAGTAACAGAAATTGTCCCATCAAAAATTCAAGGTCTGGCAGACAAGCAAAACGTCCTCCATAGATTTATCCTGAACTACTGGGAACTGTTGAACGACTGAGCTGATTGGTGGAAATGAAGGTTCAATGACCCATCTTCACTTATCCTGAGGCCTATCTAATAACCTATCTGAATGCCTATCGCTTCTAGGGCATAAAATTTTATGGTCTGTCTGACTATCTCCATCAATCCTCCTCAGAACACATAGAGTAAGATTGCAATGCCTTTCCAAACTGACATTGTAATCCTCATTTTGCTCTTCTGCTCAGCTCCTGTAGACCAATTTTCCGGGTAGTTTCCACACAAACTGTTTTCTGGCTGAGCTCACTGCTCGTATAATCACCCGTTTTTTCTGCCTCAGCGGTCAGGTCTGGAAATTGCACCGCGATCGATGGCAATGACCTACTGAACTCGAGGAGGGAGCTGCAGTTAGGCCTACGTCACATTTCCTACCCGGGGACCAGCTGGGCTGTTTGTGGAAACGAAGAATTAAATTTTATGCCAAGGGATGCTGTTGAGTTATTTTTGGTCTGTTTTTTTGTTATTGTCTGTTATATAAAAAAAATTATCTCAGTTTTTCTCAAAAACTGCCTGGCCTGGCCTTTTGGGGGAATTGTGATGTAAGCCTTACTGCCACACTTTTTGGTACCTTACATCAGCTGTCTAAGCCTGTAAACAACACAAACTCTGTACCAATAGACTACTAGACAGATTATAGAAGTTTATAGTAATGTAGGTTTGAAGTTTAAGCTACTAAACATGTACATGACAGCATTTGGTATGCCACTTTTACAGCAACGTTACATGATTTTGTACATGGTGCGATGAATTTTGTGAACGGCTACCAGCACTTTTCAGCCAGGCCCTACTTTTCATCTTGTAGCACTTAACTGACTGTCACCCACAGTAATGACATATCCCTCATGTGAATGATTGCACGTAGTAGCAACCCCTCCTGGTCTCAGACCATGATGGTTTCATTTAATACATGGTGTGACATGCATGTTAGACAGAATGTCAATAACTTCTCTTGGCAGTCAAAGCACACCCAGTCTAAAGATAACACATGACTATGCAACACTATGATTATTTTCTTAACTATTGAAAATGAAGGAAAATACCAGTCAAATAGTATCAATTTTGAACACTCTGAGTGGCATTTTCCATGAGGAATGAGATCATTGGCCGGCATTATTAACCACATTGAAAGAACCACATTGTGATATTCCCCAGCTTTCCCACATTTACAGACAAACAGAAAGCCACGTTCTTCTTAAAATCACAAAACCCACAAATTGTAGAAAAAGTGAGACTCTTGGTCTTCCTCTGCTTCCAAAAAAGAAGTCAAACCCAACCTATCTAGATTATAGTCAACACTAGTATTGGAGTAAGTCTCTTTGTCACAGTTCATTGTTACATGCCTATTCCCTATCTTGTTTCTACCATGTACTTGCAAGTAGTCTGCAGGCATGAACTTGCAAATAAACTTAGTTAATACTTTCTATTATGTCTGGAGTTCTGAAGGCTGATGAAGAAAGTACACCACCGTGATGGTAATTTTTTTGTTGGTGCGTAGCACCGGCTATGAGACGGGAGAAGCGGTTCTTTCAACCCTTCGTTTGGTTTGCATGGATGCATGCATGGATGCATGGATCGGTCAATTTAACCAAACCCTTCTAATAGCCCTTCTATACACCCTATTGCGTAATTGAGCCAGCATGGCCAAGCGGTCTACAGCACGGTACCTATTGGAGCAGTTTGCTTCTCCAGTCGTAGATCGTGGGTTCGAACCCCACTTGCTAATTTTTTTTTTTCTTTGTTAGACAAATCTCAAGTTGTGTTTTTTTTAATAGAAGAAAGACCAATTCAGTAATTCGATGTTTAAAAACTCTTTTTACGTGTGATTTTGTTTAACATCTAGGCTTTTTCCAAAATACGCACCGGCCAGCTTTTTTCAGAAGCTTTCTTGTTTTGGCTGATTCAATAGTTTGTCATGAAGCAAAAAACTTGTATAGACATTTTCCCCTTGGGGACATAGCTTCAGAAGTTTTCCAATAAAAAGAAGACTTAAAGATTTACGCTGTTCCCTCCCATATTGGAACTGAGGATTCACCTTCATGATGGCCATTCTGCTTCATTTGTTTTGCGGATTAAGTCCAACGCTCCCGGGAAATATCTTGGTGGGCCATTTGGAAACTATAGAAATCTACGGACAACGTGACAGAAATATTAACGGCACGGGGCTTACAGCACTTACGGCCTTCTGCCAGAGATCGCTATTTCTAAATCATGTTAAATTCTCTCGAGCTGATGGCAAATGATAGAAGTGTCATGTGCACGTAAGTGCTAGCCTTGGAGTCATTTGGGGCAATTACTGGTGCACGCAGTCTTGGAAGGGTTCCATGAAAGTGAACTTGAAAGACGTGAAGCCTTTCATACATAACCTTGACAGCATGTACATGTGCACGCACATATCTAAGCATAGTACTGTATATCTTGCAATATACACAGTATTTTTATTCTCTATTTGAAAAAAAATGGCAATCCTAACATACATTCTCATAATTCCACCAGGTGCCATTATATCGCCACCTCAAAACTTGTTGCTATAGAGGCCTTATGAGGATTGTCATCAACACCTAAATATCTGAATTGTATTACATTTAGGACATTCAACATTCGGTGTTCAAGACATTCATTTGAAGACCTCTTTACTAACTTTTTTTGTAGGTGGCGGTATAAAAGCACCTGGTAGAATTATGATAGTCAATGTTACCTCTGCTCTTCTTCTGTTCATCTCTTCTGCCTCTGCCAATAGAGTCTGTTCTTTGGGAGGACGATACGTTGACTCAGGAACCTGTGTCACCAGAAAAACATTATCATTCGAGGCAAGTCGAAAAAAAATCCAGAGATAGCAGACTTCACCCCCTCACCCAATAAGGATTCCCTTGCAGAACATTTTTAACAGCACTGAAAAAAACACATTAGACAGACAGACAAGCCAAAAAAAATACATGTACCACCCCCCCCCCCCCAAAAAAATATTTTCAAACTTACTGTAAATTATGCAAAGCAGCTGCAAAGATGGTAAATGAAGACCATAAAGTGAAAACAATTAATGTTGTATTCAATGTTGTACAATGCCCAAGTCAAATCCAAAGTCAAAGAAAGAGTCGAAAAATTAAAACTTTATTGTTTGATATATTGTGTGTGACTTTTCAATCATTTTTTTAACCTTCCTGACCACTTGATTTCATCATGGGGGCAATTTTTTTGGGGCCAAACTTTGTCTTTATTTGCACACTCACATCTGAGTTTTGCAGTTCCCAGAGGTTGTCAATCGAATCACTAAGTTAAACATGACACCATTACTTACAGGTCTGTGCTTGTGTAGTTTGGGTATTCTCTCAGGTACAGGGATGGCTCTGGGTTTGGGCTGCGTGATGTTGAACTCCTGCGGCTGTGTTGCAGGCTTCACTACCTTCTTCGGTAAGTTGTTCTTGTTTGCCACCTTGTCTGCAAGTTGGCTGATCATTTTTTCCAACTCTGGCATCCACCTAAAAAGATTATCAGTATCAACATGACATATTTTGCAATACATTTGTAGGGAATACATTCCATAGCTGACTGATGATTACACTGACTCACTGACTCTATGATAACAACAACAAAATCAGATAATTAGAGATGGCAGACTTCAGATGGCATCCCATTACCTGAACATTTTGCTATCCCCCAATCCTTCTAGTTTCAAAGAGACAGCACTGATCATAAGGGTGTATGACAACACAGTGTGTATACAGTACTTGGGAATCGCAGAAACACAATCAAAAAGAATAGCAAAAACAATACTTCACTCCATTGAGATATAGTACCAACAACAGACGCGTTAAAGACTGTGTCCTGACATGTCCGTACCTCTGTAAAGGCTTGAGCAGGTTGTCCTGGGTAAACCTGGGGTCGTAGTGTTTGCACCACTCATCCTTGATCCACTTCTTCAGATTCTCATCAGCCAGGAAGAAAGAAAAAAACTGGAAAAGAAAAACAAACTTTTCTTGAGCTTATAGCATTAATGTTATGTTGCCTCTACAGTTGGTTGATGATGAACATGATAGCATTTGAGAAAAAAAAAAGGCATCATTAACTAGTGTGCTTGACTACCTTGGTACATTTTTATCTGGAAAGATATTAGATAGAAATTTATTTCTTTATAATTAAATGAAATCTCTTTAGGCAATAATGTCATTAGAATGAGATGGCAATAAATTTGGTAACACTATAAATATCAAATGTCACTATATGCACATTCTAACACACATACTGCTTTTGTGATGGTTGAGGGCCACTCTTGTGTAGGTTTAAAAGGATTCATGTATGGTTAGGTTGCTAAAGGTGGATTTAGTCATCTATAATACAGTACTCACATTGTGCATCCTATTGATATCCTGGGACTTGACAAAATTGCCAAAATGGACGATGCCCAACTCATCCAGTCTGAACACTGTCATGTAGCACAAGGCTGAAACAAACAAAAAATAATAATAATAATCAGCACCTGTTTTACATCTACCAACTTCTACATTGTAATGGACTGCATCAGATTGTCACCTACATGTAGAATCTACAGCCAGAAACATGAAGCAATTTTTTACATGTAGTTGACATCAGATAACTTCATACTTTTGACTGTCAGACATGTACCTAAATATCAATCAACATGCACTCCTTGTAGACAGCATGAAACGTGAAGTCATCTTCCTTTAAGTTAGAACTCAGAGCCTGGGTACCTGATACTTACTGATATAAATGTTCCTCTCTGATCTGAGTGACCGCTTGCCCTCCTTCACGTTGTAGAAGCCATCCACCACCACCTTCATGATGGGAGCATACCGGACGCAGCCAGAGAACACCTCCACTATGAAGGTCTGGTCATTTTCATCTAAAGTCTGGGGGGGGGGGGGGGACCTTGTTATTTGCTTGAATAACATTCTTTACTTGATTTAATAATAAGTTCCATCTGTCCATCTCTCTTGAAGTGAGAAACAGTTTCATCAACCCTTTTCTCAGACTCTGTTTATATCACTTCATCAACTGTATTGGATTAACTAATGTTACGTTTAATTCAAAGTTGAGAGCTACGTAAACACATGAGAGCTCAAATTTTGGTGTTTAAATCGATCAGCTTCAATTAAGTTTCCGAACTTTGTGTTGAGTTTATGTCTGCGAAACAAAGTGGTTTCTGTCAATTTTCTATTGCACAAGAAGTGCTTAAGTTAAAGCATAGACATCCACCTTGTTTTTCTTCAGGAAGTGTTTAAGATGGTCCTCCACACAATTCTCCTCTGGGTTGAAGGTGTCCAGTAACTCCACACAGCAGGCTAGCAGCTTCTTGTGACTCATGGTGACGGGAAAATATCCTGAAATCACAAGACATAAGTTTGGTTCACAGTTGTTGTTTCCCGTTGTTTTCTTGTGAATCTAGTCTGAGGTTCTTTAACAAAGTAGAAAGTGACCTCACGTATGCGATAAAATCGTGTTCTTGCCACTGTTAGAACACTGCGTGAAATACTTACCTTGCAAATTGTAGAAGCATTACTACAGATATAATCAAGGAGCTTTTGATATAATCAGGTGCGATGTTTATGCACCGAGTTGGTTGTGGGAGGGGGGCGGAACCAGAGTCCTAAGAAAACCTCTATCTGAGCATAGCAACGCTTTTCGGGGACTATAATCGAAAATTTACAGCATATATTGCAAAAGACAACACTGCAAGTCAATCACTGAAATCGTATGATTTCACAGTCTGCATAAATATTTTCGAAAACCTACCAGATGTGCTGTAAAAAGTCTTGATTGTCCACGAAAGTCGCAAATCTTTGAGAAATGAATCAAATTTGTTTATTGTGACAACGGCATACTGCGCATGCCCGCACGACATTTAACAGACGATTGCTGATTGGTCAAAACTATCGACGGGCTTGGATTGGCCAATACAAAGTCTCGTGTTTTCTCGTCATTTTACATCTCGCGAGAGTACGAGAGAGCACAGTTCCTCAGTTTCCTCTACCTTCAACAACAACAACGGGATTTGAGTGTTGCTAAAGAGGGCGGTTACGCAGAAAAACAACCACTGGCAACTTAAGTTTTCATCGTCGAAAGCTTCATTCCATCACTATGGAGGAGACGGTAAGAGATGACAGTATTTTGTCGGTGGAATTCATTGCTTTTCTCCCCATTTCGGTCACGGTCGTCTCATGTTCAATTACGTCCCTGGCCCTAGTTGTTCCGTACCAATGCCACGGGGGCCGTACCCAGGCGCTCGCTCATCCGTGAAAAAAATTAAATTGGTACCATAAGATACGAATTCTTCTCTCACATTGTCTTCTTGTTCTTTCCTGTTTTGCAGAAGGAGGTTGTGAAGACGGACAAGTTTGGAGATGTGACGGTGTATGTCTCGGTAAGGGAACTCAGTCGCGTGTCTGTGTCTGAGGGTTTCACCTTGAGGTTGGGCGTGTGGGGGAGGGCCCCATCTTGTTGTCGCTGCACATTTGTCGCCAAATTCGACATTTCTAGAAGAAGTTTATATTCAGAAGTGTACTCATGCAAACTTGCCAATGGTTTGGATCAAGAAATAGTTGCGCTTTGGCGCTAAGGTCAAAGAGAACTAAGTTTTTGGTGCATGAACCTGGACGCCCTTGAGGCTCGAAGATAAAATGTTACATGGAGTGGTGACATTTTGTAACAGGATCTTTCCATATACCACCAGCGAATATCGGCTTGAACGCCACTTTGATGATAAGAATGGTTGTGCATTTTTTCTTAGATCTATCCCTAAAAGATATGCCATTGTAATAATCGCTTACCATATGCCAAGTATTTCTCTTTTTGTAAACATAGTCAACAACATATGTGTTGGGAAAGCGTTGATGAAAAAACAATAGCAAACATGCCATAATGTTTTTATCTTATCTTGATAATTCTACAGACATAAACAAGTCCTAACCAGTTGGGGCCACTTCAAACTGGCATCACAAAATTGTCAACAACTATAAATGACTCTATCCCTTTGTGGTTTTTGATTTACGGATCTTGTTTACCTAAAGTCTGCAAAAAGTCTGTGGTGCTGTGTGTGAGCTTGCTACCAGTGCTTTACCTTAACTGTCTTTAACGCTTGTCAATATCTGTTGACTGTTGTCAACAAACCTTATCTGATGAGACATCTGATCCCCTACAAGTGTCTTTTGTCCATCTGTGAAAAGGGTCAGACCCAGTGGCTGCTGACCTAGTTAATGAGACAGATCCACCCCACTGGTCTGCAATGTAAACAAACAATCAAAAGTGTGTCTCTGGGGACTGGCCAATCCCTCTGCAGCAAGGATAATTGATTTAAAGGCCCATTATGTGGTATCAGGGCATTGAAGGAGACAGTAGATTTTCCTGTCATTTCTTCAAATTGTAAGTTAGATTAATTGCAAAACAATATTCAGGGTGGAAAACTGCAACATCATTCAAAGATGCTCAAAAACCAATACAATCTTCTAAACCAATACGTGTACATGGCTACACATGGTTGCATAACCATTGTACATGTACGTCCTTGTACATTTACATTTTTCTTGCCTATCATTTTCAAGGACGTTCATTCCCAGTGAGCTGTAGAAAATGAGGAAGTCTCCCAAATTTGTGGTTAGTCAACTGGTGTTTGTAAACATTGGATTGGAATAAGAAAAGCTGTTCCATTTGCCTGCACAATTAGATGACAAGCTTGCTAATAACGATCCTGGACAGCAATGTGGTAATTCTGATCCTGTCACATGAAAAATTCATTACAGTGGTTAATGATTGATAGGTGTCCATGACCTTAGAAGGAATTCTGATAGATTACAATTATCAGGATTGCACTGCCCTGGCTCTCCGACAGCATGATTATTTAAATCATGCTAAGAAAATACATGAATATATAGTCCAGTGGTTAGTAACCCTATTTTTGGACCAAGAAGCTGTGAGATCATATGCTGGCTGCGTTGCTTACCTGACATTCACATTACTTAAACTTACTTGCAGTTCACTGTACTTGTGCAAAAACAATAGCTATGAAATAGCAACTCAAGAACACATTGGCAAGTGCATACCATATATGCTGTATGTTGATTTGCACAATGCACCAAATTAGCATATTTCCCTTTGCTATGTCAGACAGCACCTAGGGAATCAAAATTTCAAATGCCATGTCGGCATGCTAGACGGTTTGTTAATGTTGTACACTTAAACAATACATGGTATCTACATGTATGTGCAAGCAATTGTATATCATTTTCGAGATGGGGAACAACTGGATAGTGAGTGTATGACTGTGAGTGATAATAATGGAACAATGGCAAACAAATGTAATGTTGATGGTATACATGCTACTAGGGATCATTTCAAAATTCTAATTGCACAATGAAGATTTAAAAAATTTCATTCTTTGCAAAACTTGTAAAGTCAAGGTTACAGGAATCTTCGTCCCACATTATACAAGATTTGTCCATGATAATAGATCAAAAGCCTCAGGTGTGGCCTTGGTTTTTCATTCCTCAGTTTTTCTAGCCCAGTTGTTTTGTTATGGCAGAAAAATCAATATTACAGTCTAAGCACCAAGGTCACCACTTATAAATCAAAGTGTCAGTATGTGGAGCCCTGGATTGTTGACATTTCACCATTCCATTCAAGTGTCCCTCAGTGTAATACAATCTGATGTGGTGGAATTTTTCATTGCCCCCTTCAGTACTGTTTTGCATGTTGGAGCTTCTATTGTACATGACCTAGGCAAACAGTAAAAAAAAACATGTCTGACTATTTAAACATTATTTTTTAACCCTTCCCCTGCTACCTTATCCCATAACTAATACAGTTTGGGTGGCTAATGGCAACTTCAGTGTGCTGAGGGTTAAGTGGGTCAGGACGCTGCTTGAAATAAAATGATGAGACTTAAGAGCAGTTTGCTCATCTTATGATTAATGAAAGACCTTTGGAAAAGCCATTAAGCAGGAAATTGCCTTGCTTGTTTGAAATGTCCCCGTGGATGGATGGATGGATTTTTGGTCACGTAGACCACGTAGTACAGCTAGCTATCACTGGCGACATCATTTGCATACCATGGGGTTTGCCTCAAGGTTTAGATGGGCCCTTTCAATTATTATCGGTGTATGTGCATCTCTTGTGCACTTGTTCAGATCTGTGTACCAGTGCGCTAGCCAGCCCCAAGTTTTTTTCCATCCCCAGTATTTTGACCGGAAATCCTGTGGAAGGTGCGACGATCATGGGGCATGCTGTCCTGGGAAAATTTTTAAATCTCTAAAATTTCTTCTATTTTGAGTGGCAAATTTTGCTGGTAGACCCAACTCGGTTCAATTAATATCTTTACATGCCGATTTTTGTCCATTACAGGATGGAATGGGCTAATTTATATTCGTTACCAGCGTCAAAATTCTGTGAAAATTTTTAGCTTAGGTACACCAGTGTACATATTCCCAGAAATAGATTTCGAGACCCGGCCTAACACGTCATGTATGTACACATACACAGGCTTTATCACTGAATTCTTCATACATATCTAACTTGCTGACGCTAATCTGGGTCAAGGATTTGTTATTTACACTGTAAATTACAGTGCAGTCCTCAAATGCAAGTGTTATGACCTAGCTTACAAGGGTAGTGTTTAGGCCTTAAGTTATAGCTTTGGACCAAAAATAGTAGTAAGAAAAAGTAAGAAAATAAATGTAGAAGTTGGTACTACATGTACATGTAGTTCAGTTAAATCATTTATGATATGTTCAATACATGTATTAAGACATCATAATCATATATACTAAAGAGCAGAAATATTTCATTAAATTGACAATTTATATGCATGGTGAAAACATGTTACAGTGTTAATTACATTATGATTATATGATAAATTATGCGTTTTTACCACAGATGTATGTTGGATACGACGTAGAAGGTATATTTGGATCAGACTTCGTGGGACCAAGCCATCTGTTGAACTACTGTGATTAAGTGTGAAAACCATTTTGGCATTTGATTACAGCTACAAATCATACTTCACATCAAAGTATACTGGTATTCTCTAACACTAGATTATAATGTAATGGGATACAATTATCTTCACAAAATCCTATTCCACATGATAGTTCAGCAGTATGTTGTCTGTTTGATCATCAGTAATTATAAGGAAGAATATTCCTATCACGTACACATGCGAATTGTTCCTGGTTGAATATATATAGGATCTGGTAGAAATCCATTGTGGCAGGTTTTACTCAGACTATCTACATTAGCCTTCTTACCTCGGGGGCCAAAAAGGTGACACTAGTCATAATTCAGGATTTATCTTGCTGATGTGTGTTCCCAGTAGGCTGATGTTTTCATATACATCCCATATGGGAGACAGTCAGTCACATAATAAACATGAGCAGATATGAGTTACATATTGTTAGACCTGTCTGGGGATAAAAAAAGTGAATCTAGGTGTGCATGATGAAATCTATATTCTACATGCACACTTCATCCAGGCTGATGATATGAACATCAAAGTGCTGGTATAAATGCCCTGGGTCCACTTCAGGGTGCAATAGATGTGTATCAGTCGTGACTCAGGGGCGAATCTTGTCTCCCAGGTAATGATAATGGTTAAAGGAAACTACTGGATACGCGACAGTAACGCAAAGGCTTTTGAAATAATCTCAAATAATCCCATTTTGTATCACTTATAAACTAAGTTCGTATTCCGGTTACTTGTTAAGGGCTCCAAGGAAAACAGCCCTACATGACTGAAGGGTTTACCGATGTGTTCTCAAGATAGATACATGAAATGAATAAATATGAAGACTGAATAGAGCTACACTATCTATGTTCATCTTAACCCCAGAAGGATTTGCTGTTACATTGCTTTGTCCTTGGTGCTGAAAACATTCCACATTTTAGTTGTGCTATTCAATATAACATTCCATGTCACTCCTTCCTCCTTGGTACTACAAACGTTCCATTTAATATTGATCCCATATACAATTCCATGTCTTTGTCCTTGTTACTGAAAGTATCATGTAGATGTTACTCATGACACTCCATATCTACCTTTATCTTTGGTACTGAAAATATTATATTACTCCTGCTATCCTTGACCTTTCTTCTTACCTGGTACTGACAGTATTCTACATGATGCTTATGCCATAAGTCACATTCCAAATCTACATCTGTCCCTGGTACTGGAAGCATTCCGCATATTACTCAAACCATTCCATGTTTTCCTTTGTCCCTGGCACTATGTTACAACTCAAACCATTCCAGACCTTCCTTTGTCCCTGGTACTGAAAGTATTTCACACGATATCTACATGTACATGTATGCCATTCCACAGCTGCCTTGGTCCCAGGCCCCAGGTCCCATGTTCTAACTCAAACCATTCCATGCCTACCTTTGTACTGTTTCATATGGTATGAAAGCCAGAAAGGTATGTACATTTGTCCCTGAAAGTATATTCCACATGTATCTCAGATCATTCAACATCTGCCTTTGTCCTACTCCTAGGTACTAAAATTATTTCACATAATACTTATGTTATTCCATATCTGCAATTGTCCCTGGTACTGAAAGTATATTCCACATATAGCTCCAACTATTCCATATCTATCTTTGTCCTTGGTACTGAAGTGTGTTGTGCAGCATTTGTTTTGTCCTAGTGATGATGTGTGCCCATGGTCGCCAAATTTCCAGGGGATGTTCAAGGGGTCATCTGAACAGATGTGGTAGACTTCACAGAAATTCTGTACTGATATGCAAGTTTAGAAGAACCAAACCAATACTAAGTACATGCAATGGGTATTTGGCATTTGCAATCCACATACTGTACAATTCAACCCTTGGGCTTCAAACAATTGCAAGCTTTTCATTTCTTTTCTAGAAAGAATCCATTGGAGTAAAGAAAATGCATTGATGTTGTAGTAGAGGTTGGTTCCGGTATACAGTGTACCGATACAAAACAGTTTTTTCTTGTTGGACCGTTCCAGAAAAAACGGACCTAAAAAAAATCAGACGGCCGCATTAGAGTAGAAAATGAACAGATTTCAAAGGCAGGCCTTCACGTGTATTGGGGCTTACATGTCCAAGAAAATAAGAAGGTAAACTGAGGAAGAGAGGATTGCCCCTTGTGGGTACAAGTATGGTTAGTATTCACTGTGTGCAGCAGGAAAAAAGATTAGCAGTCTCAGGTGTAAGCTCAAAGTCTTCCCAGGTATTTTATGACGTGCTGTGGCAATAACCCACCCATTGGGTGGATGAGATTAAGCCTGTTTTATTGGGCTAACAGGTAATACATAAGCCAATTTACAATTCCATCAAGACATTGCACATGAAAACATCACATGGTGGATAAAGATATCTAAATTTGATTAGCCATCCATTTGGTAATACCCAGCTGAGACTGGAGTAATTTAGTGTAATGCCATATTGACAATAACTTTTTGACTATTACATCAGCTTTATTTCTTCTTGGCTCCAATGGCCAGGGTTCAAAATAGTTTTTACAGCCAGGTTGCCCAGCCAAAAGCTAGCTATGGGTTACCCATAAAAACTTATTATAATAAGTGGTGCTATATTTTCATTGCCAATTGTTGTTATTCTCACATTTGAATGATAGTTGTCATATCAAAGCCATCTCAGCTTTGCTGTCACTTTTACTGAAGCAACCATCATGTGTTGTCATGTCATAATACTTTAAATTTAATCTGTATGTTATAACATTACACATATGGTCATGATCATTTCTACAAGATTATAAATCAATATTTTACCATGTTATCATCATCATGATGATATCATTTATTACTAAGAGCAGACAAGAGGTCATCCGATAGTGTCCTATGCAGGCTTGTAAAATGAATTTAAGTGCCTCTTTTCATTGCATTAAAACAGCAAAATTTATATCGTTCATGTTACATTATCATTTATTCATCATACTATGGGCAATGCACAGGGGCACTGAGATGAACTTTTGAAATTATTAACAAATTATCCCTATACGATAACATTCATATCATGACATAGCATTACAACTGTTCTTTGATAAATGTATAACATCTGTAATTTTCCTGACAAGCTCTTTGCCTTGTCTGTCATTGTGTGACCTTGGGTTGGATGGTCATTAATCCTACCAGAGGCCTGGTATAATGCCATGTTTGTTTAATGTGTTTACCATGCTGAGTCCTGAGAATTAGTGCAGGCAGCCTACACAGAGCAGACACAGGGTCCCAGATTTAGGTTACACTGTTACCTGTCCTTGAACCCCTCTGTGCATTAAATTGGATTTTCAAAGAGGACCCCGTGGGGAAAAATAAATCTTAGGAAATGTGATGACTAAATTTCACAATACAGTACTGTCACATTTCAAAATTTGCACAAACCAGGGAATCATCTTGTAGAGTTGAGATAGGCTTAACTGTTTAGGATGAAATAGATGACAGAATGGTGACAACCATATCAGGAGTCTGACAGTCTGATGATGACCTACATTACATAGCAGCTGGAAGGGCATTTAGCAAAGACACTGCTTTACTAAATGTTTTTCCAACTTGCAATTGGTCTAAATAGATGCTACAGGTTCAATTAAGAATTTCTTCAACCTAACATCAAGAAACCTTTCTTATTTCTTTTAATTCATCAAATGATTAAAAATTGTATTTGCCCAAGGGCTACATTTGTAAATATGTTTTCCCTGGTAGGGGAATTCATATTGATTTTGCTGATGTGTTCTTTTTCTTTCTTCTTCTGTCAGTAGCCAATCTGAGCTTAGGTCAGACATTTTTGCAAATATTGTCCTTTTTCTCTTACTATAGTACTATACGTATACGTAGTACTATTGGGTTAGGCTATTGGTATAGTATAATTATGTGAATTACTTGGTCCAAAAACCAAGTAGTTTTTTTTTTCTTTCTTTCTTTTTTACTTTGACCAATAGGGTATTAGTATTATGTCATGTGTGCAAGTAGCTTGGCAAAAGGCTACAGGAAAACATGCATTTTTGGAAATATGTTGCCTTTCTATAAATGAAACAATGTATTTAGAAAAAGGATACATCAGTGCAAATAAGGATTGTTCTAATACAAACGTCTGACTCTCAAACTGTTTATGACCTTAAATATCCGTCTTTAAACAGTGGATATTCATTGGTTTTGAAGATGTGCACATGATAATCATTGTGAGATACATAACCCCTACATGTACATGTAGATAGGATGAAAACCATCATGACATTTAAAGGCACTTCCCCTGCAGCAATTACATGATGTATCTGAACCTGCATGTAATGTCATAATTGGTATTCAGACCTTGTTGCCACTAGGGCTACTTGCCAAATTAGGTTTCAAGGTTATCATGATCAGAGTCAGATGAAAAACCTAATCTCATCTGTATCAATCTGTTTGTTTTTTAAATCCTGTAGGGATGTGCAGAGTCTACATCGTATATGTTCTGCTTGTCTGGGTATATGCCTCAGGATCGCATCATGTAACCACTGGGGTATAACATAATCCCCTCTTGTACAATAAATCTTAGAATACCCTCTCTGCGTTGTAAAGTTAAGTTAGTGGATTGTGTTTCATTGTTTCATTATTATGTAAAGAAATTCATTGTGTTGTCTGCTTATTTTATATTTCTTGATTCATCATTGATTACAAATATGACAAGTATGGTACGTAAATAAATGTACTGGTCCTGGAGATTGAATTCAATCTGTTATATATATATAAATTCTAATGCACCTTTCAAAATAAAACTATTGTGGTCACAGAGCAGAGACATGATAAGTTTGTACCAGACATCATGTTGCACTATTTTGATATATAATGTAGAGCATGAAACATGTACATTTTGTAACATTTGATGGTGTAAAGTTAACATGGAAATAGACATTTTGTACTGGGAATTAAGACGTAAGTTTCGATTGAGAAAGTCTGAATAATTGCTTACAACTCAGGATGGCAGGACTCTTCCTTACCAGCCCTGAATAAAACCATCCAGAACAGATTCTTAGTAGTGGCTCAAAGAGTTTTTATTTTCCAGGGGGACCGCAAGCTGAGGGTGTTCCTCACTGTGCATGACATTGGACAGAACCGTAAGTATCAAAACTTTTTTTCAGAAAAAATAGTATGGTGTTAACAGTATGAAGGTTGTCAAGATAAGATTGAATACAAGGGTGAGATACTATTACTATACAAGTCAGAATGAGGGTTAAGTCTATTTGTCAAAGTCCTAATTACCTTTCAGTTATTGATAAAATTAACCACATTCAGTAAGACACCATCAGTACCCCAAGATTGTACCTACCTGGATCATTACTATTGAGATTTTTTGGTTCAATTGATTCCTTTGAATAGTTGATTAAATTCAACAGATTTCCTTTACTATTCATTGATGAATCAATTACTAGGTCACGGTCGTTAGGTGAGCGTATATCAAAGTTACCTTTCTCTGGATCAATACCTTTAAGTTAGCTTTAAATTTCAGTGTACCAACTTGTGGGTTATAATGCTCCTGGAATTGTTTCATGTTATTTGCAATATGTCCTGTCCAGTCTTTCTAATTTGTCGGCTCTAAGTGACGTGTGTAATTACAGATAATTATGATTAGCCAACCTGAAAAATGCATGCAAGCAGCCAGGGAGCATAGCAACTGTGTCTTTTATTACCCAGCTATTGTATGATAGACATTATATCATATTTGAGAATCATCACCACAATGTAGTGTGTTCTCAGAAATATTGCTCTATATAAAACTCACATGCAAAGATTGATTCAAACATGATAAAAGCAAAGCTTTCAGAGATGCTGTCAGGCTGAACTGAAATGCTGTATGAAATAAAACATAAAAGCCAGTTTTATCAGCAAGCATGATGTTCCTACAGACAGGCTGCATAGTCAAGTGGTTAGTAGCTCTCCCTCTGGAACTTAAACTGGAAGCCATGAAGTTGAATTTCATTCATGGTAGCTTATAATTTCCTGAAGTGGTATCACAAGTAATTACCATCAATCCTCTGCTGTAAGTGTACCCCAAATGTTGCTAATAACTTTGCTGTGACAGTAGTCACGTTTGGGCATGATGAGAAATGGGATCTATATCTGATGTAAATGAGCTGGCTGTGCATGCTGGCACGTAGGCACACCATCAGCTGACTCAGTCCAAGTGCAATGACTCCTGTATAATGTGACATGGCTAGAAGATTCGATTACTTCCAACCTTAGCTTTGCTTACCTGAGTAGAAAACTGCAATCTTTCCAACCTATAAAACAACTTCAGGATCTTGTAAGACATTGAAATGTCTCCATACCTACATGTATAAAAGGAGAACCTTAATAATGTTCCTATAAGTAGTAAGAATATCCATCAATGCTTGATTAATGACCGTGAGGGCCTGACCATTGACCAGTTCCCTGCAATAAAGGGCTGGAATAATGTGCTTGGTTTGTTGCCAGCATGGCAAATTGTTACTGCTACTGTTTGTAAGATTTGTTCAAAAAGCTTCAGTTGAAATTGCACCACAGTCAGGTAGTTACATGTATATTTATATTTACTAGACAGAGTACAATACAAGCTGAATGTTCTCTAGCAGAGTGATTTCAGTCAACACATCCCCCAATGCACTCACTCTATCACTCTTGACAACACAGTGACTACACATCATAAACAAGGACCAGGATCTCCTGTGTACATGTAATAATTGTCACTTGTTATGGCTAGTGCCCAATAGTATTTCTGCCAGATTAATTGCACTTCTCAAACAAGAGTTTGGAGACCTCATGTCTCCATGAAATAGTCTGATTAATATGTAAATGAATTCCACATTTGCATATATAGCAGGTTATGTTCACCTTTAAATAACTAACACCAGTCACTATGTTGATTGTTCACTCATTTACCACTTATGATAAGAATTATCATAATGGCACTTTTACATTAATCATGCAAAGGAGGGACTTATTTGCGTAACTGGTATCTGTTATTGTTCCACCTGCCACAAACTACTTAGTACATGTATGATACAGGTATTTGATTCCTATGATGGAAAACACTAGAAATACAGATTTTCTTATTATGCAAATTAAGTGCCAGTTTGCATAATTTGCACTTTATGATGTACATCTCTGTCTAAGCTTAACCTAGTAAATTTATCATTAGATTGTTCAGTTATCCTTCTTAGAAGATTTTTACAAAAACGTCCCAGGGCCTGCAATTCCTCTAGCACCCTGCTAGGAGCCCACACAGCATATTCCTTATGCCACAAGCTATTGGCCACCAAAAAATTAAGACCATTATTAGCACTTCCAGTTTAAAAGATACAACAAAAAAACAAATTTCTGCTGCAGTACCAAGGTCACGTACCAGGGTGGCAAAAATGGACCTTGACCTTTCGTCTTTTTGTGGAGACAATAAGCGTAATGCTTTTCTGGTATTCATGCACTTTCCCAAATTGAAACAAGATGAAATTGTACAGGCTCACACCATGCTCTTAAGACTTAATAAAACTATTAAAAGGGGAGGCTCTTATTAGCTATTCTTCAGCAAGTTGTAGAAAGACTTTGCAGCCAGCTAATCCATCATGACCATCTAATCAGTATAAAACATTAAGGCTTGGTCAGAAAAAAGGTGAAAGTCAATTTCAGGCTTGGCTGCTATTCAACCAATATCTTTCAGCTCAACCTGATAGGTAGATATAACCTATGATTTATAGCCCTCTGGGTATAGAGGTGCTGTTACCCTTGAAATTCCTGTCAGCCTTTTCAATACTGTCTGCTAATATAGGAGGAATAGCTGTCCAAATATGTTTTATGGATTGATGTGGTTTGAAGCCTTAATAAGTCGTGCTGAAATTCTTGATCATGTCGATGATGATACAAAACACTAACTTAAAGGGTTTTCCTGGTATCGGTAATGATGTTCTGTAAAACTGTTACAGTTTGATATCATATTTGGTGTCAACAGTTCTATTCAATCATTCCTTAGTTTTGATGATATCAATAATATTGATGTCACCAGTTGTGACTGTTTTAAATGAGGGATACAAAATTTATGTATTTATCACCAAAACTGTTGCATCTTTTATATCTACTGTGACAGTCACTGTTCTAAAGCTCTCTTTTTTATAAAACAAAAATTTAGCTGGGCCAACTTATCGGCAAGCTCCAATTGGGCATTTTAGCGATTACACGGGCTTCGGATGATTTTTAGCAGCTCGACCAGCATTTGTGGGGCACTTCCAGCTGTGCTTAAATTCAGTCCGGCCATTTTGTTTAGCTTTTTGTGAGATTTTGGATTGGTCTATAATTGCAAAATTCCTGTTAATGTTATCATTGATTTTAGGGTGCCACCCCACTCATGCATTAAGCATATTTCCCAAAACTCAAATATTAAAGTTGATCCAAATATTAGCAGGCTAATACGTAATAGATTGTCATTTCATCCATGTCGAAGAGAAGCTACCATCTCATGGGAAAAATATTCGCATTCATTAGTGCTGGGTAGAAGAGGCTCGAATCCGTCCAACTTGTGAAGGGGCTTTTCAGCAAAAATACAGCGGATGCTCCTCTGACCGATCTACATTGTACAAATTCGGCCAGCGTTCGCATGAATTGTAAAGCCGGCTAAAGCCCACACGCAGTCAGCCCACATATTTTCAGAGAAGGTCATGACAGTGTACTCCAGAGGACAGCCTTGCCCTCATTCTAACAAACATTCCATCAGTCATGGCATTGTAGGACAAGAGGTACAATGTTCATTTTAAGTGCTCTCAATCTTATTGTAGGTAATTTTGAAATTTGTAAACCGGATATAAACCTGTCTTGTAGATATTCTTGGCCAGTACAACATGTACTGTAACATTTACAGTGCTAAGGCTAATGTGGCCAGCTGAAAAATTGAGTATTAAAGGAATGTTACGAGGGGCGTGCAATTAGTAATGGTCCTGACCCATTTCCCATAGCAGGAGATTAATGAAACTTGGCACAGTTATTAGTCTTTCTCTTCATAGGAATCACCCAGAGTTATGCATTTCTCCCATCGTTTGATGCAGCTCTGGACACCGATTTTGTAGGACACCCCAGGTTGGTCCTCCAACTGATGCCTCATCAATGGCACAAGAGGGACGACCAGGTCTGGGAGCTGTTTCCACAGACTTCCAGCCACGTTTGAATTCAGGATGCCAGCGTTTTACAAGGTCATATGATGGGGCATCATCACCATAAGTTTCATTTATTTCATCAAAAGTCTTCTTTGGTGTGCGTCCTTTCAAATACAAAAACCGGATCACTGCGCGACACTCAACTGGTTCCATTTCACACCTGGTCCATTTCGCACCTGACTAAGTTCAAACACCAGTAAATCAGAAACCACAATTAGTTCAGAGCTGTCTTTTGCAACATAACCCATAGAGATATGAATTATTACACATACAAAATTTCATTTAGATCAGACAACTGGAAGTGGGTCAGGACCATTACTTATTGCACGCCCCTCGTACATGTATTTATGCTGTGTGTATTACCTTGAGTTGGCAGTCTGCTTCCCTGAGATATCAGTTGGGGAATTTGACATGCCATTTTGATAGAACAACCTTCCCCATGTATGTTATGACTGTACCAGAGAGATGGTTGTACTTGAACATATCACATCATGAATTACTTATTACCTTTGAAGGTCACACAGTCATGTTCACTAGACATGTCATCTTCTGGTAAAACTCAAACTAGTCTGCTGCAAACTATCATAAACAATTATCATATTAAGCTAATAATATGATATATTTAGGAAATACTGTAGTTGAGGATAACGAATTCTAGTTCAAAAACTTTGTGATGACTTCACTAGCTGTGACAGCCCAATGATGATGTATCCACCAGGACAAGTGCATTCCAATTTAATTTTGGAGGTTTGGAATGACGGATGATTTAGTGGTTTGAACATCACAGGTTCCTCATTTCATCTGCAGAGCTCACTCTCTTGGGCAATGGGAAATGGCATAACCAATTGCTTGGATCCGTGTATCCTTAGACCCTGCTGGATACAATTTATAGGTACCGGAAATAGCTTTAAGTTGAGGTGCAGGGATTTAATTTCATGGTAGGGAGTAATGGAGGTTTTAAGGTTACAGTTGAAACAATAGTTAGTGCTCCAGTCACATGATTGAAACATAGTTGCCGGTGCCGGTTGGAAGTTAAGTGCATGGCCTACAGGTGCCTCCAATACATCATAATAGTACAATGTACAGCTTAGACAATGGGATAGGCAGCCAAGATATAACATTTTTGTGACGGTCACAACCACATACACACACGACCACACACACACACACACAAACACACAATATAAATGCACTGCAGCAATTTCACAATTTACAGTAACAGTAGTCCCAGTCCACCCTGTACAGATTGATGTCATCCTCCACACAATTTGGTACATGGCCAACTGGTAAAGACATTCACTATTAGTGCACCCTGACAGAGAGGAATTGGGATTAGATGACAGGGAATTAATAATGTACATGGCTGTTCAATCAGGATTTGTTGAAAATTTATTTCTTGATTAAATCAAGGAGGTTATATTAAATGTCGCCATACTTGTGAGTGCTACTTTAACATCGGCCCCCAAAACTATTATGATATTAAAGTAAGCTGTTAAACAAGTACAGTCATATAGACAAGAACACTAGGGATAACCAGTTTAACATTAATACAGATTTATTCATTAGTTGATACACGGACTAGAAGGAACTTAGTAAACTATTAAATTATCCTTTCTACAACTAGTTAAAGATATAATGTGTGATGTGAATTTAACTTGACATTGTAAAAAGGACAATTATATCTAGTTGCTCCAATATTATTGCTGATCTATTTCAGCAAAACAAGAAAGATAAGACAAACTAAAGGTTAAGATGACTAAAATCTGGTCTAAATACAAACTGGTCCTGTTAGTACTGTGACACATTTCTAACCAAATCTTATACAAAGTAACTGATTGGTTCCATTCTCTATATAAAACCACCGACTACCTTCTCCTGACATTTTTGTATTGTTTGTACCCAGACAAGTCGTTCCACCAGTTCCTGCTCCATGAGGACATGAAGGCCATCCTCAGCAAGTTCTGTATCGTCCAGATCACTGTTCCTGGGCAGGAGGAGGGCGCTGAGACCCTGCCTAATGAGTAAGTACACCTGGTCATTCATAGCTAGCTAGAAAAGTGTCAGACAGACACCTACTTCTGTGTTGTATGACATTACAGGGCCCAAGTTGTTTCTTTCTGCATAGTTACTGTATTACCTCACGACCTCTCAGAATCTAGGGAGTATAGATCACAGTAAAAAAAACTTTTCAACTTCAGAATCGATTTACTATAATCTTTATGTATAAGCAGGTAACAGTCAATAGAGAACTTAAAACCAATATAAGTTGTTACCTTTCAGTATATGAGCCAGAGAGCAGGTTAGGTGCTTGCACTCAGTGCACAGCTCAAATTTTACTCGAGGTGTTATTTCCAGCTCTGGACAGCATCCTGTCACTATTAGTACATCTATGGAGATGCAGACATACATACAGAAGGCACCAAGAGATTATGAATTGTAAGAAGATGGTGCAACTTAATTTCTTTCAAGTGTCATACTATGGATTTTGTTATCCACTTTTTGGTACTTTATAATGGTGCAATTTTCTTTAATTTGACGTTAAACTTTTATCATTATTCTATAATCATCACACAAGCTCCCCAGCAATTCTTTTACAATATATTATGAGGTATGATGTTTTATTCGTCTCAGAAATTAATTTGACTATTTTTTATCTAGAATGTCACTTGTTGTCATATCTGTCATACTTAGTAAAAGCTGTCCCATTGGTAAACAGGTTACCAATGATATAGCTGTGATGGAACCTCTTGCAGTTATAGTTATCTGTTATCTGTTGCTAGCAGTTGTTGTCCCTTCCTGTTACGTTCATCTGTCCTTTGCTCTAACCCAGTCACCTTGGGTGATATATAAGCCCCAGTTCTGGTTACAGGGACAGTGGAAAAGCTGAATATGACGAGGATCCACCAAATTTGAATAACCAGTACCCTTAAAAGTAAAAATAAATAGTATTAACATAATAAGCAGATTGTGTCCAAATTGGGTTGTGTGGGTCAGGCAGTGATCCTCAGATGCACCCACCCTTTGAAAATTGAGTTGTCACCTTAAGGACTTTCTTACGGCTGGCCAATACAAAACAATTCTTTTAAATATACCTACCTACCTACCTAGTCTCTTGACTTACAGGTCATTGGGGGGACAAGATAGACATGAACATAGAGAATTGTCTCAAGGCTTGTCCTTCCCTTGCCAGGATCAGCCTTTCCTGTAGACTCAGAGGGACGTTCATTCCGCAGTGTTGTCCTGCAGCAAGTCTTAGTACTATACGACTAGTACAGAAAAGGAAGCCATAAACTAACATAGCATCTGTCTTTTCTGTTAAAACCAGTGGAATATTTAGCTGTTCTGTGAGCTAACACTGGATCAAGATTTCTTTCACCTTAATTTTAACCAAAACCTTTGAACCTTTTAAATGTACTTTACGTTTCACTTGAATTCCTCTCCTCTGTTCCCTCCTTCCTTTTTCTTCTTCTCCTTGTTTCACTGTCACTTCCACATAGCACTGCAAGTGGTTTTGGCTCTCCTGCTCTGCAGAGAGCCTTTAAAGCTTCTCCATCTCTGCGAAGAGCCGTTTCTTTTAAGAAGAGCAGGCCGCCTTCCGTAACATCTGACCAACCAGCGCCGGCCCCAGCTCCGGCCCCTGAAAAATCTGATGAACAAAGGTTGGAAGGCCGCTTGCTTCCAAAGGATTGCGCAATCTGCAACGTCTTGTTGCTATTACTTTTCATGCTATCTTCCTTTCATAAAGTCATCTTTGCTACCTCTGTTTCCAAGCATTAACATTGAGCTATTTGTGGATGTGCTGTTCTTGTATTATGTCATGGTATGCTGGAAAGTTCTGAATGTCGGTAGGGAATTAGGTGTTCAACTGCACTGGGTAAGGAACGTTTACCACATGTTGGACTGTAGAGCATATTTTATGGTTCAAGGTTTGCTTAATATTTTATGATATAATTTTTTACAGCTACAAGTTCCCAACCATGCAGGAGATGGGCACAGAAGTGATTCCTCAGGTCCTGGCAGCTCTTGGGTAAGAGCTCTTTTAAAATCGACTGATCTCTAACAACTGGCAGTTCTCATTGTAATTTTAACAAGGAAGCTCATACAGACCTTAAGCATCAAAGTGAATAATTGTATTGAATACAGTACTTTTAATTTCTTATTAGTTTACTTTACCATATGAGTCCAGAGACAAAAGAAATATGTAAATTGTGTGTCAAAAATTTTCTATAATCTTTCTTTGAGCAGGAAGGAATAAGGAGAGATCTGAAGAACTGACAGATGTTTTCCCCTTCTTTAATTTTCAGATGTAAGTCCAAGGATGTGGTTGGATTAGGTGTGGGGGCTGGTGCCAACATCCTCTGTAGATATGCGGTAAGAGGCTTTACAGGCTTACGGCTAGCGTAGGTGTGGGCTATTAATAACAGTCTGTAGAGCTGGACCTGTGGGAAGAGTAGTCGTGGACAGGGTACTTGCAGGAAATAAATGTCATTCATTCATTCATACATCAATCTATCCATCCATCCATCCATCCATTTAATATTCACAACATTCATTATTCAGTCATTCAAGTAGGATTGCATCTGGTAAGTCTACAGGTTCATTTTATGCACCGACAATACAAGAAGTGTAAATGGATTTCGAGCACAGTGCTTAGTCGATGTTCAGCCTCATCCAGAACTCAGATGATAAATGTAACTCAGTATCAAACGTTTAACACATGGTTTGATTTCAGACATTGAAGCTTTTAGTGTAGTCTCTTAGTCGTAGATACAGGACTCTAAGGGAGTCCAAAATGTTAAAGCTTTTAACAGTTTGACGAAATGAGGGTGCACAGTATGCAGTCGACCCACTGACATCTACTAAGGGCTATTTGAATAGAGATGGCTGTGATGTACAGGCGACCCTTTGATCCACATTAGTCTTGCCGGGTCTGAGGGGAATTCGGAATAGAAATTTCAGATGAAGATGTGACCAGAATATTGATGTACTTAGTACTCTTAAAGCTGTAATGAGTGGACAACATTGGTAGAATGGTTTCAGATTTGTGGTGAATATGAACTGAAGATATTGTTACTGATCATGGTTTATGCAGCCATGTACTACCTAGACATGTTACTCTGTTCCTTAAAGTTTGGATAAACATGATATCATGAAACTGCTATTTGATAGCATCTGGTAGCCTGTTGACAGAGTTGTAGATAACAAGCTAATTGGTTTTGAATTAATTTGGGCCTTAGAAATGGGTTTAAGATTAAGTTTATGTCACAGTGCTGCTCAGACTGATCTTTTACATGTATTCATCGGCTTGAACAGCTTGTAAAAGCAATTTCCGGAACAGAATGAAAACTGTAACTACACAAACTGCTATAAATAGCTGTAAAAGACTGTTAAACCCGGTGCATTGAAATCAGGATAGGGTCTCTGCATGTGGGAAACCTTTAGAATGATAATGCAGCAGCACCAATAGCTCACCAAACCAAATCAACAGCTGGAGTTGAATGGAAGATTGTGCTCTCCTTGGTGCTGAAGGGCAATCTAATTACTCCTGACAGAGCTGAGTCCATTCAACACCTCAGCTTCCTGCAGTAGGAGATGCCTTGGTATTGATCCACTCTTACATCCGCCTAACTGGTTGTGTTTAGTCAGAATAGAACCATCAGCTGTGTGATATTGCTTCAGATAAGGACTTTATTTTCATTGATTTGAATGCAACACTTCAATCATGTAGTCTTTGTCCGTCATGACCTCAATGAAAAGTGGCCAGCAGGCTGAGTTTTTTTATGAATAGAAAAAGAAGCAGTTTTAGACTAAACCCCCAGACAGTGTCTTCACAAAATAAAATGAAAATCTTGAGATTCAGGGTTGACTTCTTGAGACTTAATTTCATCCACTTTTTAGATTATTTAACCAAATCTTTGAATGTTCTGAATGGAGGAAGGAAGGATGCTTTGAAAAGATTTGAAGAGATATATTCATTTGAAAAGACTCAAGATGCTTCTAAAGATCTCAAGATGCTTCAAAAGATCTCAAGATGCTTTAAAAAATCTCAAGATGCTTTCAAAAGATCTCAAGATGCTTTCAAAAGATCTCAAGATGCTTTCAAAAGATCTCAAGATACATTGAAAAGATCTCAAGATGACTTTGAAAATGTCATCAATTTAGTTTGTTACATGATGCGTGAAATTTTCATTAAGTTTGACTGCCTTTTGAATAGCAACCACCTTTCATGGCATTACAGTGTGCTCGTGTGGTTAGCTGTAGATCAAAGTCTCAGAACCTGAAGCGCCAAAGTTACCTTTGGCATTCCCACTGAAACAGAAAAAGCTTTTTAGTTGAATCCCTTTCAGCTCTTTAAGCAGAAGCAGGCTTACATACCGGATCCCTCCATCTCAAATATGACTCCTAACGTACACTCTATCATGTCAGACTGCGTAGGAATGACACTACAGAGTAGTTCAATGTGACATGCAAGTGTTAGTTCAGGCCTTTAGCATCAGACTGTCTCACAATTTACCAGAATTGATGACCACTTGATGACAACCACCCACTCATCCAGGCAATAAGTATGCATCTAGACATGTACTTGGGTTATCAAAAACAAAGTCTGCTGGAGGTGTTTGAAGAGACCCACACCCCAAGCTTGTGAAGAACCCACCTGTGACACTTAGGCCTAGTGTTTCCTGTTTCAGTCCTGCAAAGATTAGGGTTGGTAGGTAGGGGTTATCTTTTTTTTCTTGTAATTTTTTTAGGTTGGCCAACATATTACATATTACAATACAGTTGAACAAACTAAAACTGAAATGCATAAGGACACTTGTCTTTCAATGTCAAACTTTGATTTTAGTAAATAGTTAATAGACATATTTATTTAGATAGGACATATAGCGTTTCTACTTCAAGAAGAAGCCGGCTGAAGCTGTGACTTCACTGCCCCCCCCCCCCCAAAAGTCTAGGGTCAGCAAGTTTTTCTAGGGTAGGTAGGGAAACAGGAAACACAACATTTTTTAGGCCTTATTGAAACATTTATATGCCATCCTAGTGTGAGTAGGTCAAAGTTAACACAGTACAGTCAGGTCTTCGGATGGGCATCTTAAAAAAGGGATTGTCATCTGCTAGTACGTCATTCCTTCGACAAATGTAGTAAATCCCAATACTAAATGAATTCTGACACAGAACGATCCTGTTCCCTGCCGTAGATGGTCTCAGCGTACGATGTGCTGGGGCTGTGTCTGCTGGAGTGCAGTGCTGAGTCGGCAGGCTTTCTGGAATGGGGCCAGGAGAAGGTAAGATGTGTGATTTTCATCATTGCTGTGAGAGATAAAAGTACCCGGTAAAAATATGAGCAAGAGGACAAATGTACAGCTTACTGCTGTAGTTACTTGTGTGTTAGGTGTTTTAACTGTCATTTTGTGACCATCTGTCAGTCACGTTGCAAATCTGTGACGCTCCCTCTTCTCCCAACCCTACCCAGCTTGCTCATGGTGGTGATGTGGTATGGTGTCATCGTTGGTGTTCTTGTGCCGTATGGTCAGACAAAGTCAGCTCTGTGGTCCTCATAAGCTAAAATTCCAGTCTTGAAAAAAATTGTCCAAAAATGTATTTTTTGGTAGTATATAAAACTTGTCGCTAATGTAAAGATATCTTTAATTTGACACTTTTTGAAATTTTTATACATCAAATTGTCACGGAATAACTGTTACAAGAATTCTCTTTTCAACCAAAGAGTTTCAAAAGGAAACACTAGTCTGTGATGATTATCATCTTCCTCATGGTAATGCTTTGCACCGCAGCTAGGTGTCACTGCTGCATTGCTAAGAATTTGGTCTCACACCTACATTAATTTTGTACATTGTAGCTGCAGAGAAAGGTAAAACCAGTCAGCATTACCCAGAAGGAGGTGAGAGGTGGCCATCTAAAGGAAGAATGGCTGTTGTAATTCCATTCTATTTACCAAGCAACAGAAACTGAAAGTAGTCCTGAATTATCTCATTCAATGTCCACTTTGTCTGGCCTCAGTATTCTCACATCGGTGTCAAATGGCTCGAAGGAAAATGTTGAAAATAAGAATTTCTGTCACAAAAACAAGAAGAAAAATATGATGACTCCATACAGCAACACTAACATTTTTCATGGGTCTTGCTGCATGCTTACCCTTTTAATTTGTCAAAAAGTAAGTATACCACTTCCTGCACTTTCACCTACATTGTCAAGAGCTGATACTGATTGAAGTATTGGTATTTTACCAGCTTTTATGGTCATACAATCATGTGTAGCTTTAGTTTATGACAGTTATTGCATCTGTGCCCATGAGATATATTTTTGTACATGTGTCTGAAATATAGAGAAAAACAATACCAACAGAATATACAGATTATGAATTGCTATGAATATGTTTTCACAAAAGAATAATTAACATGTCCAGTAGAACTACCTAAAATTGTGAATGGAATCTTTGGGCAATGTATTGAGGTTCAAAGTTAGGAAGGTTAAAACACTACATACTTTTGGTTACTTCACCAGATTCTGAAATCAAGCCAAGAAGCGGAAAAAAGCATGTTTTGTGCAAAACCCCAAAGGGCCATATCAAATGGAGGATTCTTACCCCGGTACTATGTATATAGTAACGTTTCATCGGAAATGCTCATATCTACATTGGAAATGCTCGTACCTCCAGTGCTATATTATTATAATACATTACATTATCACTTTACATGTACAGTACTTTCAAGGAATACCCAGTGACGACTATTTTGAGATGTATCACCTGGGATATGCTACAAAAGCATTGTAATTGTTTGACTTGCATCCTGCTGTCTGTGTACAGATTGCATCTCTACAGCTGAACATGAAGGGGATGAACCCCACCAGTGAGAGCTACCTGATCTGGCACCACTATGGAAATGTAAGTTGTATGATCGTATTACATGAACCTGGGTCATATAGAATGAACCATTTATGTTGGTCATGGTGGTCAACTCTGATGACCACAAGTGACCACAAGACACTTGGCACAAAACGTTGATCATTTGATTCAAAAGAAGTAGATTTTGTTAATAATATTTCCATTTTGTACTATATATAGATGTAATGATGTTGCAATTCCCTATTTCATGTCATCTAACAGGTGTCATACATATATGTTCAGCTAACTGATGATGTGACTTTGCTTTTAACAATCCAAATGGCAATCTTAAAGAAGTGTTTCACAAGCACCCACCTTAAGTATAGGTAGAAGAAATCTTGTGAAAGCTTTTACATCATGACATATACATGTACTATCTGAAAGACTACACATTTAACTGTCTGCTGTCTAATGATGCTGTGAATATATTTAATGCTCTACTTTCACTCTCCATCCTCATTTCATCACTTGTGAGTTTCACTATCAAAATAATTTGCACAGGGTCTTGATTTTTCTAAGTAAAGGGTTGTTTGACAAAACGGACAATTTGCACTCATTGGAATATTTGAAGTTTATTTTGATTTGATACATTGTACGCTACAGCAAAAAAATATTCTATTCCATGGATCACAATCTGCTGTAAAAAATGTTATGAAGACAAGTCTGTATCCTACACTGACAAGAATATCTTCAGAATGTACCAAATTTGACAGTCAATCTCAGATAGTATGCAAAGAATCATTTGCTACCTTAAAGTTTGTACAACATACTTTTGGGGCACTGAGGTTTTATATTGCAAAAATACACAATCATGTACATGTATTATATATAATTGACATGTACTGCAGCTATTGTCATGCTTTATGGAATAAATCCAGCCAAGAATAAGCTGTTATCATCACAAACTTAAGTCAAAATCTAATTGAATTTCATCTTCTTGAAAAAGAGTGTGCAAGCCTTAAGTACTTTTCCCCTTTACTTAAGAAAGTCGGCCTGGTGTCTACTTTGTGCTGTCATGTTGTGGTGTTGTACTTGTGTCTCCATTGTGAGTTTTCCTTTTGTTGTATCACGCTAACAAAACTGGAGGACTTGGCCAAGGTAACCCTACAGGTCTACATGTACATGTAGCATGTGGATGGGGAGTTCCTGCATGCATGTAGCACCGCTTAGGCCTGGCCTTTCATCTATGTGGTGATTGCTGAGCAACCAAATTTAGATTTGTGTGAGTCTTGATATCATGTATGAGTGTCATTCAAGTCTCCCAAAGATGCAAATGACATGTTTCATTAACATGCAAATGTGTATGTATGTCATAGCAATTTCAGCACCAAGGACAAGACCAGTTATTGCTATTTCTGAACCAGATACAAGACATAAAAGTATAGTTAAAGTTAAAGACAACTAAACATTAAATATATTTGCTAAAGATTTGCGAAATCTGTGGTTGCTCAGCAGTCATAGCATCTAGCTATAGTGGTTGACAGGGGGTGTTAGTGTTGGAGCAAAAGTGATAACTGTAAAAGTCATTCTGCACTATGTTTGAAGACATTGCTCTGAGAAGAGGAATTTACTACAGTTTTTAGAGAATGTTGACTTTTGAGAAATACATCATGATGACTGAAAATTTGTCTTGCTGTTGCAAGAAGTAACCTCATCGTGAACGGTATGATCACATTTTGGTGTAAAAAAGGGATGCTACTAGCCAGAAAATAAGGGTTGACTTATTAAGGGTACGAAATTCTGGTAATAAATTCAAACTAAAATGTGCACCTTTTAGCAAAAGTCTCCTACCAATAGGCAGCTTCTGATAACTGTGTACATTTGCCATACAGCTGCAATTTTGGGTTCACTTATAGTTTATACATTATAAATCTGGTTTATTACTAGTACTGTACAGTTGTACTTGACAACTTGTACATGTGGACTGCTGAACTTGAAAGATAGTATATATTGGAGACACATTGAACTAATATCAAAAGAAAGTTTTATCTCAGAGCATGTTCAAACAAAGTGCAGTTCCGTTCAGTTGCTCCCCATAGTTAGGGACAACCTGATTGTAGTATTATTTGTCTTCTGATTTAGTTTATTTCAATTTTTATTTGCTGTCGTAAATTAAATCAGTGTTTTAAAACAGTTCTCAGTATTGATACTGCTATTATTCGTAACAAGTTTTTGGACGTTAGACAATAATAGTGAACCATCTGTTGTTTCCCATGATGTTTAAGAAAATTCAGAAATATGTTTAACTTGTTCCAATTGCCTGCTGGAGTCATTGTCTGATGCAGGGAAATCTTTTAAAATGACAATGACTAAAGAGACGTCTTACGCACCTTAAGACATTCTGAAGCTGTGGATGTTTTCATATATTGTAATTGTTTATAAGTTGAACATTAGATTTATTTTCTTAAACATTGAGAATCTTTTATTGTTTGACTTTCAACAATCATAAAGCCAATTTGTTTCTACAATTTAGGAAATGTACATGTAGTGTTCCTTTCCCTTTTTCCTGTGTTTGTTTGCTTTCTTGATACATGTATGTTACTTTCTTTTCCTTTCTCTGTGTACGTGGGTTTTTCTTTGGGTAGGCAAAGAAGGACAAGCTGAGTGAGGTGCGAGGGTATAGTGATCACCTTTACTCCAAGTTCAACCACCAAAACCTTGCTCGTTTTGTCAATCGCTACATGAGGTAGGTATGACCAGACTGTACAGACTACTGCAAGTCTGTGTATCAAAGCTGTGCACCCGTGTTGACTCTTTTTCATAGGGAGGAACAAAGGACCCAGAATCTGCTCCAAAATACGGTCGAGATGAATATACGAAACAATTCCATTGTTTTCTACAATTTGTCTATTTAGTAATGTTTTGCTAATCTAATTGCTATGATTTTGCTGAACCATAGGATTTGGAAGAGTCATAAGATTCTGTATTAAATACCAGTACTTGTTATTCGATGTACAAATGTGCATATAAAACTTAAGTTTGAAAAAGATTAAAAAAGAAACAAAGTGAATTTAAAGTAAGTCTGACCACAAAGACTTCTAAACCATGCTTTTGAACAGATGTAAAGGCTTTGCATAGTACCAGTAAAAATGTTTCAATCTGTTTTCGTGGCACATTTAAGTTGAGAAATTCATCCCAAGATCCAGATTTCATTCGTTTTGAGCTAATTAAACTAATATTACTAGTACTTTTAACAAAAATTTGCAGTTTTGGTGATTTGTTGTGTCCTTTGTTTCTCCCTTTGGAGAGAGACAGAACAACAGTTACTAACCCCGTGCATGTAGCAGTGTAGGTTTTACCACAGCTGTTGTTCCCGGACAGGCTAAACATCAGAAGCTCAAAGAGGTGCATGCCTTCCACGACAACCTGTACAAGACCATGAACCCCCATAACCTGGCCTGCTTTGTAGAGACTTACATGGCGTGAGTAGCTGTGCATAGAAGCTGTAGTAATGTAGAGCCCTCTTGGTTGTGTTTCATACTGCAGGGTTGCAAACAGATCATGCTGATTTTAGTGCCATGAAATTTACTCTATCGTTCAATCAAAAAGTTGGTCTTTCCTAAAATCATGACATATTTTGTACTCTTGAAATCAATGGTGTATATATACTGTATGCTCTTTTGTGGGACAAACTAGGAACACATTGACCGTTTGTAATGTGACAGAAAGGACTACTTGCAATGACTAAAGGGGGGAGTCCATTCTGTGACATAGCCCATCGCTAATTTGCCCCCAAAAAAGAACACACGGAACAAAGTTGTTAAAAGATAAAAGAATATTTTTTCAGAGAAGACCAAATTTTTTAATGAATGATGGAAGAAAAATGTAGTCTAAGAATCTGATTTGTCTTGAGACAGTGAACTAATTTTCACTTGCTGTGGGTTTTACTTTCAGCTGTGCTGTGTTGGTGTCTATTTCTTTTGTCTTGTTGTTTTATTGTCTTCAATATTGAAGAGAAGAGCTTAATATTATGATCTAACATTTCTCGCTTCTTGCTTTCTTGGTAGTAACATGTAGTTGAAATGACTATATCATTCATTTTGTTCTTTTGAAACTAACCTTTTGAATTGGATTAAATTTGATTGAGCCAAAGCGTTACAAATTGAAATTTTTTCACTCACATTCCATGCTTTGTTTCCAGCCGTACCAACTTCATGGACAAGCTGAAGACAATGAAGTAAGTAAATAGGACTGTCACAGTTTTATTGTTAATGAATGCAGAATCACTTAGTGTTGCAGTAAATGGGAGTGAATTTGAACAGTTGATGGAGTTAGAATAAGTTTGATTCCTTGGTTGTGCTATATTACTTTTACCAACAATAGGAAACAATAGGAACTACTATGTATCTTTCTCATATCTGTGTTACATGTAATAAGCCTTGCAGTATGTTTTTGTAATTGACTTACTGTTGTTGTAGATGCCGTGTGCTGATGGTGACTGGTAGCAGGTCGGCCCATGTGAAGGACGTGGTAAGTACTGTTGTCCAATAGACACATATGTCAAGGTGTTGGACACAGTAGGACATGACACATTTTAAAAAGAGAAAGTATAAAAACAAGCTGCTAGAGGGGAGCCAAAATCTAATCATTTTAAGGTCTTATCAAGACTTAATAAACATCAAGTAAAATGTCTGACACAAAACCAACCTTATTGCTTTGCATGCTGCATGGATCTAAAATCTATATTAGCTAATCTTAAAATTTTAAACAAGGAATAAAACAAAGGTTATTAAGTTTCCTTCTGATACATAATTGTCAAGAATATGCTTAGTGTCTATACAAGTGTACAGTAGTTTCTTAAATTGGTACACTTGAGTATTCGTAGTCACAGCATTTGGGTGTATGAAAGTGCATAACCATACACATGATATCTGGAGCGCTACATAGTACTGCTTTATCATTACAGGAGAAGACATACACTGCAATGGACCGTCAAAACAGCGAGATCCTAAAGCTTGATGGAGGGGATGTCATGGACGATAACGTAAGTTTTCCCTGCAAATGGCATACGCGGAATGAACACCGCTACAAAAACAGCGAGTGTGCAGACGTAATTCTCAGTTGTATTGCCACGTTTGGAAGGTGTTTCAAGTTATGCTGTTGTAGTTAGTTTCGTAAAACTTTCCCCAAGCCAGATGGCACCCATGCTCACTGTACAGTCACATCTGTGACAGCTTCTTACTACAGTCGAGAATTAGTAGCAAAGTTGGCATGATACAGTAAGAAGAGACACTGTAGCAATAGGTTCAACAGTGCAGACCAGCATGATACTGCATGACTTTTCATTCATGTGGGAGAAGGAAGTGCTAAGACACAACAGCAGCAGTTTCAGCACTAAGGACAGTAACTTTCCGAAGTGTTATAACAGTCAAAACTACTCTAGAAGATTGCTCAGGAGACCAATAAAATCTGGTCTATGGTGACAGTCACTTTAGACACTGAGGATTCTTAATGCTTGTGGCAATGGCAAAACAGAAAATGGTCACCTTGGGCAGCTGGTTCTTATGTAGAGGTGATCACATATACATTTTTGTATAGGTTTAATTCAAACAGCAGAGGTTCATTGAGACAGGTTTTGGCAATGGCCTTTTCTCTACTTTTTTCCAGCCAGAGAAGCTAGCTGAAAGTATGCTATTCTTCCTGCAAGGCCTGGGACTGGGTAAGTTTTCTGCAAACAACAACAAAGATAGGAAAAACCTGTTCTTGTGTAGACCTGTAGGCACTGAACAATTTTCTTCACATATTGCACATCTGCTGGTTTTATTCACTCAATGTTGACAAGGCCTTGATAGTTTGTGTGTAAGTCAACTTTATTGTGCAACAATGATACAATGTACAACCTCATATTAGTTGATATCATCATCATCATCAGTCCCATCATTATCATTGGTTGATATGCTATTGCCTAATTTGTACTTAATTTATGTCTCAATATGATTTAAAAATGTATTGTTGGTATGAAGAGCTTTGATTAATGCTGTCATATTCAAGCTTTTATTTATAGTTTTGCTGTGCACTAAGTATCCCCCATTGCTCTTTAATCAACTCTGATTTGCTTGCTATAGAATGAGATGGCACTTGAGTTGCTTGTATTGCTCATTCTCCTATGCAGAGCCTCATTAGCAGCCTATCCAATACAATATCTTGGGGGAGCTCTGCTAAACTGGGCTGAGGTTTCCACTCTTGTGTGTGCCTCTAACTAACTGTCAGCTAATCCAAATATCTATTGCAGTTGGTATGAAGGGTTTTGGTTATAATGATAATAAATGCAAGGCATGGCCTCTTGCTAGCTGTCAGCCAATCAGACTAGCTGTCAACCAACCAAACTAGCTGTCAACCAATCAAACTAGCTGTCAGCCAATCAAACCAGCTCTCAGCCATTAAGACTAGCTGTCAGCCAACCAAACTAGCTGTCAGCCAATCAAACTAGCTGTCAGCCAATCAGACTAGCTGTCAACCAACCAAACTAGCTGTCAACCAATCAAACTAGCTGTCAGCCAATAAGACTAGCTGTCAGCCAATCAAACTAGCTCTCAGCCATTAAGACTAGCTGTCAGCCAACCAAACTAGCTGTCAGCCAATCAAACTAGCTCTCAGCCAATCAAACTAGCTGTCAGCCAATCAAACTAGCTCTCAGCCAATCAAACTAGCTCTCAGCCAATCAAACTAGCTGTCAGACAATCAAACTAGCTCTCAGCCAATAAAACTAGCTGTCAGACAATCAAACTAGCTCTCAGCCAATAAAAAATCATCTTAACATGAAGGAACATTTAGGTGATTACGCAACCAAAAAAAAGTGTTAACTTCAGCTTGGTTTAGTAGATTGAGTTTCCCCAAGGTATGTTGTATCGGCAAGGCTCTGCACAAGAGAATGTTATTCCTAATTTTTGTCTTCCGTTGCATGACGCATGTTCTGTTGGTGTTGTTCCCCTTGGCAGTCGCATCTGTGGTGTCGCGGAAAATGTCCCGTGGTAGCTCCTTCTCCCGTGACTCCCTGTAAACGCTCGTACTTTATGAGGGAGTTACTCAAGCCGGCTGCTGACTAACCACTGCATGTCACGTGTGCATGCCGTACGCATGGTATATGGAACAGAGAGGACGGATGCTATCTCGTTCTTTAACCCTCACCCTCCCAACAGCTGCTGTAACCAACAGATTTAAGTACATGTATGTTAACGTACCAACAGTGGGGTTAAACATTCAAGTAGCAACCGCTTTTTTTTAACATACTGGGTGCTTTGTCACTGCAATGATTTGCAATTCTATTTTACATACTACCAAAATCCACTGGTGTGTTCTCTCCCTAACATAACAAGTTTAAGGTTTAGTATACATTGTGTTTCATTTCAATTCACTGGTTTAGTGTTTGTAGTTTTTTTTTAAATAAAATTTGAATGGCATGTGAATATATATAGTGAAAAGAAAGACATGCCAATGTGGAATTTCATAGAACAAAAAGTCACCAAAACGTCTTTGAAATTTATAACAATGCACAAAATGTAGTTATTATACTACTGTAGTTGCATGTTTTCTTATTTCATGGTCCACTGTTGAAAAAGGCCTTGTTGTTAAGAAGACTAAGGTTGTGTCATGATGTAACAGTTGATGTCTTCCTACTTACATTATCATGTATAATTATGTTAAAAATTATATTGTGATGCTTTATTGAGAAGCAGCCATTGATTTGATTCTCATGAAGTTGTTCTGCTCTCTCTCAACCCCCTCCCCCCTTCCACTGTGACCAGTTTCGTCTGTCCGCTCCAAGAAGATGTCACGAGGAACATCTCTGTCAGGCACGGATGCATAAAGTTCAAAATCTGTGCTGTTCAGCTGTCTTTAAAGTGCCTCGTGCACAGTACTGTAAATCCAGTAGCTTTTGCGGAAATTTATTTTGCAGTATGGAGGAAAGCAATTTTTTTTCAGATTACAATTCAGTGTGAAATTGTAGGGAAGAGTTTACTGCAAATACTGCAAAATAAAACTCCACAAAAGTGTCAAGACTTACAGCATTGAAAGACTCAGATGCATTTAAAAGGGGGCACTTTGAAGACTTGTCCTGCATTATCTCCAGCGTAGAAGTTAAGGGGTAATGCTGTTAGTTAACTTCAAGGTACAAAGATGTCAAGTGGCAGGCTCTCAGTAGGGTACCAAACAAACTCTAAGTGTGCAGCATTTTTAAGTCCACATGTACATTTGACAAGATTTTGGAACAGCAGAAAATTGCTGAGTTTTGACATTTGGTTTCTTGATGTTTTGTTCAGCAAGTATTGAAGAAAGTGGAAAATTGATTTCTTGATTTTAAGTCAGATTGCAGCTGTGTTTTAAGGGAAAGCTAGATGTATAATAATTTGCTACATTTAAGGAATTTAAGCATTTTGTATGTCAGTTTCTATTAATTTTCTATTCTGTAAGTTGTACTTTTTGAAGGAAATCAGCTGACTTAAGTCAGATTGAGCAAAAAAATTCTTTTGATGTCAGTTGTGAGCATCCCTCATTTTTGCGTTCAGTTTTACAGCAAGATGACATATTGTCCAGCCAAACTAAAATTTTGTTACCTTGTACGTGAAGTTGGGACACTGTGGATGGGCCCAACTGCACCGAGAATTGTAAAAATCCTGCACACGGACAAAGTTTACCCGTAGCATGTAAACCTAGGTGTAGACATGCAAGAGATACACAACAGCTTTTGCAGTAGAACACCAAGCAGAACTACCAATGAGTTTAAGAACAACAGCAAGAAAAAAAGTCACCCTTTGAAGTATGATGCACTCTCAAGCCTTATTGACGTTGTTAACACTTCAGAATGAATACACAAGTGTAGTAAGTAGCACACGTAAGCTGCATGGTTACGAATATTAGCAGTTCCCTGATATTTGTGCAATCCACGTTACATGCAAAATTGCTGCCAAAGTACTATGAACTGGCAAAGAACCTACATTTTGGATTGGTACTTGAAAAAGGTAAGACTGTTCGCATTAGCCTAGAAAGGAAAACGATTGTTACAGAGTACCCAGTAGAAACAGGACAAAGTGTAAGTTACAAAGTTTTACAACTGCTTAGTTTTTAAGTCAAGTCTTAAGATGTATATCATCCTGTTAAAGTTTCAGTGTATTTGTGATAATGATCACTATGATGATGTTAGCAGGTAAGCAATTAGGAGTGCTGCAACAATTTGAGAAGCTATGTTCAGGTCAATACCAAAATGGTGTACGGCTTGCTAGCAATGCTGTTTATTTAGGAATTTGCTTGAATGTGTTCATGTGTTGACTTGCACGCATGGTTACCATTGATTGAATTAGGAAGGCATGATATATATATCTACAACTGCCCCTCTTAGTTCTTCAATTATATAATATGAGCTGGTGTTCAAAGTACCGTGTAAAGATAGTCTGATGAAGTTAACAGTGATAAGAACTGTTTAAAATCTCCTTTGTTGTCCTTGAAAATATTGTGCATGTATTAGCACTATATACAGTGTGTACTACATGCGGTTGGAGAAAGGTTGTTGATTACTCTATACATTTGTATATTCATCGCTATACGTTTTGTATACTTGGACTTTTCCATTTTTAAGGAGGGACAGGTAGGAAGTTGACCATTGTTTGACAATGCCAATTTTTCATTGTTATCTCCCATTTATTTCTCTGTCCCACTCAATCTTTCAAAATAGAATAGTCTTGAGTGCTACTTGCAGTTGGGTGGTCTTTGTTTTATGGTTGCAGCTTGCAATATTTAAAATGAGCTATTAAAATCCATGAAAAGTGTAACTAGTAGCTGTCCAAGAATCATACATCAGAAACAGATGTAGTGCTGAATTTGAAATGTTTGTTTTTATGACTTGAAGTGCTTATAATTTTTATTTGCTGGTATGTTTTTACTTTAGCTTGAAATCACATATCAAGTGTTATTCAAGGACAAATTATTGCTACAAATGCAATGTTACCTTTGTGTGTATTTTGTAAAGACACTAGACGTCCGTGTCCCTTTTTCTGTGTGTTGCACTTTTGATAAATATGCCATCCTATATTCAATTTGTTAAGGTTTGGAAAACAATCTAATTGTTGCTGGGAAGTTAGCTGATTGGCTAGTGCATTAAGATGGCTGATCAGAGGCATAGCTTGGACACATGCTCTCAATTATAAGCTGTACATGTGGAAAGACATTGTTGAAATTGTTGCTGATTTAATATCAAGATGAATAGGCAAGATACTTGTTCAGTAGGGAATTTCTCAAACAAACTGGGACACTGAAATTAACTACTCAACTTTCCAAATGACCAATGCAAATTTGTTATCAGTGGACACCAGTAAAATTTGATATCTGACAAACAAAATGTGCCCAAATTGTCGCCTAGTATCGCAGTAATTTTTGTTTAAATATCACAAGAAAAACGGAGTGTAAAGAATGGTATGAACAATTTTTGTACAGGCGGTACATGGTAAAAGAGCTACAAATGTACCACGTAGACAAAACATTTTGAAAAGAAAGATTTCAAGCCATCACAAATGCCATGTTTAAAAAATCATGTTTGATATAGCGCGGGATGGTTTTGTACAGTCTCTGATCAGAAATCATAATGTGCTTGTAGTAATGCATTGCTGTTATTATTGCTTATACTTCTCATCTAGGATTATTGACTGCAGTATACATGTAGTGACGTTTGGCTAAGTTGAAGAAACGGAAAATGATGTCATCTACAGCCTCAGGATTCTTTATTTGGAAGTGTGCATCCATTCCAATGTTATTTTCAGTCACTCAATGCATGCCTATTGGGCAGTATAAGTAGTCGCAATAAGGACACTTAAAAAGAATGGACCATAAGAATAAAATTGAGTCTATCTGGGCACTTATAATTTCATTGAGAATGAGAACATATAGAAGCTGATAAGTTCTCTACAAGAAGCTTGATGTAAAGCATCGCATCGTTTTTTATGCTAAGAAGGCAGATTTATGTTGTACATGTACCCCCATTTTTAACTTACTGAATGATTGTATCAAAGTTTTAGACGGTTGTTGGTACGAAGTTTGTCACAGATGGGTTTTTATGACACGTGAAGCTTTAGTTTAATGTTGTGATGTGGTTAAGCACATTCTTGCACGGTTGGTTCATATGGAACGAGGACACAATAAACAGGCTACATAATTAAATGTTGTACTTGACTTTCTTTTCTTTTTGTCAATCTCCAACAATGACTGGAGTGTAGCAGAATGAAACTGTTCACATGGCTGATACAGAAAAGGGAGGAGACTGGACTGTTTGAATGACATGTCTTAAATATTTTGGGTGATCAATGATTCACAGAAACTTTTTGAATTAAAAACATCCATCACAAGTGTAATCATATCAGGACATTAATTAATTGGCTTACTATGTAATACTGTATTGTCTCAAAAGTGATCAAGGTCTCAATCCAATTTGTTTTCTGTAGTGTGTTCATAAATGACTAAAAGCATATTCCACAGTTTCTTTGGTTCTTTCTCATACCCTTTTGAAAATAGAAATCTACCCTCCTCTATGTCCTATTCACGGCAACTCAACAGAGCCACACCGGTGACAATATAATTATGCACACTTCACACTTCAGTTGTTAACCCCAACATTTGGTACTACAGCAGGAACCACACTGTCATTGTCTCTTTTCATCCAGTAAACAGTCCATTAAAATACCCATCTAATATGGTACATTCAGTTGTGTTGATGGTTGTCATCCAGTGCCATCTATCATTGTCATCATTACCCAAGGGCAAATCGTTTCATATCGGCCACCAGCGAGCCTGCACCAGACGTGGACAACTCTTCGTTAGCCAAGCCCAGCCGAGACCCCTGGTCTGTAGCTGTGGGCTAACTGCTGTCAGCTGTACAGCCAAGCTACTGTCCTCTGTGCTGCAGCAGGAGATCCACAGCCTGGCTACTGTCCCCTGTGCTGCAGCAGGAGATCCACAGCCAGGCTACTGTCCCATGTGCTGCAGCAGGAGATCCACAGCCAGGCTACTGTCCCCTGTGCTGCAGCAGGAGATCCACAGCCAGGCTACTGTCCCCTGTGCTGCAGCAGGAGATCCACAGCCTGGCTACTGTCCTCTGTGCTGCAGCAGGAGATCCACAGCCTGCTTCAGGTTATCCACAAAACCATCGGGATGAACACTGGGGTGGTGCTCATCTTCAGGTCTGCAAAATAAAAGTTTTTAACAATATCATGGAATGCATCATTACTCTGTTCCTTTAAAGGGATGCAGGTTTGGTCTGCCATTCTGACTATCCTGTTCTTCATACTGGTCAGTTACAGTAATGGATAACCAACATTCCTGTCCAAGGCACTGATCACTAACACTAAGGGGTAACCAACATCTGTGCTTGGTACTAATCACTGACTCAACGGGATAACCAGTTGAACATCCCTGTCCTTGGTGCTGATCACAATGAAACATAACCAACATCTGTCCTTGGTACTGATCACTGGCACTAAGGGATGACCAACATCTGTCCTTGGTACTGATCACTGGCATTAAGGGATGACCAACATCTGTCCTAGGTACTGATTATTTACACTAATGGATAGCCAACATTCCTGTTCTTGGTACTGATCACTAACACTAATGGATAACCAACATTCCTGTCCCTGGCACTGATCACTAACACTAAGGTGTAACTACATGTACTTATTGCTAACAGTAAGGGGTAACCAACATCCCTGTCAATGGTACTGATAATGTACTGATAATGTGGTAAATAAACATCCCTGTCCTTGGCACTGGTCACTATCACTAAGGTCTAACTACATGACTTAGGCCACACCAATTTAATTTGTTGCTTTCCGGATATTCCCCAAAAAAATTTAGTCCCAAGAAAAATAATATAGGCTTTGCTATAAAAAACATTCCAGGGGCACATACTGCTGATAACTTCTTTGCAGTCACATGATCAGAACGGTGGTATCAAATCAAAGGGAGAGATTCATTGGATAAATCATCCCATGAAAAGCTGTAAACTTGAGTACTAACCTTGTTTTTGTGTTACATATGTTCACCCAAGACTTTTTGCAATTTTTTTCTTCTTTTTTTTACCTGATATACACTAAGGTGTAACTACATGTGATTATTGCTCACGGTAAGGGGTAACTGTACACACCTGTAATTGCTGTCCTACCTGTATTTCCCTGTCCTGACTTGTATGCCCCTCATCCCCACACTCTGGGCACCACCAATATCATTCACCACATCGTCCCCTACCATCAGGGCCTGAAGAATAAACAGTACTGATGTGATATAGAACTCATGATATAACAATTAACATGCAATTCCATGAAGTGTTTTGAATAAAGTCCTATATTGTAAATTTTGAATAAAATACATGAGGTAAAGAGTTCCTATTCCTAGTAACGTGTAATATTTGAATCTTTTATTGTGTATTTCGAATGTAAATTGAAGACAATTCAGTGGTCACACTGCGAAGTTTCAATAAAGTCATCATCTCATCATCTTATCATTGGTTTAGCTATAGTTTTATATGTCAAAATACATGAGGAATACAAATCTGATGAGTATCTCAATATGCCTTAACTGAATTTACTTTTTATATCTCTAAAAAGGATACTTCTACATAAATGTATCTTTAAAATGCACTTCATGCACTTCTATAATATTTGAGGTACAAAATTCACAGTTCTCTTGCTCTAATTAAATTGGGCGTGGTCTTCCCTATTCAAGTATAACCCCTATTCTAACACATTTATGACAAATATGACGTTACTGTCCTTACTTGAATTTAGGATGTGGTGGCAAATAGTAATCCCTACATGGAAAGTGGTACCTACATGTTGAGGTTGGACCCCCATGTCCTGAAGGGCTGCTAAGAAGAAGGCCTTGGCCGGCTTCCCCACCACCTCTGCCTCCACATCACAGGCATACTGGAGCACAAGCGTAACAGAGCACATGTTGACCACATACACGTAATATGAACTTAGATTGATCATTCTTTCTTGGAAATCCACAGTAACTGGAAACATCTTGTATTTTGATGACGGTGAGCAAATTTGCCTGAGATACATGTAGCAGATCACATAATGTTTGCTGCACCTTGTAAACAATACCCAGTTTCCCACCATGGAGATCTTTATTTCTTTATTTAAACCTTTGTTTATTCCGGAGAAGCTGAAATTGGCCTGCAGGCTGCTTTTTGTTGATCATGAGTTCATGAGGAAGTGGTAAGATAAATTATAAATGATTAAATAAATCGATAAAGATATCCTTAATTCACATATAGAATGTTACAAAAACCCAGCAGAGTAAAAAATTGTAAAATTTAATAAAGAAAAATAATTCAAAGTGCACTTTATGCATACAGCTGTAGACCTAAGCACATCTGTTCTCAAACATAATTGGTTTACTTATGATTTGTAATCGTACAAAGATTTTATTTCAAAGAAGGTTAAAATGCCTAAAAAGTTCAAGAAAGAACAATTTGAAAAAAGTATGCAATTCAGCCGTTTCACAGCAATGCGTTGCTGTATCATTATGATAATCATAAACCATTCATTTATTCAGTCCACTGCAAACAATTTTGTTTATAAGGATTAATATATATACAATTATCGGGATAAAGCAAATATGATGGGACCGTAGAATTATCTTTTGCAATATCAACTTCAATTGTATGCTTTTTTTGGACAGATTCACGACAAGCAATGTATTTTCTTAATCTTTATGTCACAAAAGGCTGTCTTTTTTTTCATTTACAGCAACAATAATTTGTTACTGGCGTGCTAGCATCGTAGCAAACCATAAAAGCTTCTCATCTGCAGAATGGATATTACAGTCTGGTACTCACCTCCAAAGCTTTCATATAAACTCCAACGTCCAAAGTCAAGCCATCAGTTTCTTTATAATAACGGCTGTAAGAACAGATCTTGAGCTGAACTTGATATCATCCGAAAACAGTATACTTGTTTGAAAAAACTACAAGGGTTCTCATATCACCGTAAATTATTTAGAGTTTCTTGTATGTCTTGATTAACTGTAATTCATTGATCATGAAATTGATTAACATAACATGTGTATGAAATAAGTTGAATGTATAAATCATGTTAATCTTTTAGCAGCCCCTCAGAAGTGTGCCTAATGGTATGGTATTGTGTGCCTATATATGGTCATATACTTGCTATGTGGCTCTACCTTTCCGTTCCTTATATCATCATTCTGTATTAAAAAGATAAACAAGAAGAAACTGATTTTGTCAAGAAAAAATGAGCATATTCCATTGTACACCAAAAATTTCATTTTTGTTGTTGTTGTTGTTGCAGTATTCAATGAGTGACTAAAGTTGCATAAATCATGACAATTTTTGACAAGGCCTAATGGTGTAGTATTCCGTGCAACTGCAAGTAGCTTGACAAAGGACAAATTAATGGGAGGGAGAAATCCTGCATTTTCTGGAAAATGTTGCCTTCCTAGTAACAATATAAACATCATACAAAATGCAATGACTGATATGTGATGTCTCAACTAAATACTAAGGTAAAAAAATTCAATTGCTAGATAAGACTGTGTCAAAAGTAAAACCTCACATCTTAGATTACATAAAAATACTAACAGTGCAAACAAATCATGTCTTTTGTTACCAAATTATAAATCACTCACCCTTTTCCCATAGATATTAGAATAGGATCCTGCAACCCCACCAGAACTCTAAAGGCTTCGTTGAGATTTTTATAGGAAAATTCATCAGTTGCATCTCCGATCAGGACACAGTTGGGACTGGAGCAGTCCACTCCCTCAAACTCAGGTCGACAATCTGCAGTAGGGTAGAGTAGTACCTTTTATTAGTTAGTGTTGGCCCATATAAAAACGTCCATTACAGGGCTCAAAATACTTTCTTCTGCATATCTGCACTGGTGCAGGTAACATTGAAAATGACCCGCACCAGACAAATTTTCATGCACCAGTCTGAATTTAGAAAGTATGAACTAAAACTGTTCAGAAACCATTGCTATGTTTTCTTTTATACTTTATATGTGCAGCTTATAACAATCCATACACATCTACATCATATATGAATAAAACAACATTTTATGTGTGAAACCCAGTGCATGGACCAGTGTAGGTTAGGTGCAGGTGGACACTAGAAAGACCTGCACAGCTCCAATTTTACCTGCACTAACCTGCATATGAAGGTGGTATTTTGAGCCTTGGGAAGATACAGTACCTAACAAGAGCTATCTACCACTCATAAGTCATGACAGAAGCATATACAGAACTAGACTCCCTTGCAGTCTTCGGACAGGGCTGGGGTGGTTCGCGATTGGGGGGGGGGGGTTCCCGAGTTTTCTCCCTTCCACAGCAAACTCCCTTCCTCGATTAACTCCCTTTCCCGACACAAGAGACCATGGCCAATGTTGAAAATCGCGACCCCCCCCCCCCAAAAAAAAAACAGCCCCGTCCGAAGACTGCAAGGGAGTCTAATACAGAACACGAGATATTAAAAAAAATGGTGCCATAGCTAGGGGGTCCATTATCAAACTTATCCTTTATTTTCCTGACCCCTACCAAATATCATCAGGATCCTTGGGGCATCTTTAACCTTCCTGCTCCTTACCTGCATGGATGAGGAGGTGGGGTCGGAGGTTCCTGTCCCTCAGAACGATGCACGCTGCAGGAGCTGGAGCGAACACCTCCTCCCGCTGTACCGGGAAGCCCAGCCCACACAGCTTGGTGACCAGATGGTCTCGCGTGCACTGTGTCTCATTGGTGCAGAACCGAACACTCAGCCCCGACTGTTTCAATCTGGACATATGACCAAAGATAAGTGTCAGATCAAAGATATACTTCAGGTATGTTTCTTAACAAAGATAAATTTCAAACAAAAGACATATTTCTAGACCAAAGATATATTTCAGACCAAACAATATATATTTCAGAACAAAAAATATATTACAGTCCAAACATATATCAGATTAAACAACTGTTGTGTTTCAATCCAAATATGTAGTTACAGGATTTGGATTTTAGACCAAAAATATGCCAGAGCAAAATTATATTTCAGATCAAGGATATAATTTTTGTGGTCTATTTCAGACCAAATATTCATAATTATAGTTTTTGTACATTATAAAACAAAAAATGTTGAGCAAAGATGCTTTTTACATTAGGCTAATTTTCAAAACACCTTTGGCATGAAGGTTTCAGATGTCATTAGATCTTATATTATGCACCAAAATTACTATGAGCCTTGCTATGATGGTGAAAACACGATTCTGAAATGGGTGACCTAGCTTCACTGTGGACAAACCTAGAAACCTTACACATCTCAGGGCTCAAAGTACCGGGTGCATCACCTTGGTGCACCCAAAAATGGAGCTGTGCATTTTCTGTGAGTGCACCCAAATGTTTTCGTAGGTTTACGTATATATGTGTAAAGATATCAAAGTATACTTAGTATACACCATATTCTTGACACCTAAGCATTAGAAAGATGATAAAATGTTGGTCGCAGTACATGTTTTAGAATTTGAAGTTGGAATTTGGGTTCATCAAAATTAGGTTTTTCTGATATTCTACTTTATTTTATGTGGTGCACCAAAAATTTATTTTTTTAGTTTTAAGGAGGATTATGAAAGTCACCCAGTAAGGTACTTATATTGTATATTTGTTGCTCATACAAGTTGATTTATCTTGTAAAATGCATCTGGTGTTTTCCTGGGGACAGTCTCTCATGGCAAGTTTCTTTCATTAACTTCTATAATCTTAAGTATGAAATGCCTACATTCAGAATCAACTTTTGAGAATGCCTAGACAATATATATATCGTTCTCCTTGGAAATTCAAATGTAATCGTCAGAGGTTTCTAAGTTCAAAAGAGTGAAACCAGATGACTTAACGTCATGTAAAGCTACGTACCCAATGCTACATTCACTAATTTGAAATAACATTTGAAAGAAAATGAGCTATTAAATAAGATTATATTGTTTCAGGTTGTTTTCTCAAAGAAAGGTTGAGCTTGTCAATCTCAACATGAATCAAGGAGTAAAAAAGGCGTTTCAATAAAACCTCCGGTCCTCGACAATTAACGGACCAGACAATCAAGTATGTTAAAAACAACCAATGGCATACACGTAGGGGTAAGACAAACTGTTTTCCACATACCAAACAGGTCTTGGCACATGCACACAAACAACAGCTCTCCCTCACATCGTCCCGGCACGAAAAAAGTATTCTCTTTCAATCTGGATAGATTTTGAAGGTAAGTCTTCCCTTTAGTAATTATCTGAACAGGAAACAGCTACTGTAGTGCACAGTATTGGGAGTCAGAGCCCAACTCTCAACCAAAGTCAGGTAATCATTTTTATGTCATACCTGTGACGCAAAAACGTTTGATACGGGTTTTTCGGACCGCGTGATTACTTTCTATATCGCACGGGCTCATTCTCAGGTGGGTATGACATAAATAAAATACAACACGGTGTATTCCGCATCACCCTCGGTCCCAGACCTCCCTCGGGTCGGATCACCCTCCGGTCTTCAGCTGTCGGGCGATCCTTCCCGCGGTCGGGCTGATACCTTGGGCGATACGGAATACACCGTGTTGTATTCTATATCTATGCCTGGGTGGAGTGATAAGGAAAGTCATGTAAAGTGCCTTCTCCAACGGCAAAAGATTGGTTACCGTAGCATGACAGGATTTGAACCCAGTACCTTTGGGTTCTGGACTAAACGCTCTGCAGTTATGCCACACGACCACACTTAATTCGTCCTTACGTAACTTTCAGCTACAGTCAAACCTGCCCGAGCGACCACCTCTTCTCAGCGACCACCTGGCCATTTCGACCGCTTTTTCTCGGTCCCGATTTTTTACCTTGCCGGGCCTTAGCCCGGCAAGGTAATGAGGCCCGATCTTTACATGGTTCAATCAATGGTTCAATGTTAACCCAGCCCTTCCAAAGGCCCTTCAAAAGGCCCTTTTCTCTTTGCCCAATTTTATGGCTTAGTTAGACAAGGGTACATTGCAGGCCAGTATTAAAACTGTATTTTAGACGTATGTGGTCCAGCGTAAATAAATCTACGCTTTAACCCATGTTTATCATAAAGATATATCAAAAATTGCATCAGAAGGAATTTATTTTGTAATAAAGAATAATGCATACTCATTGTGGGTCAAAAAGTTTTACAATACCGGTTTATTGTGCCAATAATTTATCTGACATAGATTATGTTAATGAGGTAAATTTCCCTACACTTGGGGATTTTTGCTGCATTTCATACTGTAGTTGCTAGGTGTCGCTCTTTGTACATTGCAACAATATGAAACAAAAAAATAGCCACAAACTTCGGGACTAGTAGCCAGGTAAGTACATTTTAAAGACATTTGTGACTATGAATGTCCTTGATAGAGTTTGTATTGTGTGAAAAATAGATTTGAGACTGGATTGGCAGCTGGAGAAGTCACTAATAAAAGCTTTCCCGTACAAGAATTGGGGTGGGAGGGGGGCGAAATGTGGAACTCTGTGGTTGTCTCTGATTATTTTGATGTGATCCTCATGTTAACTGATGAACACTGGTGAAGCGCCGAGGTACCTTTTCCTGACGAAATCCCTACTACCCGGCAAGGTACAGCTTTTTTTAAAGCACTTGTTTTCCATTGACGTAAGCATTAAGCGACCTTTTCTCAACGACCACCTGGCCAACGCGACCGCGACCGGCCAAAAATGACCGCGTCATTTTCAACCTTGAGGTTTTCATCGATTTTTTTATGATAACTAGTGCGATTTTATGCCGAAATTGGGTGGGTCAATGGGGCAGTCTACTGTAATATGGGAGGAAATTGCGTATCGAATTTAGTTGTTACAGAAGTTTTTTTCTACGATCGTCTCAATATTTTTGTACACTAACGTTTGGGAACTTTGATGCTGTCAGTTACCATACAAGCCTTTAATATGCGTCGCTGTGTTCTTGATTGCCGTATCTGAAATAACTACGGTGTACATTTCGAATTCGATGCCTGCGGAGATGCCCGTGTGTTTGCTATTTGCCATTAAACACAACGGAAACCATTTATACTATTAAGTATGCATCGGGCATGTTTTGAGTTGATACTCTTCTCAGCGACCACCTGTCCAAATCGACTGCTTTTTCCCGGTCCCCCGGGTGGTCGTCATACATTTAACAATTTTGTGCTTGAAGCATCCTCCAAAGTCAGGTTAGCAAAATGTGAAACTTTGCTGAGTATACATTCGATACCAATTGTGTCTCAAATTTTTATTAAGCTAGATTTAAGAAACAATTCTTACACAATCAAGTACGTGTGGTTTTAGCCAGCTAAGCCCAAACATGGATGCAGACAGATTTAAAAGTCATGCAGTCATAAAATTCTTTAGAAAACTAAGGGTCTTAGGAACAAATTCCCCCTTTATCTTTAAGTTAGTTATAGTAGCCTTGGGTTCGTTTGTTTTCTGTTCCCTTTTTAATGTGGTAACATTGTTAAGGAGAGTCGGTGGCAAGCGGTAACAATTTGGTTGGTTGGACAAATGATTGGTACTAAGGGATATGTGACAAAACATAATATGTCAATGTAATAACTGATTTCTGTATTCACAAGTTGTAAAATCAGTGATATTCAGTTTGTTTTTATACTGACTGCGATGCTGATTGTTTTTCTGAATAAACGAATAAACATATAAACGAATGATAGAGCCATCACAGAATAACATAACAGCACATTTTAGTCTAGTGTACTACACTAAGAAATCTGTCCAAGTGTTTTTGTAAAGCTAAATTCAATAAGATGCGCATAAAGATGCCCATAGTTTAAGGAATTGTACAATTTGTTTCTAATATCAATTGTATGTAAATATAATATACTATAATATAATTATAATATAATAGAATGGTTTATTCATAATTCTAGTACATGGATATACTAAAACAATAATGCAGCCTGTTATACATTGGAGTAAAACGGACTGAATTAAGTGAACAGCCATCTTGCACTTATCGTCAGGCCTTCACATTTTTGCTTTTCTTGTACATGTTTTTTTCCACGAATATTTATGTGCATTATTTTGAAATTAATCATATTTTTAACAATTTTTTCACAACACCCCACAAAATTGAGTCCTTCCCTGTGATTATTTAAAAAGCTAGTATTTGTAATGAAATAGCATAGAATTGATAAATACAGTCATAAATGTACTCTGAACAATGCTGTTATAATAGATAGCCACATAAACACTGACGTAGCCACATACTCGTAAACAATTTCACATTTTATCTACGTAGTTATTTTTTCTATTTTGCTACTTTAATGGTACAAGTAATAGCATTATATCATAACTATATTGGTCATAAATTTTACACCTGTACAGAGACTGGATCATGGAGACAAAGCTAGCATGTATGCTGATATTTCTTCTGGTCATCCTGAAGGTGCGCGGGCCAACAGACGCTTCCTGCAGCTGCCCACCAGCACCTTTCTGCAGCTGTAACAGTATGAATATCTCTAGCATTCCACAAAACCTTTATCCATACATCAGGTCCTTGTTCTTGAAAGATAACCTGATTACAACTTTGGATCAGTCTGACTTCTCAAAATACAAAAACTTGAAAGTTTTAGATTTGACAACTAATCATATCTCTACAATCAATGACCACTCATTCAGTTCCTTGTCAATCTTGATACTATTATGTCTTAACAGTAACCACCTTACAATCCTTAAAACTAACATGTTTACAGGGTTAGAAAACCTGCAACAACTTCATCTGTGCTGTAACAGCATTAACAATATCCAGGCAGGAACTTTTGGTACGATGCAGAAACTTAAAATGTTGTACCTATACAAGAACAAGCTAACAAGGCTCAGATCTGACATATTTACAGGATTGGTAAATTTGCAAGAACTGTGGTGTAATGGCAATGACATCAATGATATTCAGGCAGGAACTTTCACAGACCTGAAAAGTCTGTCTCACATTGACTTGTGGGACAACAACATTAAAGTGTTTCCCATTGAAGAGCTCTCAAAAGTTCGACACATTTCTAAACTCTACCTTCATACAAACCAAATGGAAATACTTCCCATGATGGCCCATAAGATGCTGGCATCAATCTCTGACGTTTACATTGGCAACAACCCCTGGCATTGTGACTGTAGGATGTTTCCCTTTAGGGTACAGATGACTGGATCGTATACATTTGAAAACCAGATCATTTGTTCCCAGCCTGACAACTTCTCTGGACGAAAGCTTAAAGATATAAGTCTGATAGATCTGATGTACTGTGATCAGGAAGAACCAAACATTGTGAGATTTGAGAGAAACAAACGTAACATGCCAACACAGGAAGTGAGTTTGGTCTGTGAGGCTTCAGGAATCCCCACACCAGACATCACAGTCATCCTCCCATCTGGATTGAACAAAACTGTTGAGTCAGGAGGGAGAGAGACTGTGAATGCCAATGGTACCATGACTGTAAACATAACTGCAGCAGATGCTGGTCTGTACGTCTGTGTTGCAGCAAGTCCTGTTGGCTCCACATTTGCTAGACTGTCTGTAGAATTCCAAGTGGACAAGCTCACAACTCTTACATCTGGTATAGAACAGTCAACTTCACCTCTTACTATACCCAACACCTCAGACCATCCAGAAAGCACGGTGAGTTTTAAGGAGTCTGCTCCTAAATTCTCCCTGCCTGTTCTTGTTGGGTCTGTTTGTGGTACAGGAGCCAGCGCTGTCCTCATTGGTGCCATCGTCCTCGTGATTTGGTCCAAAAGGAGGGCCAAGAATCTCCCTCCATATCCAGACCCCAGTGTTGTTTCAAACACCACAAGCAACACATCAAATATCACAACCAGCCATGATCAGACACCATTGGCTTCATCCAAGGCTGCAGTTAAATCCCTTGTCAGAAACCCACAGTATGAGTCAGTAACTGCTGTCTCAAATGGTCTAAATGAATATGTGAATATGTCCCCAAAAGGCCCTATACAAGTAGCTACCACAGACCCGGGGTCCGATGATTGCACACTCACAAACACCACAGCAGCTACTGTAACATCCAGCCCTGGTCAGGCAGCACTAGGGGAGTCCAAGCTTATCACAAAATCCTTGATAAACCCACAATATGACTCAAGGTCTGCTGTTTTGCATAATATGTCCCAGATCACAGGCCCTACAGTTTTCCCAACCGCCAACAATAATGCAGCAGCTGCTACTGTAACAACCACCCAAAATCAGACAACATTGGCTGAGTGCCAGTTTATCACAAAATCCATGGTAAACCCACAATATGGCTCCAGATCAGCCGCAGATACAACCCCAACAGGCCCTACAGTTCCAGACTCTAATGTTTTCCCAACCACAAGCAGCACAGCTACTGTGACATCCAGGTTAACAATGTCAGGTGTTTATCAGTCTTGCAGTAAATCCTCAGGCACAAACCCACATTATGGCTCCAGCACAACTGTCTCTGATCAGTGCCATCATCTGTACAACTATGGGGAAACATCACCAAAGACCTATCAATCACAATAGTAAGATGTGCAACTTTAGAAGAAAAAGTCAGGTTAAGTCATTTTCTGTTGTAGGATAAGTCATTTTTTTCTGCATTTTTTTCTCACATTAAAACAATGTTTTTTCCCATAAAATTTACCAAAAGAGAGAGGTTGAAGTTGGTCTGGTAGCTGAAGGCGGTGTACCGAAAGTGCGAAAAGGAACGAAAAGGAGCGAAAAGGAACGAAAAGGAACGAAAAGGAGCGAAAAGAAACGAAAAGGAGCGAAAAGGAACGAAAAGGAACGAAAAGGAACGAAAAGGAGCGAAAAGGAACGAAAAGGAACGAAAAGGAAAGTACCGAAAGTGCGAAAAGGAACGAAAAGGAAAGTACCGAAAGTGCGAAAAGGAACGAAAAGGAACGAAAAGATTGGATAGGAACGAAAAGGATCGAAAAGGAAATTACAGAAAGTGCGAAAAGGAACGAAAAGGAACGAAGTATGAAGCAAAGTGAAATAAAATCGATGGGAATATAAGGTAACGGTACTGTGATCGGCAAATGCATTTGAAACGGACTTTATTTTTGTATTTTGTGGCTTGTTCCACGAAATTCCTAGAGCTCCAATGGTTCAACGGCGAACCGGCGGGAAAGTGCACGCGTGGAAATAGCTAAATACAAATCAAAGGCGATGGGCGGAGTCACGAATCAGTGCGTCCCGGGTTCCCACGCGGGCTGTCACAGATCAAAGTGGGGGGAGGGGGGTGGGGGATTGAAAGCCGCTGAGTAGTGCGCTAGAAAAACGTTTGACGGGTTGACATTCTGGTGTAGGTTATTTTTCTACGGTCCCAAAAATGTCACAAAGTCGTTTTCTAGTGGTCCCGGCCTAAATTATAAGTGGCCCCGGGCAATCGGGACACCGCGTTGATTTCAATTCGAGGCCTGGTTCCAAAGACTTTTTCTGCCGAACCCGCACGGGAGACGTGTGTCACCCGCCAGATCTCTCCGTAGTTTCCCAATATCCTTTGCACAAATTCCTCACGTTGGCCATTATTTCTTCCCACAAAGTGATTAATACTCATGGTACAACGTGAAGAAAACTCCTTGGTACAATGTATACATGTCTATCCTTTCACAGCTTTTCTTTTGTCGTGAACGAGCAAGAAGATATGTCTCCAGTCTCATTAGCATATCCTTCCTGACCGGACTTCTATTAGACGTAAACAATCGCAGGTCATTTGCATGCGGCGCTCCCATCTTAGGAGAACAGAAGCCACCCAAATACAACAACAACGCTACAATCTTGCCTCATTCTGAAAATGTATATTAATCGATATTTATCCATCACCCACCAGTAACTGAATTTTAGTCCTTACTTTCTTATCTCAGTTCTGTTTTCTTGTATTTCGCTGATCTTCAGAGAATTCGGCCACACAAAGACTACAGCCTAAAACAGCCCCGTAAAAATTTGATATTGCCAAATTCTGAGTAAAATAAAACACGTATCATAGGCTTCTAACTCCCGCAGTACCGGTTCCTTATATTCTCATTGATTTTATTTTAGTTTGCTTCATACTTCGTTCCTTTTCGTTCCTTTTCGCACTTTCGGTAGCAAAAGTGCGAAAAGGAACGAAAAGGAACGAAAAGGAAAGTGCCGAAAGTGCGAAAAGGAACGAAAAGGAAAGTACCGAAAGTGCGAAAAGGAACGAAAAGGAACGTTTGTTTCTTTTCGTTCCTTTTCGCACTTTCGGTACTTTCCTTTTCGTTCCTTTTCGTTCCCTTTCGTTCCTTTTCGTACCTTTTCGTTCCTTTTCGCACTTTCGGTAGACCCGCTGAAGGAATATCCTTTCATGGCGCCAGGTACAAAAGAAAAACTAATCTTAAGGCAAAGTTGTAATCAGATTAGCTGGGTCTCTCAAACCTAACAAAATAACTGGCTAAAAGTCAATGTTTATTTAGGAATTTTGCTTGAATGTGTTCATGTGTTGACTTGCACTCATGGTTACCATGATTGAATTAGGAGGACATGATATTTATACATATATATGCAACTGCCTCTCTTAGTTCTTTATTTATATAATATGAGCTGGTGTTTAAAGTACCGTGTAAAGATAACCTGATGAAGTTAACAGTGTTAAGAACTGTTTAAAATCTTCTTTGTTGTCCTTGAAAATATTGTGCATGTATTAGCACTACAGTGTGGACTACAAATGTACATGCGGTTGGAGAAAGGTTGTTGATTACTCTATACATTTGTATATTCATCGCTATACATTTTGTATGCTTGGACTTTTCCATTTTCAAGTCATAGGAGGGACAAGCAGGAAGTTGATCATTGTTTGACAATGCCAATTTTTCATTGTTATCTCCCATTTATTCCTCTGTCCCATTCAATTGTTCAAAGTAGAATAATCTTGATTGCTACTTGCAGTTAGTTGGATTTGTCTTTGTTTTATAGTTGCAGCTTACAATATTTGAAATGAGCTGTTGAAATCCATGAAAAGTGTGGAAAACTAGTAGCTGTCCAATTCGTAAGAATCTTACATCAGAAACTGAATGTAGTGTTGAATTTGAATTGTTCTTAAATGATTTGAAGTGCTTGTTTTATTCTATTGCTGGTATGTTTTTACTTTAGCTTGAAATCATATTCAAGGAAAAAGTATTGCTACAAATTCAATGTTAACCAACGAGCAATCAATTATGAGCAGTACATGTGGAAAGAAATTGTTGTTGATTTAACATCAAGATGAATAGGCAAGATACTTGCTCAGTAGGGAATATCTCAAACAAACTGTGGGACATGGAAATTATGTACTCAACTTTCCAAATTTGTTATCAGTGGACACCAGTGAAATTTGATATCTGACAAACAAAATGTGCCCAAATCGTTGCAGTGTATCCCAGTGCAATTTGTTCAAATATCACAACAAAAATGGAGCAGTGATTGGATATTCTCTTGCCCATGAGGGTAAAGAACGGTATGTTTTATTTAATGTAACTATTTTGTACGGGAGTACATGGTAAAGGAGCTACCATGTGGACAAACAACATTTTAAAAAGAAAGATTTTAAGCCCTCACAAATACCATGTTAATCACCCTTTTGATATAACCTGCGATGGTCTCTGATCAGAAATCATAATGTGCCTGTAGTAATGGCTGCGTTAACTGCTGTTATTATTGCGCATACTTCTCATCCAGGGTTATTGACTGCAGTATATATGGAGTGACGTTTGGCTATGTTGAAAAATACAGCCTCAGGATTCTTTAGTTGTAAGTTTGCATCCATTCCAATAATATCACCAGTCTCTCAATACATCAGTTGTATAAGTAGCCGCAATAAGGACATGAGAATAAAAGAATGGACCATGAGAATAAAATTGAGTGGTATCTAGGTTGCACTTATAATTTGAGAATATAGAAGCTGGTAAGTTCTCTACAAAAAGCCTTAGAAGCTTAATGTACATGTAAAGCATTGCATCGTTTTTCACACTAAGAATGCAGCCTTATATAGTACATGTACCCCCATCTTAGGTTAGTGAATGATTGTATCAAAGTTTTAGACTGGGTTTTGGTACGAAGTTGATCCCAGATGGGTTTTTATGACACGTGAAGCTTTAGTTTAATGTTGTGATGTGGTTAAGCACATTCTTGCACGGTTGGTTCGTATGGAACGAGGACACAACAAATAGGCTACATAATTAAATGTTGTACTTGACTTGTTTGGGTTTTTTTGGTCCATCTCCAACAATGACCAGTGTAGCAAAATGAAACTGTTCACATGGCTGATACAGAAAAGTGAGGAGACTGGACTGTTTGAATGACATGTTTTAAAGATTGGGGTAATCAATGATTCACAGAAAGAAACTTTAAAAACATCCAACACAAGTGTAATCATATCCATTAGTTGACTTAGTATGTAATACTGTATTGTCTCAAAAGTGATCAAGGTCCCAATCCAATTTGTTTTCTGTAGTGTGTTCATGACAAAAAACATATTCCACAGTTTCTTTGGTTCTTCCTCTTACCCTTTTGCCATTCTAGAATAGAAAATAGAAATCTACCCTCCTCTATGTTCTTTTCACGGCAACTCAACAGAGCCACACTGGTGACAATATAATTATGCACTAGCTTCACACTTCAGTTGTTAACGGCAACATTTGGTACTAACAGTAGGAACCACACTGTTATTGTCACTATGCTGTTCCTGCCACCATCAAACAACAGTCTCTTTTCATCCAGTAAACAGTCCGTTAAAATACCCATCTAATATGGTACATTCAGTTGTGTTGATGGTTGTCGATTAGTGCCATCTATCATTGTCATCATTACCCAAGGGCAAATCGTTTCATATCAGCCACCAGCGAGCCTGCACCAGACGTGGACAACTCTTCGTTAGCCAAGCCAAGCCGAGACCCCTGGCCTGTAGCTGTGGGCTAACTGCTGTCAGCTGTACAGCCAGGCTACTGTCCTCTGTGCTGCAGCAGGAGATCCACAGCCAGGCTACTGTCCCCTGTGCTGCAGCAGGAGATCCACAGCCTGGCTACTGTCCCCTGTGCTGCAGCAGGAGATCCACAGCCAGGCTACTGTCCCCAGTGCTGCAGCAGGAGATCCACAGCCAGGCTACTGTCCCCAGTGCTGCAGCAGGAGATCCACAGCCTGGCTACTGTCCCCTGTGCTGCAGCAGGAGATCCACAGCCAGGCTACTGTCCCCAGTGCTGCAGCAGGAGATCCACAGCCTGGCTACTGTCCCCAGTGCTGCAGCAGGAGATCCACAGCCAGGCTACTGTCCTCTGTGCTGCAGCAGGAGATCCACAGCCTGGCTACTGTCCTCTGTGCTGCAGCAGGAGATCCACAGCCAGGCTACTGTCCTCTGTGCTGCAGCAGGAGATCCACAGCCTGCTTCAGGTTATCCACAAAACCATCGGGATGAACACTAGGGTGGTGCTCATCTTCAGGTCTGCAAAATAAAAGTTTTTAACAATATCATGGAATGCTTCATTACTCTGTTCCTTTAAAGGGATGCAGGTTTGGTCTGCCATTCTGACTATCCTGTCCTTCATACTGGTCAGTTACAGTAATGGATAAACAACATTCCTGTCCAAGGCACTGATCACTAACACTAAGGGGTAACCAACATCTGTGCTTGGTACTAATCACTGACTCAAAGGGATAACCAGTTGAACATCCCTGTCCTTGGTGCTGATCACAATGAAACATAACCAACATCTGTCCTTGGTACTGATCACTGGCACTAAGGGATAACCAACATCTGTCCTTGGTACTGATTATTTACACTAATGGATAGCCAACATTCCTGTCCTTGGTACTGATCACTAACACTAATGGATAACCAACATTCCTGTTCTTGGTACTGATCACTAACACTAATGGATAACCAACATCCCTGTCCTTGGTACTGATCACTAACACTAAGGTGTTACTACATGTACTTATTGCTAACAGTAAGGGGTAACCAACATCCCTGTCAATGGTACTGATAATTAACAATGTGGTAAATAAACATCCCTGTCTTTGGCACTGGTCACTAACACTAAGGTCTAACTACATGTACTTAGGCCACACCAATTTAATTTGTTGCTTTCCGGATATTCCCAAAAAAAATTTAGTCCCAAGAAAAACAATATAGGCTTTGCTACAAAAAAAACATTCCAGGGGCACATACTGCTGATAAACCAATCTGAGAGCTTCTTTGCAGTCACTCGATCAGAACGGTGGTATCAAATCAAAGAAAGAGATTCATTGGATAAATCATGCCATGAAAAGCTGAAAAATTGACTACTAACCTTGTTTTTGTGTTATATATGTTCACCCAAGATTTTTTGCAAATTTTTTCTTATTTTTTTCGCCCCGATATACACTAAGGTGTAACTACATGTACTTATTGCTCACGGTAAGGGGTAGCCAACATCCCTATCCTTGGTACTAATCACTAACACTATTGGAGCACAAACAGTCCTGTCCTTGGTACTGATCACCAATGCTAACACCATGTGTTTTATGACCAATCTGTGACTGTACACACCTGTAATTGCTGTCCTACCTGTATTTCCCTGTCCGGACTTGCAGGCCCCTCATCCCCACACTCTGGGCACCACCAATATCATTCACCACATCGTCTCCTACCATCAGGGCCTAAAGAATAAACAGTACTGAAGTGATATAGAACTCATGATATAACAATTAACATGCAATTCCATGAAGTGTTTTGAATAAAGTCCTATATTGTAAATTTTGCCAATCTGAAGTGCAGGGCAAAAAAAGACATGTTTATGAACATACTCATAGTCTAGCATATAGGTTTGATTTTTTCATGCTTGTTGGAAATGTAGAACATGTAGGATTGCATTGGTTTAGCTATAACACATTTATGACAAATATGACGTTACTGTCCTTACTTGAATTTAGGATGTGGTGGCAAATAGCAGTCCCTACAGGGAAAGTGGTACCTACATGTTGAGGTTGGACCCCCATGTCCTGAAGGGCTGCTAAGAAGAAGGCCTTGGCCGGCTTCCCCACCACTTCTGCCTCCACATCACAGGCATACTGGAGCACAAGCGTAACAGAGCACATGTTGACCACATACACGTAATATGAACTTAGATTGATCATTCTTTCTTAGAAATCCACAGTAACTGGAAACATCTTGTATTTTGCTGACGGTGAGCAAATTTGCCAGAGATACATGTAGCAGATCACATTATGTTTGCTGCACCTTGTAAACAATACCCAGTTTCCCACCATGGAGATCTTTGTTTCTTTATTTAAACCTTTGTTTATTCCGGAGAAGCTGAAATTGGCCTGCAGGCTGCTTTTTGTTGATCATGACTTCATGAGGAAGTGGTAAAGGTAGGATAAATTATAAATGATTAAATAAATCGATAAAGATATCCTTAATTCACATACAGAATGTTACAAAAACTCAGCAGAGTAAAAATTGTAAAATTTGATAAAGAAAAATAATTCAAAGTGCACTTTATGCATACAGCTGTAGACCTAAGCACATCTGTTCTCAAACATAATTTGGTTTACTTATGATTTGTAATCGTAGAAAGATTTTATTTCAAAGAAGGTTAAAATGCCTACAAAGTTCAAGAAAGAACAATTTGAAAAAAGTATGCAATTCAGCCGTTTCACAGCAATGCGTAGCTGTATGATTATGATAAACCATTCATTTATCCAGTCCACTGCAAACAATTTTGTTTATAAAGATTAATATAATTATATACAATTATCAGGATAAAGCAAATATGATGGGACAGTAGAATTATCTTTTGCAATATCAAATTCAATAGTATGTTTTTTTGGACAGATTCACGACAAACAATGTATTTTCTGAATCTTTATGTCACAAAAGGCTGTCTTTTTTTTTCATTTATAGCAACAATAATTTGTTACTGGCGTGCGAGCATCGTAGCAAACCATAAAAGCTTCTCATCTGCAGAATGGATATAACAGTCTGGTACTCACCTCCAAAGCTTTCATATAAACACCAACGTCCAAAGTCAAGCCATCAGTTTCTTTATAATAACGGCTGTAAGAACAGATCTTAAGCTGAACTTGATATCATCCGAAAACAGTATACTTGTCTGAAAAAACTACAAGGGTTCTCATACCACCGTAAATTATTTAGAGTTTCTTGTATGTCTTGATTCACTGTAATTCATTGATCATGAAAATTTAATTTGATTAACATAACACGTGTATGAAATAAGTTGAATGTAGAAGTCATGTAAATCTTTTAGCAGCCCCTCAGGAGTGAGCCTAATGGTATGGTATTGTGTGCTATGGTCATATACTTGCTATGTGGCTCTACCTTTCCGATCCTTATATCATTATTCTGTATTAAAAGATAAACAAGAAGAAACTGCTTTTGTCAAGAAAAAGTGAGCATATTCCATTGTACACCAAAAATTTCATTTTTTTTATCGTTGTATATGTAATTCAACGAGTGACTAAAGTTGCATAAATCATGACAATTTTTGACAAGGCCTAATGGTGTAGTATTGCGTGCAACTGCAAGTAGCTTGACAAAGGGCAAATTAATGGGAGGGAGAAATCCTGCATTTTCTGGAAAATGTTGCCTTCCTAGTAACAATATAAACATCACACAAAATGCAATGACTGATATGCAACGTCTCAACTAAATACTAACTAAAGGTAAAAAAATTCAATTGCTAGATAAGACTGTGTCAAAAGTAAAACCTCACATCTTAGATTACATAAAAATACTAACAGTGCAAACAAATCATGTCTTTTGTTACCAAATTATAAATCACTCACCCTTTTCCCATAGATATTAGAATAGGATCCTGCAACCCAACCAGAACTCTAAAGGCTTCGTTGAGATTTTTATAGGAAAATTCATCAGTTGCATCTCCGATCAGGACACAGTTGGGGCTGGAGCAGTCCACTCCCTCAAACTCAGGACGACAATCTGCAGTAGGGCAGAGGAGTACCTTTTATTAGTTAGCATGGCCCATATAAAAACGTCCATTACAGGGCTCAAAATACTTTCTTCTGCATATCTGCACTGGTGCAGGTAACATTGAAAATTACCCGCACCAGACAAATTTTACCTGCACCACTCTGAATTTAGAAAGTATGGATCATACTAAAATTGTTCAGAAACCATTGCTATTTTTCTCTTTTATACTTTATAGGTGCAGCTTATAACAATCCATATACACCTACATCATATATGAATAAAACAACATTTTATGTATAAAACCCAGTGCATGGACCAGTGTAGGTTAGGTGCAGGTGTACACTAGAAAGACCTGCACAGCTCTAGTTTTACCTGCACTAACCTGCATATGAAGGTGGTATTTTTAGCCTTGGGAAGATAAAGTACCTAACAAGAGCTATCTACCACTCATAAGTCATGACCGAAGCATATCCAGAACACGAGAACACAAGTTCTGCCATAGCTAGGGGGTCCATTATCAAACTCATCCTTCATTTTCCTGACCCCTACCAAATATCATCAGGATCCTTGGGGCATCTTAACCTTCCTGCTCCTTACCTGGATGGATGAGGAGGTGTGGTCGGAGGTTCCTGTCCCTCAGAATGATGCACGCTGCAGGAGCTGGAGCGAACACCTCCTCCCGCTGTACCGGGAAGCCCAGCCCACACAGCTTGGTGACCAGATGGTCTCGCGTGCACTGTGTCTCATTGGTGCAGAACCGAACACTCAGCCCCGACTGTTTCAATCTGGACATATGACCGAAGATAAGTGTCAGATCAAAGATATACTTCAGGTATGTTTCATAACAAAGATAAATTTCAAAGACATATTTCTAGACCAAAGATATATTTCAGACCAAAAGATATATTTCAGACCAAACAATATATATTTCAGAACACAATAAAATATATTACAGACCAAACATATATCAGATTGAACAAAGTTGTGTTTCAGTCCAAATATGTAGCTACAGGATTTGTATTTTAGACGAAATATATGCCAGAGCAAAATTATATTTCAGATATGGGGTATTTCAGACCAAATATTCATAATCATAGTTTTTATGCATTGTAAAACAAAAATGTTGAGCAAAGATGCTTTTTACATTAGGCTAATTTTCAAAACACCTTTGGCATGAAGGTTTCAGACGTCATTAGATCTTATATTACGCACCTAAATTACTATGAGCCTTGCTATGAAGGTGAAAACACGATTCTGAAATGGGTGACCTAGCTTCACTGTGGACAAACCTAGAAACCTTACACATCACTGTCTCAGGGCTCAAAATACCGGGTGCATGTGCACCTTGGTGCACCCAAAATTGGAGCTGAGCATTTTCTCTGGGTCCACCGGTGCACCCAAATGTTTTCGTAGGTTTACATATATGTGTAAAGATATCAAAGTATATTAAGTATACACCATATTCTTGACACCTAAGCATTAGAAAGATGATAAAATGTTGGTCGCAGTACTTGTTTTAGAATTGGAATTTGGAATTTGGGTTCATCAAAATTAGGTTTTTCTGACATTCTACTTTATTTTATGTGGTGCACCCAAAATTTTTGAGGAGGCTTATGAAAGTCACCCAGCAAGGTACTTATATTGTATATTTGTTACTCATACAATTTCTACTCATACAGCCTCTAATGGCAAGTTTCTTTCGTTAACTTCTATAATTTTATGTATGAAATGCCTACATTCAGAATCAACTCTTGAGAATGCTTAGACAATATATATCGTTCTCCTTTGGAAATTCAAATGTGATCGTCAGAGGTTTCTAAGTTCAAAAGAGTGAAACCAGATGACTTAACGTCATGTAAAGCTACGTACCCAATGCTACATTCACTAATTTGAAATAACATTTGAAAGAAAATGAGCTATTAAATAAGATTATATTGTTTCAGGTTGTTTTCTCAAAGAAAGGTTGAGCTTGTCAATCTCAACATGAATCAAGGAGTAAAAAAGGCGTTTCAGTAAAACCTCCGGTCCTCGACAATTAACGGACCAGACAATCAAGTATGTTAAAAACAACCAATGGCATACAAGCAGGGGTAAGACAAACTGTTTTCCACATACCAAACAGGTCTTGGCCCATACACGCATGCACACAAACAACAGCTCTCCCTCACATCGTCCTGGCATGAAAAATTGTTCTCTTTCAATCTGGATAGATTTTGAAGGTAAGTCTTCCCTTTAGTACCATTATCTGAACAGGAAACTCCAATGTCTATTGCACAGTATTGGGAGTCAGAGCCCAACCCTCAACCCAAGTCAGGTAACCATTTTGATGTCATACCTGTGACGCGAAAACGTTTGATACGGGTTTTCCGGACCGTGTGATAACTTTCCATATCACATGGCTTCTAAGTTGTATCATACACTGTCAGGCTTCCTTCAGGTAAATCGTACGATTTTGAACGGGCCGAATATGGCACGGTTGAAAATTCGAATACTGGATTCGGACGGTAGAATTGCTGTTGTTACAATCTTTTGTTCGAGGACACAACATATTCTCAACAGTTCTGGTGCATTTCGCATCGAAATATGTGTTTTCCCAGGTGGGTATGACATAAATAAAATACAACACGGTGTATTCCGCATCACCCTCGGTCCTAGACCTCCCGCGGGTCGGATCACCCTCCGGTCTTCAGCCGTCGGGCGATCCTTCCGCAGTCGGGCTGGTAACTCGGGTGATACGGAATACACCGTGTTGTATTCTATATCTATGCCTGGGTGGAGTGATAAGGAAAGTCGTGTAAAGTGCCTTCTCCAACGGCAAAAGATTGGTTACCGTAGCATGACAGGATTTGAACCCAGTACCTTTGGGTTCTGGACTAAACACCCTGCAGTTATGCCACATGACCACACTTAATTGGTCCTTAAGTAACTTTCAACTACATGTAACAGGTACATACATACAGGTAAGCAAAATGTGAAACTTTGCTGAGTATACATTCGATACCAATTGTGTCTCAAATTTTTAACAAACAAGTCTTACAATCGATGACATGTGGTTTTAGCCAGCTAAGCCCAAACATGGATGCAGCCAGATTTAAAAGTCATGCAGTCATAAAATTCTTTAGAAAACTAAGGGTCTTAGGAACAAATTTCCCTTTATAGTAGCCTTGGGTTTGTTTGTTTTCTGTTCCCGTTTTAATGTGGTAACATTGTTAAGGAGAGTCGGTGGCAAGCGGTAACAATTTGGTTGGTTGGACAAATGATTGGTACTAAGGGATATGTGACAAAACATAATATGTCATGTAATAACTGATGATAGAGCCGTCACAGAATAACATAACAGCACATTTTAGTCTAGTGTACTACACTAAGAAAGCTGTCACAGTGTTTTTGTAATTAAAAGCTAAATTCAATGTAAATATATTATAATAGAATGGTTTATTCATAATACTAGTACATGGATGTACTAAAACAATATTGCAGCCTGTTGTACATTGCAGGAAAACGGACTGAATTAATTGAACAGCCATCTTGCACTTATCGTCAGGCCTTCACATTTTTGTCTTTCTTGTACATGTTTTTTTCCACGAATATTTGTGCCTTATTTTGAAATATTTTTTTTATTTCACAATTTTTTCACAACACCCCACAAAATTGAGTCCTTCCCTGTGATTATTTAAAAAGCTAGTATTTGTAATGAATAGCATAGAATTGATAAATACACATAAATGTACTCTGAACAATGCTGTTATAAAAATATATATAGATAGCAACATAAACACTGACGTAGCCACATACTCGTAAACAATTTCACATTTTATCTACGTAGTTATATTTTTCTATTTTGCTACTTTAATGGTACAAGTAATAGCATTATATCATAACTATATTGGTCATAAATTTTACACCTGTACAGAGACTGGATCATGGAGACAAGGCTAGCATGTATGCTGACATTTCTTCTGGTCATCCTGAAGGTGCTCGGGCCAACAGAAGCTTCCTGCAGCTGCCCACCAGCACCTTTCTGCAGCTGTAACAGTGCGAATCTCTCTAGCGTTCCACAAAACCCCTATCCATACATAAGGGGCTTGTTCTTGAAAGATAACCTGATTACAACTTTGGATCAGTCTGACTTTTCAAAGTACAAAAGCTTGAAAGTTTTAGATTTGACAACTAATCATATCTCTACAATCAATGACCACTCATTCAGTTCCTTGTCAATCTTGATACTATTATGTCTTAACAGTAACCACCTTACAATCCTTAAAACAAACACGTTTACAGGGTTAGAAAACCTGCACCAACTTCATCTGTGCTGTAACAGCATTAACAATATCCAGGCAGGAACTTTTGGTACAATGCAGAAACTTAAAATGTTGTACCTATACAAGAACAAGCTAACAAGGCTCAGATCTGACATATTTACAGGATTGGTAAATTTGCAAGAACTGTGGTGTCATGGCAATGACATCAATGATATTCAGGCAGGAACTTTTAATACAACATTGAAGCTAACAAGGTTGGACCTGCATTTGAACAAGCTAACAAGGCTTCGATCTGGCATGTTTGCAGGGTTAGGAAATTTGCACACACTTATCCTGAACAATAATGTTATCAGCAACATTCAGGATGGAACTTTTAATCAAACTTCAGAACTCAATTTTTTAGACTTGAATATGAACATGAATTTGTCAAGTCTCAGAGCTGGAATGTTTACAGGGTTGGGTAAGTTGGAAAAACTTGGGCTATTATTGAACGGCATCACAGACATTCAGGCTGGAACTTTCACAGACCTGAAAAGTGTGTCTCACATTGACTTGCAGGACAACAACATTAAAGTGTTTCCCATTGAAGAGCTCTCAAAAGTTCGACACATTTCTAAACTCTACCTTCATACAAACCAAATGGAAATACTTCCCATGATGGCCCATAAGATGCTGGCATCAATCTCTGTTGTTTACATTGGCAACAACCCCTGGCATTGTGACTGTAGGATGTTTCCCTTTAGGGTACAGATGACTGGATCGTATACATTTGAAAACCAGATCATTTGTTCCCAGCCTGACAACTTCTCTGGACGAAAGCTTAAAGATATAAGTTTGATAGATCTGATGTACTGTGATCAGGAAGAACTGAACATTGTGAGATTTGAGAGAAACAAACGTAACACGCCAACACAGGAAGTGAGTTTGGTCTGTGAGGCTTCAGGAATCCCCACACCAGACATCACAGTCATCCTCCCATCTGGATTGAACAAAACTGTTGAGTCAGGAGGGAGAGAGACTGTGAATGCCAATGGTGCCATGACCATAAACATAACTGCAGCAGATGCTGGTCTGTACGTCTGTGTTGCAGCAAGTCCTGTTGGCTCCACATTTGCCACACTGTCTGTAGAATTCCAAGTGGACAAGCTCACAACTCTTACATCTGGTATAGAACAGTCAACTTCACCTCTTACTATCCCCCACACCTCAGACCATCCAGAAAGCACGGTGAGTTTTAAGGAGTCTGCTCCTAAATTCTTCCTGCCTGTTCTTGTTCGGTCTGTGTGTGGTACAGGAGCCAGTGCTGTCCTCTTTGGTGCCATCGTCTTTGTGATTTGGTCCAAAAGGAGGGCTAAGAATCTCCCTCCATATCCAGAACCCAGTGTTGTTTCAAACACCACAAGCAACACATCAAATGTGACAACTAAATGTAGCCATGATCTGACACCATTGGCTTCACCCATGGCTGCAGTTAAATCCCTTGTCAGAAACCCACAGTATGAGTCAGGGACGGCTGTCTCAAATGGTCTAAATGAAGATGTGAACATGACCCCAAAAGGCCCTATACCTGTAGCTGCCACAGACCCAGGGTCCAATGATTGCACACTCACAAACACCACAGCAGCTACTGTAACATCCAGCCCTGGTCAGGCAGCACTAGGGGAGTCCAAAGTTATCACAAAATCCTTGATAAACCCACAATATGACTCAATGTCTGCTGTTTCACATAATATGTCCCAAATCACAGGCCCTACAGTTTTCCCAACCGCTAACAATAATGCAGCAGCTGCTGTAACAACCACCCAAAATCAGACAGCATTGGCTGAGTGCCAGTTTATCACAAAATCCATGGTAAACCCACAATATGGCGCCAGATCAGCGGCAGATACAACCCCAACAGGCCCTACAGTTCCAGACTCTAATGATTTCCCAACCACAAGCAGCACAGCTACTGTGACAACCAGGTTAACAATGTCAGGTGTTTATCAGTCTAGCAGTAAATCCTCAGGCACAAACCCACATTATGGCTCCAGCACAACTGTCTCTGATCAGTGCCATCATCTGTACAACTATGGGGAAACATCACCAAAGACCTATTAATTAGTAATATCTGTAAACTTATAGGTCTAAGGTAACTTCATGAGAGAAAAAGGATTTGTCTCTTTCTGTCAAATATGTGTCTTTTTTTGTAACAAAATTGTTTTTTTTTTTAAAAACCTTGATTTTTATCTTATGTGAAAATTCCCAACTTTGCACATATTTTTTACATAAAAATAATCTTTTTCCCATAAAATGTACCAAAAGAGAGAGGTTGAATTTGGTCTGATAGCTAAAGAGATATCCTTCCATACAGTTCTTTTGCTTCAAATGGAAGAGATGGTCACAAAAATTGAGAGCCTCATAAATTTGTACGAATAATAAATGAATTTCACCGGCCTGCTCAAATTGAGATATAATTGAAAATAAACTGGGGTGTGCCCCCTCCAGGCAAAATAACAAGGATCCAACAGAAACGTTACCTTCCCAGTGATGCACACTCACTTCCCCCTCCCTATATTACTTAAAGAGGCCACATAAAGAAGCCAAGAACCGACAGCAGATTCCACATTAAAAATTCAATAGCCATCGTACAAATTCCAATATTTGACAACGTAAAGTCTGTGTGTAGATTAAAGAAGCATTTTTTTATTCCACAAGGGAGTGTTATTTTCCAATAGATACACAATTTATTCATCAATGAATTCACAGAATTCTACTTGTGGTGAATTACACAATGTGGGTTTTGTGAAACAAATCATGATGACAGTCACTAAACACAATCCATGCAGACCCTACCCGTGCATTTTCTATCCATAATAGAAACTGCCTTAATTTACTTTCTAATAAATGAGGAGCACTAAGCACACCAAGCAGACCATGGTTGCTGTTCATTAAGATATCAAAGGACACAAAACATGGCAGTGCTCCTGAAGTTAGCTGTAACCAAACTTAGCTACAGGTCAGCCATTGCCAGGTACATTTTATTCATCCATTGATTAATTTGATTAGAGGGAATTTTTGTGGAGTTTATCAGCATTGAATAAATTGAATGATTTTTGATGCAAGAGGGGCTATTGAGTACTTTATGATATAGTGTGGAATAATGCATTTATTACATCCTAGAATTAATATCTAGGGAAACACATACACCACTCCCTTCTGCATGGAATGGAATTCTCCTTTACACTCACTTAACGTATGGTCATAAAGAGACCATTTATTCATACCTATCTTCAATATACTCATTTAATGATATGTAATGTTATAGAGTAACTGCTAAATGATGATTGTTTATTTTTGGTTCAAAAGGAAAAATGGAAAAAATAATGTCGTAATCAGATTAGCTGAATGATTGAATCTCTCAAACCTCACAAAATATTAATAATGAAAGGTTTATTCACTCACTCATGTCTTCATTGTACAAAGTACACAGTAGCCTGAACATGACTGTGGTAGCCTGGGATACAGACTGAACTCCAAGCACACTGTTAAATATTCATGTACACAGAAAAGTTAAATGATACGTTTGTATATACTTTGTTCTTTGCTCTCTGCACAATACATACTCTCAAATAATGATCAAAGAAACATTGAAATGATTGTACAATACATCATAAATGTAAGAATTTAGAGTTATCATGACTTAAACAGTCTACAACAGTATACAATCTATACACACAATTGGATAGGGATTGTGCTACCAATAAGTGTATTCAAGTAGTGTTTCTAGAGATTTGGAACTTGCTACTAGTATAAAGACTGCTGAGCATTGATACTTGGCAACTTTCCTCTTTAGTGAGTAAATCCACACAGGTAATCGAGTTATCAGTAAATTTATATGGTTTAATTTAATTGTTTAAGTTGCATCTACAGTGAACTTAAAATGCCCAGTTGAATGGAGCTTCTAAGGTTGTATAGCTTGATTTGAGCTTTCTTAATTGATTAGAACTTGACCTGATGTACATGCATGATTAGAAAAAAAGGATATTAAAGTTTGAACTCCAATATATAAAGGTTATTAGGAAAAGCAAGGTTATCAGGAAAAGAATATCTTGATGCTTAAGTATTAAATAGTGAACATTGCATTGAAATTTTGAGACAGTGACAGTACATTAATTTTGTATTTCTTCAGCACACTTGCCAAGATTTATGATAATTAGTATGATAAAAAATCTTAAAATACCCAACTGTGTGTTAACATCATTCTTGCATATCTATGTGACGAATTTGAAATAAACTTCATAATGTATGACGTTCACAACTACAAGTGTCGCTAGTGTCAGCATTGTTAAGAAAAAAATGATGTAAAGCTAGTTCACCTTTATCCGTTGGGTAACCTAAATGCATTGTTTTAAAAGCTGGGTATTTGCAGATATCACGTACATCCACGGTGGTTTTCAATATGTTGAATTTTCAAAATATTGTGTTGTTTTTTTCAAAACATTGCAATGTCCATCGACTTGATAACTCTAAAGATCCTGTTTTTAAAAACAACGGATTTGGGGTAGCCCACGGATAAAGGTGAACTAGTGTTAAAGTCATCATTAATGAAATCTAATTAAATATAATTATAAGTCAATCATCTATCATATGTTACATTGAATTGAACCTAGACAAAGCTCTTGACTTTCAGCTACTAAAAAATCACTTAACACCTTTTTTACTTGACTCAAGGGTGGAAATGGGTACCTCACTTTGACTTGGGATGTTCTTTCAGATGGTACGTAAAGTCTAGAGGTCCCGTGTTTAATGCTACAGTCCCGTTTGCACCAGTCATCCCATAGGGGGTGTAGCCCCGGCCGGACTCCAAAGCCATGTTTGTCCTGGTTGACTGACAGAGGGTGGGTTGGGGGGGGGGGGGTGAGGTGTTACCTCTCTATAGCTATGTTTTCAGAGGTAGGTAACAGCATCTGTTGACTGGTCCCAGGGTGATATAAAAATCCAGGGGCCCAGCCATTCCCCAAAATAGCCCAGTAGCCCCAGGGTGTCCCAGGAGGCCATAAAGGGACCGCGCCCAAACTTGCAGAGAAACAGCCCGTAAGCTACCCAGAGGGGTCCCTTATTCCCAATGGAACTGTAGCGCAGGAGGACTATGATTATCACCCATTAGACTTCTTAGATTGCATAAAATCATTTTATTTCTCATACAAGATATTTATCTTGTCAAAAGCAGCTAGACAGGTGTTTCTCTTGGGGTCTTATGGCAAGTTTCTTTTATTAACTTTTTTTTATAATTTTATGTATGCTATGAAATGCCTAAATTCAGGATCAAATGCTTTTGAGAAAGGTTAGACATTACATCATTCTTCTTTGGAAATTCAAATGTGGTCGTCACGAGTTTCTAAGTTCAAATAGCTACCTACAAGTGAGACCAGATGACTTAAGGTCATGCAAGTTACCAGACGCTACATTCACTAATAATAACATTGAAAATTAACATTTGAAAGAAAATGTGAAAAAAAATTAGCTATTACTTCGATAAACTTTTATTGTTTCAGATTGTTTTCTCCAATAAAGGTTGAGTTTGTCAATCTCAACATGTATCAAGAAATAAAGGCGTTTCAATAAACCTCTTCGACAATTACCAGACCAGACAATCAAGTCTGTTATAAACAACCAACGACATACAAGTTCGGGTCAGGCAAACTGTTTTCCCATACCATACAGGTCTTGTAACACGCGTGCACACAAACAACAGCTCTCCTTCACAACGTCCTCCTTCATGTCATCTCTAACATTCAATTCAAAAGAAAACCTGAAGAGATTTCCAAGCATAAGGTAAGTCTTCCCTATATAGGAGGGCCTGCATGTCCTTTTTTTGTAAGGAGTCATCGGGTCATTATAGTTTTCGCAATCCATTGGCAACTGCTTAAAGTCAACGTCATTTGAATCGTAATCAGTACATTAGCCGTACTGCATAATTGGTCGCTTTCATTCATCTTAAAGCATAGGCAGTTACCTTTATGCAGTTCGTAAAACGTAATCCCTGAATTGCTAAAACAAGTACAATTTGCAACTCAAATCCAGCAAAAAAAGCATTTCAGAGGGTTAAGATTTCTAAATTTTCTAGGGGTCTGTGGGCATTGAAATCTTAACCCTGTGAAATGCTTTTTTTGCTGCATTTTGAGTTGCAAATTGTCGACCCTTTGGCAATCCACATGCTAAAGATTCGGTCTGTAATACTTTGTCCCCCCTAAGAAATTTGCTGCTGATGCCACTAAAAAGACTAATTGTCAATCCAATCACCTCTATTGATACTAATAGTTTTGCTGCTAAATTAGATATTAGTTGAATACTGTGTTAGAATTGCTGATGTCGTCTAGAAGCCTCATAATTTAACGTAATTCATGATCAGCCCTGAGAATTTAATGCTTGTAACTGTATGCATGATCTGAACACAAAACTCCACTGTCTATAGGGCACAGTATTGGGAGTCTGAGCCCAAACCTCAACCAAAGTCAGGTACCCATATTTTTTAAACCTGGGTGGAGTGAGGAAAGTCATGTAAAGTGCCTTTCTCAAGGGCAAAAGATCAGAAGCCTGACAGGATTTGAACCGCTATAGGTTCTCAGCTAAACACCCTGCAGTTATGCCACATGGCCCCACTTAGGTTTGGTACTTAGTTTTAAAACAGTACTTATGTAAGTTTCAACTAGTCCATACATAACTATTTTGTACTTAAAGCAATCTGCCACTGCCAGGTTTGCAAACAAAGCATTAAACTTGGTCACGACAACCACTCAAGAGACTGAGTAAACATTTAACTATAGGGGTGGGTACCGGTACATCGTCCTGGTACAAAACCGTTTTTTCTTATTGGACCTGTAAAATTCGGTGGACCGGATGGTGGACCGGATGTTAGACAGATTAGAAAATGAAGGGGTTATATTGGCAGAAATTGACATGTTTGGGGATTACAGGTTGAATAAATCAACAAGAGCGAAGTAGAGTACAGTTCATTGTAACCAAGTATTACAGTCAATAGTATAGTCTGTGGCAGTTAGCCTCGTAGGATTTTAAAATGCCAGTGGGACTCAAATACTCCGCTGGACAGATTTCTTTATAGCGGAATGGACAATTGTTTTGAGTATTGTCCATTCACAAGTTTTCACACATTTCCTTGATACTCCAGATTTGATGTATTGAAGGCTCCAGACATTTTTGGTTTTCTTGTCCTATTCCCCCTTTTTTCCATTAATATTTGTGCATTATCCTTAAATTAATCATACTTTTAACAATTTTCTTTATTACACCCCCAAAGTTGTACATGTGAGTCCTACACTGTGATATTCAAAAAGCTATGAATGGTAATTGAGAATAAAATTGATAAATACACATTTCACATTTTGCTTTTTCCAGTTAGAGGTTTGTTACTTTCTAACTGAATGGTAAGTATTAGCATATCATAACCATATTTGTCATAAATCTTGCACCTGTACAGAGACTGGACCATGGAGACAACACTAGCAGTTATGCTGATATTTCTTCTGGTCATCCTGAAGGTGCTCAGGCCAACAGACGCTTCCTGCAGCTGCCCATCAATTAGCTGTACATGTAACAATCTAAATCTCTCTAACGTTCCACAAAACCTTTATCCACACCTCAAGTTCTTGTTTTTGGAAGATAACCTGATTACAACTTTGGATCAGTCAGACTTCTCAAAATACAAAAACTTGGTCACTTTAGCTTTGAAATCTAATCACATCTCTACAATCAGCGACCACTCATTCTATTCCCTGTCAATCTTGAAACAGTTATATCTTGACAGTAACCACCTTACAGTCCTGAAAACTAACATGTTTACAGGGCTAGACAACTTGCAATGGCTTCATCTGTGCTATAACAGAATTACAAATATCCAGGCAGGAACCTTTGGTACAACACGGAACCTTGAAGTATTGAACCTATACAAAAACAAGCTATCAAAGCTCAGATCTGACATGTTTATAGGTTTAGTAAATTTGCAAGAACTGTGGTGTCATGGCAATGACATCAATGATATTCAGGCAGGAACTTTTAATACAACATTGAAGCTAACAAGGTTGATCCTGGATCAGAACAAGCTAACAAGGCTTAGATCTGGCATGTTTGCTGGATTAGGAAATTTGCAAGACCTTATCCTGAACAATAATGTTATCAGCGACATTCAGACTGGGACTTTCAATCAGACTTCAAAACTTAAGTTTTTGGACCTGTACATGAACAAAAATTTAGCAAGTCTCAGAGTTGGAACGTTTACTGGGTTGGGTAACTTGGAAAAACTATGGCTATTCTCAAGCGGCATCAGAGACATTCACGCTAGAACTTTCAATCAAACTTCAAAACTCAAAAATTTGAACATGTCTGGGGCGAAGCTACCAAGACTCAAAGCTGGGATGTTCACAGGGTTGGGTAACTTGGAAAAGCTGCGTCTAGACTTCAATAACATTAGTGACATTCAGGTTGGAACTTTCAAGGGCCTTGTACGGCTGTATCACATCTATTTGCAAGGCAACAACATCAAAGTGTTTCCCATTGAAGAGCTTTCAAAACTTCAATATATTTCTAAACTTTACCTTCAGCAAAACCAAATTGAAATACTTCCCATGATGGCCCATAAGATGTTGGCATCAATCTCTGACGTTAACATTGACAACAACCCCTGGCATTGTGACTGTAGGATGTTTCCCTTTAGGGAACAAATGAATGGGTCTAGATCTTATCCATTTGAAAACCAGATCATTTGTTCCCAGCCTGACAACTTCTATGGACAAAAGCTTAAAGATATAAGTCTTATACATGTAGATCTGCTATATTGTGATCAGGAAGAACCGAACATTGTGAGATTTGAGAGAAACAAAGGTAACACGCCAACAGAGGAAGTGAGTTTGGTCTGTGAGGCTTCAGGAATCCCCACACCAGACATCACAGTCATTCTCCCATCTGGATTGAACAAAACTGTTGAGTCAGGAGGGAGAGAGACTGTGAATGCCAATGGTACCATGACTGTAAACATAACTGCAGCAGATGCTGGTCTGTACATCTGTGTTGCAGCAAGTCCTGTTGGCTCCACATTTGCCACACTGTCTGTAGAATTCCAAGTGGACAAGCTCACAACTCTTACATCTGGTATAGAACAGTCAACTTCACCTCTTACTATCCCCCACACCTCAGACCATCCAGAAAGCACGGTGAGTTTTAAGGAGTCGGCTCCTAAATTCTTCCTGCCTGTTCTTGTTCGGTCTGTTTGTGGTACAGGAGCCAGCGCTGTCCTCTTTGGTGCCATCGTCTTTGTGATTTGGTCCAAAAGGAGGGCCAAGAATCTCCCTCCATATCCAGACCCCAGTGTTGTTTCAAACACCACAAGCAACACATCAAACTTAATAACCAGCCATGATCTGACACCATTGGCTTCATCCAAGGCTGTAATTAAATCCCTTGTCAGAAACCCACAGTATGAGTCAGTAACTGCTGTCTCAAATGGTCTAAATGAATATGTGAATATGTCCCCAAAAGGCCCTATACAAGTAGCTACCACAGACCCGGGGTCCGATGATTGCACACTCACAAACAACACAGCAGCTACTGTAACATCCAGCCCTGGTCAGGCAGCACTAGGTGAGTCCAAAGTTATCACAAAATTCTTGATAAACCCACAATATGACTCAAGGTCTGCTGTTTTGCATATTAATATGTCCCAAATCACAGGCTCTACAGTTTTCCCAACTGCCAACAATAATGCAGCAGCTGCTGCTGTAACAACCACCCAAAAGCAGACAGCATTGGCTGAGTGCCAGTTTATCACAAAATCCATGGTAAACCCACAATATGGCGCCAGATCAGCGGCAGATACAACCCCAACAGGCCCTACAGTTCCAGACTCTAATGATTTCCCAACCACAAGCAGCACAGCTACTGTGACAACCAGGTTAACAATGTCAGGTGTTTATCAGTCTAGCAGTAAATCCTCAGGCACAAACCCACATTATGGCTCCAGCACAACTGTCTCTGATCAGTGCCATCATCTGTACAACTATGGGGAAACATCACCAAAGACCTATTGATTAGTAAGATCTGTAAAGTTGTAGGTGAGGTTGAGTCATTTTCTGTTGTAGGGTTAGTCATTTTTTTTGCAATTGAAATAATGTTTTTTCCCCTAAAATTTATCAAAAGATCTAGAGAGAGGTTGAAGTTGGTAGCTGAAGGGATATCCTTCCATTATCATTGGTACATTTGTACAAAAGAAAAAAAGGAAAAAATAATCTTAAGGCAAAGTTGTAATCAGATTAGCTGGGTCTCTCAAACCTCACAAAATACAGTAACTGCCTTTAAACTGCCTTAAGTCGTGTACATGCATATGATTGTGGTATCCTGGGATACAGACTGAACTCCAAGCACAAGTGTTGTTAAAAGTACACAGAAAAGTTAATGATAAGTTTGTATATACATTTTGTGTACTTTGTTAGTTGCTCATTACACATACTGTCAAATGATAAAAACATTGAATGTGCTATACTTAAAAAGTGCATGTAGTTCACAGTTTACAATTAAACATTCTGTATGTCATTGCTTTAGCAATAGGACAAATACCAAATACTAGTAGCAACAACATAGACCATAGGTGGTAATTAGCAGATTTTAATGTATGTCATTGATTTTAAAAATTGTATGGTGATTTTGATTCTCATGACAACATCTTCAGAACATTCTAAATGACAGAAATCTGAAGGATTCAATTTCTAAGAAGGCATAGCATTTGGCATGTACATTATGCTGTCAGGTGCATTTTTGTTGGAAAAGATATTTCTCGATTTAATGAATTGAAAACAAAAATAATTGCTGTGTCACCATTTTTCATATCAACTTACTAGTAGTATGCTTACTTAGAACATGAATTGTTGTACATTTAATGTAATAAAATGTTCACAATTGCAATGTTTAAAAAAAATTAAGAAAAAACTTTAAGACAACCAATATCCTTTTCTGATGATTTTTGCTTAAGTACTAACTTACTGTGACATGGATACTGCATTTGATCTTGATGTTATTCATAGGTGATTATATTTAAGATGAAATCATACGACAAAGTGTTTCTAGAACTCTACTTGGAATTTGCTACGAAGATTGCTAACAACTGATTCATTAAAACATTCTCTGGAGTAAATCCAATGCATTAATAATTGAGTTATCAGTTGTATATGGTTTCAACTTATTGTTGTATCTGTAATGTCTCCTGTTTTCAATATGCAATAACAATGTTAATACAATTGTACTAATTTTCAGTTTGTGACTTCAAAAATACTAGACATTTTACATCATTTCATAGTTTTATTGATATCAATTCATAGTTGTGGTTAAATACTTGTTGGACTTCAGATTGTTTTCAGACAGGGAAAATTTAAGGATATAGTGGATGCTGTGTGAAGCATCTAACCATTTGCAAACCTAATAATTAATCCTTTTGTATTGTGAAGACTTAAGATTTGTTTTGGTTTAAGGTTGCAACGTTATAGTTTGATTTCAGCTTTCTGTACTAAATAGATGGGCCTGATCCAATGTACATGTATAATTGGAAAAGAGTATTACTGGAGTTTGAACTCCAATATGATATATTAAGATCTAGAAATGTTTGTGGAAAGGTTTTCAAGAAAATGATATCTTGATGTTTATGTATTAAGGAGTGAACATTGAATTGAAATTGAGGCTGATAGTACATTTGTATTTTTTCAGCACACTTGTATTTGTTAATTTTTAATCAGCACAATAAAAACTTTAAAAATGTCTGATTGTGTGTCGACATGTTCTGTGATGAGTTTGAAATATAAACTTCATACAAGATTAATGTACTAAATGTTATGTGAATAATTCAAAACAATATTAATGGTTCACAACTAGATGTGTCAGCATGGTTTTCAAAACTAATTCAATATATACATATATTAGTCAATCATACAATACCATACATAACTTTGAATTGAACCAAGACAATTTGCTAACGTTACAGACTTTCAACTTCTAAAGCTTGACAATTTGTGCCATTTTATGTAATATCAGTGGGATTTTATGTTTGGAGGGAAATAAAAAAAAAACTGAGAGGATGATAGCGACCATGATGTAAAATAGCAAATTCTGCAGTTTGAAATACATATTTGTACTGCACACTTTGTATATCGCATTTTTTTCCCTCTAAACTTCAACCGTATCAAGTTCATATACAGAAGTTGCGTCGCGTCGTCTGCTCTAAACCATGTTCCCTCGTGGTTTTACATAAATACAAGAGTACAAGTGAGTTCAAGTGCCTACTTTTTCACGGCCTCCACAGATCCAGGAATGGCCACGCCCCCTTCCGCGCCACTATCGTACAAAACACCAGAAATATCCAGTAAAACGCCCTGAATGTCCGTACAACTGTCGAGCCAACTACCAGGGGAAGCCATCTTGGGCGGCGAAAGGTCACTAGACTAGTACATTCAAAAAAGAGGGGTATTACTTTCTAGGATTTCCTACACATTCTGTCATAAAAAAATCTAATACACTGTGATATTAGAACAAAAACAGCAGAAAAGGAAAGTTATTGACGCTGATACTATATGTTAAAGTTACTTCATGCATACCACTGAGACACATTAAAAGTTTGGCCGATGTTTGAGTGGTATGTTCCCGTATGATAGTTCATAGTTCATCACCGGCACCGGTGTCGAGGAATGCGAAGTCAGCTTGTCGTCAAGAAGACAAGTCCTGGACAAGACTACACTTTCCAACCACAGTGGAGGTAAGGAATATATTAATCACGCTTTTGAAATCGTCGTAGTAAAACTAAGTTCTGCTTTACGTTACTTTCACTGTGCCTCCGGCCTCCCTGGCTTCATCGACAAGTTTATGTGATCGTGAGCGTGTGTGGCTGTGTGTGTGTCCTTGATCTGTATGACTGTGTGCATCAGTGCATCTGTATGTGTGTGTGCTTGTCTGTATCATATATGCCTGTCTGTATGTGTGCATGTGTCTGTATGTGTAATGGTTATGTTTATGTGTCTCAGTATATCTTTAAACAAGCCGTCTACAGCACTGTCAAACTATTTCAAGTAGTCAGTTAATCTACATAATCAACTTGGCAGTGTTGCTATCACAATTTGTTACAGAAGTAACGGTTACTATAAACAAGGACGTTACATCAACGATGTAACGTCCTTGCTATAAAGTTTGCAAATTCAAAGCAGTATAGACAACGTACAGAGGAGAAGGGTTGTACGTAGATAGAAAAATGACCAAGGATGATAGTTTAATGAGATTGAAAATGTTGTTCTTTTCTATATTAACGTTAACATTCTAATACAGTGTGCGTGCACAAGGAAAATTAGGTTTGGCAAAAGATCTAGATCTGCATGTTAAAGATTTGGAAACTTAAGAGATTTTCACACTACGCATAGTCGCATACTATGGTACAGTATAAAAACAGTTGAATCCTGTTTCAGTTTTGTACGACCCAATGCACTTAAGTAGGTTATATCTGATCTGGGTATTATACATCAGTGATGTGACATCACTCAGATTGACATACAGGTAAGACATATATTGATAAAACCAACTGATCACATTAAAATCAAATGTATGTACAGATGTCATGGTCAATCTAACTACTGTTAAACTGTTGCTCCTCGTGGGGCCGCGTAGCACAGTGGTAGTGTATTTGGCCCGTGACCGAGAGGTCGCCGGTTTGAATCCGCCTGCCGTGTTGCCAGTCTTGTGCCCTTGGGAAAGGCATTTTACACGACTTTCCTCACTTTACTCAAGTGAAAACGAGTCGTCCCTCGGATAGGACGTTAAATGGAGGTCCCATGTATGGGGAGAGCCATACCCCATGCACGTTAAAGAACCCCCACACGTGCGATGGTGCGGTGTGCGTTGGTGCAAATCCTTCTGTCGGAAGTTGGTGATTCACTTCAAATCACCCGGATGGAGGCCTGGCGACCTCTGTCTCGTATCAGCCACATGGTGATCTACATCATTCACCCGGACAGGTGTGTCACCCCGTAAGGGGCGGTATAACCCGTCATTGTGCGAACATGTGCAAACATGTATATAGGGCTCCCTTGGAAATCAGTTACTACTGAAGGGACTACCCTAAAGATCAATAAATAGAAAATAAAATAAATTAAACTACATACATTCTTTGGTACTTTTTTTCCAACACAACGAATTCTCTTCTAGTTTCAATAGTCTCAGCCTATAAAATGCCAAGCTCCTTGAAAATATGTACCATACATACATTTGTATATACATGTAACATTGCGTAGTTCTGGTGTTTTTGGTCCAGCATATACAAAATGTACAACTTATTTTCATACACAAAAAGCGTAGAATCATCCAGCTATTAAGTATTATCACAATGACAGGAACCATCCTATGCATTTTTTGTTCCTATTGTACTGTTCTTTTGAAATGATACCCAGGTGTAAGGTCAAGTTATTGTTATTCTTAGACTACAATGAAATATATAACTACCCACAGAATGACAGTATTACACCAAAAACAGCATTTCCTGATTATATTTTGAAACCAATAACTGCTGTATGTTGAGTACATTAAATTTTGTAAAATGTACATGACTGCATATATAACACATTTACCGGTACATGTTTTCGCTAAGCAAACACCCTTTTCCTGTTATTGAACATTGCAGAATCCAAAAAATCATTCTAAGATTCCGAATCAGAGTTCTTTTGTCAGAATGTAGTCCAATGATGAGTGCCAATGATGTGATAGTGAACATGCCATAGCAGCCAGTTCAAAACCAAATGCAAGCACAGTCAGGTTCTAAAACAAGTACTTTTGAAAAACTGTGAAAGTCAAATATTGGAATATATCTTACATGTAACCATGGTGACAAGTAATCTCACATAAGTTTAGCTAAATGTTTATCTTTCACTGGTTACAACGTAGATGACAGACATTTTATACAGTATTCACGGGGGAAATTCCCCTAGCTCTAATACAATGAACAGTAGACCATAATAGCGCCTGGTCCTAATAAGGACTGTGACCCTTTCATTGGCATGCATGTTGGGTGAGCGACAATGACTGGATTTCGAACTCGCAACCTTTTTTCCAGAGGCACTTGCGTCTGGAATTAGCACATGCCATGTTATGATAAATGGTTATTAAACCAAGGTCAGCTTTCACATGGAACTCCTTACCCTTAGGCCACACCAATTTAATTTCTTGGTTCACGGATTTTTTCATAAAAAATATGGAGCAAGAGGGCGAAATGAAAATAAAGATAAAAATTGTAAAATGGTTGGGGTTAAGGTTATGGCTAATCCAAAACATAAAGAAAAAAAGTTTTCAGCTTGAAAAAAGTACAAAAACACTATTATAGTACAGTAACAGCACCTGTACCCACACTTTAAGGAGCTTATCATATATATAAAGGCCAATTTGCTACACCATAAAGTTGGTGAATGGTTTCATTAATGGTGAAAATTTGCTGAGTGGTAATTTTTATTTTTATTTTTTTTTTTCCAAAAAATAGGAGCGAGCGAATCCGTGAACCAAGAAATTAAATTGGTGTGGCCTTACATTTAAGAGCAGCTTCATCAAATAATATTAAAACAATATGCACAAGGAAATATCACAATGTTGTTTTTGAACTTATCCATTAAGTCATTTGGGTTGTATTTCATATCGGTATGAAAATTCATTTTCCTTCTCATCTAGTTCTATTTATGTGGGCGAAGCCACACATTTAGTATTCTCTACAGATATTCCACCCGACCAATCAAAACTCAGAAAAAATGGAACCTGTAGCATGCAGTCCACGTTTCCAGCTTTTTGATTGGCTAACATTCTGACTGTCTGGTGGATACGTCAGGGGTAAACCTATCAACGCACAGGTCACAAAATGGCACTCGGCAGCGCAGTATCACAAAAATGTTGAAAATGCAGCAAGTTCAGAGCATCTAATCGGCTAAATAACAACATAAAAATGACCCACAAAAAAATATTCTAGTATTCTGTCCAAGTTTTAGTGAAATACCTTCGATTATAAGCGAGAAAAATAGCCAGCGGAAGCTCGCGGGTTTTTTCAAGCAACGCAATACATTTGTATACCTGTTAAAACGTACGCTCGTAACATGTTGTAGCACTGGCTCAATGGGATTATTCACGCGTGGTAAACCAACGCTCCGGGATCGAATCCGTGGACAGACAATGTTTTTTAATTTTTTTTTCTTTTTGCTGCATTTTCGCGAAAATGTTGCCTTTCTTGTTGCTTCTTTTCCTGCGATTTTTGCTTTCTTTTCCCTTCGCCCACATCCTGCATTTTTTTCAAAAATGTTGCCTTTCTAGTTCATAAATATGTTTTCAAGTCACATTGTGTTAATTTTACATCCTTAATTTACCTATACATTGTAAAACAATATTATACATTTGTTATTCCTAAGTTGCTATGGTTTGTATTAAGTAGGTGCTTTCATTGATGGTTATTATGTCTTGTAACGTTCCTTTTTATTTTATTTCATGTTTATAAATTATATACATGTTTTGTCTGGGCTCTACCCCCAGGGCACATTGAAAAGCTCCAGTATAGGTGATATGCCTCCTATAGTATAGCTCTAGTATAAAGTAAAATAAAGTAAAACAACAACAACAACAATTGTTTCTCAAAGGTTTGTTGGAACTTAAAATTAGAGCAATATACAGTCTTCTGGAAGTAATGTAGTATAATACTTCTTTTTATTTTGAACCTTCCCCTTACTATAATCCTGAATACAAGCTGATGATGATTATGGCCAACATTAAGTTTACTCCAAGAGCACATCAAAACGTCCAATGTTGGATTCTCGTCGGGAAGTGTCAGCAGATTGCCTTCGTCCTGCAGAAGAGACTGAAGACTGACTACTTCGGCTTCCCAAAGCCTGGTGACCAGTGCTGCCACTGACACTGGGCTGTGGAAATAGGAAACAAATCACTGTTAGCTAATACAGGGCTCGAAATACCACCTACATATGCAGGTTAGTGCAGGTAAAATTGGAGCTGTGCAGGTATTTCTAATGTCTACCTGCACCTAACCTGCACCGGTCTATGTACACTGGGTTTTATACATAAATGTCCTATGATGGATGTGGGTGTATGTGGATTGTTATTAGCTGCATTGAATGCTACTGCCTATAAAGTATAAAACAAACAAAAAATAGCAATGATTGCTGAACAATTTTTAGTATGATCTATACTTCCTAAATTCAGATTGGTGCAGGTAAAATTTGGCTGGTGCAGGTAATTTTCAATGTTACCTGCACCAGTGCAGGTTTGAAGAAAAGTGTATTTCGAGCCCTGTAATATGTATTACTATGACATTAGTGTTTGTTTATGTGCTTGTGTGTACAATATATTAATGTAAGTTCATCTGTGACAGTACAATTTTAAAGTTTATATCCTTACACAAAATAAAGTGCTTACCAACCATTTATTTCAATTTGATAAGGATCAGACGTCACTGATCGAAAGCTTGTTGGTATTTATTTTGTGTATGAATGTAAAGTTTAAAATTGTAACATAGTGTGTTTGTGTGTATGTTTATGTGTGCGTTTGTGTGACTGTGCATTTGTGTGTGTGTGTGTGTGTGTGTGTGTGTGTGTGTATGTATGTATGTGTGTGTGTGCGCGCGTGTGTGTGTGTGTGTATCTTTCTAACTGACCATATGAAGGGGCAAGTACTTAGTACTCCCATCTCTGTTTCAGAAATCACAACTGTACTCTTGGCCAAAACTAGTAGCCCAGTGAGTGCACTACCAAAAATGTCTTTCTTTTTTTTCTTATTTTCTTATACATAGAAAGATCCTAGCAGTGTGCAAATGGGGATAAATAATGATATTGGTACCACAGAATTCAGTATACAGAAAGATTGTGCAAATACATGTAATTGATTTTTTTCTTTTCTTTAGCTCAACTGAAATATTGTACAGGGCTTGAAATTCATTTTTGGGATTAGGTGCACTGGCGCACCCAGCTTAAAAAATTGGGTGCACTAAAACATTTTTGGGTGCACCACTTAAATTTAAGTAATAACATAATATCAAATTCTTAAACAAGTACCATGACAGGCATTTTTATTATCTTTCTCGTGCGAAGATGTCAAGAATATGATATTTACTAGTATACTTTGATATCTTTTCATACATAAACCTAAGAAAATATTTGGGTGCGCCCTGTGAATAATTGGGTGCACAGCTCCAATTTTGGGTGCACCTGGGTGCACATGCACCCAGTATTTCGAGCCCTGTTGTATCTGAGTATGTATTATTCATGTACTATAAGTTTCTTAAATGATGTGTACTATGTATAAAATTAGCCGAAGTGAGATAATGGATCCTCTGAAATGTGCTACATGTAAAGGATTTGAGGAGAGAGAAGAATATATAACTTACCCTCGGTTTGTCTTGTTTCAGTTTGAGTGTCTCTCCGACCAGCTGACGGAAGGTGGGGCGGCGGTCGGGGTTTCTTTCCCAACACCACCTCATCAAACGGTACCTGTCATGGCAATCAAACTATTACAACAAATTTACAGGACTTGATACATTGATGATTTAACTAAGACCAAGGAGCTTTTATCAGATAAAAGCTCCTTGCTAAGACAAAGAATTTTTAGGGTGGTTTCAAGTGTCAATATGTTTTGATGCTATATAAGTACGAATATGTGTCTTTCACACAAAGACAACCAGGTCCTGTTTTTTGCTTCCAACTTGTGTTTTTTTTGTTTTGTTCTTTTCTAAAATTCTATTCAATATCCACAACTTAGTATTCTTTTTTCATTGGATTCCTTTCTTATTTTTATCTTTCACTTAATATACATCTCTCTCTCTCTGAGCACCAAGCTAACCAACCAATGACTAACTACCTAGCTTAGAAACAAAGAAGAGAGTCAGTTCAATTGCTTAGATCTGATGCCAAATTCTATGTTAAGGCTTACATGTCCTCAGTACAGTTCCTGGGTTTGGGCATGCGATAGTGTATGTTAAGGCTTACATGTCCTCGGTACAGTTCCTGGGTTTGGGCATGCGATAGTGTATGTTAAGGCTTACATGTCCTCGGTACAGTTCCTGGGTTTGGGCATGCGATAGTGTATGTTAAGGCTTACATGTCCTCGGTACAGTTCCTGGGTTTGGGCATGCGGTAGCCTCTTCTCAGCTCACGCTGCACCTGCATCGCATCCATACCAGGGTACGGTCGCCCTCCTGAAAATGTTGTACATGACATCATACAGACAAAATGAAGACTTGTAAGAATACTATGTCATGTAACATCCATTGGCATAATACCGGTCGGTTTACTGCAATTTCTCAAGCAATGCTAATTTGGCAAATGATCAACGCATCATTTTCTCCAGTTACATGTTGCTGTTACAGCTTACCTTTGCCACTTCTTCTGTGTAAATTATTTTGTCTCTCTGGTCCTGCTAAAAACATAATATCGTAATTGGAACACACCGCGAAATTGCACGGAGAACGGGCGCGTGGTTGGAAGGGGGTGCACTATACCGGCCGAACGAAACACGGCACAATTAACTGCCGCTATGTACCCTTATACATCCTCTGTTGTTCCTTTCTTTCCTGTTAGTAGTTGCACAAAACAAAAATCTGCATGAGCATACAAAAAGTCATGAGAAAATGGGCGTATACTGACAAGAATTTTCATTTAATTTTGGTCCGGCACAACCGCTATGACGTAAAACTTTACTGCTGGCCGTAGCATTAAAAATGGCGGGAAAATGGCGGCGTACGTTCAATTTGACCCATTCAGCCGTAGATCCGGGCGATAATGCAACGGTTCCTCATACTTTTACACGAGTGGTAGGTCACCAAAAGAAATTCAAGATTGCTGTTGAATCATATGCATGCTCGTCTTGTGCCGTGAGCACATGTGATTATTATCTACAAATCTGGCGATGAACGTGACAGTGTGTTTGTCCCACGACGAGCTCGCCTGCCCCGAAAATGACCTGAAAACTTTTGGCCTTGTTGTCTTCGAATGCATAGTTATCGATGCTTTGTAAATTATGTATTGGACACCTAGATGTCTGAAGTGTGCATACCTCAGAAATAACTATTGTTGCATGTGTAGATCTCTTTAAGTTCCACTATTTTTAATCGATCGGTATAAGGCTTATGACCGGTATTATGCCAATGCATGTTAGGACAGATACTCACACTCAATACAAAAGTTACCTAGTAAGCAACTGGGTAAGCTTTTAAATGGTCAGATAGACTTTCTAAACGTTAACAGCATCCACTATTTGTTGGTCAGTAACTGAACAGTATCTACATGTACATGGTATTTACATGTAGCCAAAACGATCAACTTCTTAATATGTATACAAAATATACGCAAATCAAAGGAGACAAATATAAGATGGTTCACAGTTTCTTACCACAATTTCCTATTTAACAGATATGGCCAGATTGAATGGTACAATAACCCAAAAGCAGCTTGTTTCTGTATGTAACTAAAAGAGCTTAGTACCTAGTGTTGCCAGTTCCCAGAGCACAACGCCAAATGCCCACACGTCACTCTTTGTGGTGAATTCTCCCTCATACAGGGACTCTAGAGACATCCAGAACACTGGGAGGGGTCGGCTCTGATCAGGGTGGAAACGGAGGGTTATTTGGGGGTTTATTGATATTACTTTAGATTTATAATGATAAGATAAAAACTCAAACTTTTGACTCTGAATAGTATGGTCACCATGGTCATACTCTGAACGATATGGTATGGTGACCAAGGTTGAGAAATGTTATTTAAGTTTTTTTTAAGATAAATTGTTAACTTTGACCAAGTTGTGCACTACTCTTATTAGTCTTACTGCATAATCTATCACATAATTGGTGTAGGTGAACTGCATGTACATGTATACTCTAAATTAAAGTACATGACTGAACGAATGAATAACTTTTATCTAACCTGTATGGATATTCATGTTGACATTTTAATGCTTCTCTTCTCAAACTTTCAAAGGTCCATTATCGTATTATTAAGATGCACTTAAGAACACCCAATAGTTTTAAAGGGAAGTCAAGTCACCCTAAGTCAATGTAGAAAGTAGTTCTTATGGTAGAGTGTGATAGATCATGTTTACTTAGAATAATCATGAAAAGTTAGACGAGAAACATAAAATGTTGCTGATTATATGGATGGACAGAATTATAGCAAATCCTTTTCTCAACTCTGACCAATAGTACAATAATAATTATTATGCTTTTCTACCTGCCAAACCATTTCTAAAGGTAGTTTCTAAGTTGATTTTAGATCCTGATAACATTCAAATCATTGTAGGGAGTTTTCTCGGGTACTGTCTACATCATAGTAGTACATGTACATGCATATTGTCTGCTATTATACCACACAAACAGACACACACACGCCATGTACATTGTACATAATTTCATTCAAACCTGACAGGCCAACCTCCAGTCATAAATGTAGTGTCTTCAAAATGGTCCTGTCTATTATTTTACATACTGTTTAGCTAATACTCATGTCTGGGGCAGCCACCTCCAGTTACCAACCATTCTTCTTCATAATTCCCTTGATAAGTAATGTTGAGACCAAGTTTGACATTTGAATTGATGCCTAACCTTATCCTGGATCATGTAAGACTCGGCGTCGTACATCGCTCGGGCGAGCCCAAAGTCGCTGACTTTGCACATGTAGTCCTCACTCAACAGGATGTTACGGGCTGCCAGGTCCCGATGTACAATCTGTTATCAACATAGAAAACAGTTTTGGGTCCTATCATGTTTCAAAGATATTAATATTCTTTTCACAGAGATCAGGACGCATGTGCGGCGACAGGAATTCTAGGTAATATGTCAAAGGTAAAGGTCCTGAAACTAAAACAGTCCTTGTCTCGACCACTGATTGAGGGCCTTTACCCCTGACATATTACCTAGAATTCCTGTCGCTGCACATGCGTCCTGATCTTTGTGAAAGGGCTTATTACATTGTACAAGAAACTCTGCTAGAAATTTAGAAAGTTTTTTAACAGATTTTTGGCAGAAATGAATGTCAAGAAGTTGCAACTTTGTAAGCTGAGTAGTATGATCACGTCTTATAGGGAACAGAATGAAAAAAAAATTTTCGTCAGAAAAGTCTTTTGTTGTGGGACATGTTACAATTTGTAAAAGAGCAAATTGAATTTATATTGTGTTGTAAGGTGACAATTTCTTCTTGCTACATGTAGTAAAACATTTAAGCCAGCAAGTTTTAGTCTTTGTGAACTACTGTGAACTTTCTCACAAATGAATGCAGCTTAGGCTCTAGCAAACAGTCCCATGAAATTAGCAGGACTTACTTTTTGGCTCTCCAAGTAGCCCATTCCCCTGGCTGTATCATATGCAAATGAGGCCAGTCGTTTTGGGGTGAGGCAAAACTGGCTCCTGTGGTCCCCTGGGCAGGGCACGTCATCATGGAAATCATCATGGTGTTTCCTGAGGAACTTGCCGAGGTCACCGTTTTCCATATACTCCATGATGAGGAACAGGGGATCTGTATTTGGGTTGCGGCAAGTCAATCACAGATAGCAGCTGACTTATCCCCCTCATAATTATGCGAAAGTCACATTTCCCAACCAGGACCTGGCCTGGCAGTTTGCCAAAATGATGCACAAGTTATGCTCTGGTATACAATGTATTTTGTATTTTTGTTGCCTTTTGTATTATACCTTTTGTTCCTCAAAGCTTTTTCAGGCCAGTCCCTGCATTGGAAATGTGACAGTGTAGCATTTGCTAAATCAATAGTAAAGTTAATGATGGAAAATTCAGGTCCCATTCCATTCTACTCAGCATCAGTTCCAGACCTGAACCTGTAACTGATGATAGTAAAAAGATAAAGGTAAAGCAGCCAAGCCTCAGACTGATAGCTTTAGCATGACGCTTTTTTGTTGCCAGTTTGCAATGCAGCTTTGCTACAGCTCACATGTATTATATATATAGCCAAGCACTCCGGGTCACCCCTAATCTTAAATGTTTGGGTTCTTTTACATGCAGAGCTTTAACATCGAGGTGTAAGCCTGAAGTTCCCTCATACATGGGGCAGCGGGTTTTACGTCTCCATCCAAAATGAGGAATACAAAACCAAATAATTAAACCAAAATAACCAGTTCTTGGCCAAGGTAATGAGTGAAGTAACAGCATGTAACGTAAATGGACAGTGATCAAACATACAACATTAGATTGTGTACCTGATGCGGTGCAACACCCCAGCATCCTGACCAGCTGGCCATGATGAAGTTTACTCATCACTCGCTGCTCCTTCACAAAGTCCTCCTGGGCTTTCTGGTCTGGACAAGTCAAACAGGTTATTTAGAGACATCTAACATGAATCGAGCCCTTGAGAACAACATTTTTTTGTAATTGACCATGTAGCAATTAAATGAAATTTGTAGAAAAGACCTCTTTCCCACTACTGCAAAATTAAATCCCTGCGAACTTAAATGCATTTACAGTAAGTCCCATGTATATGTGTTAGAAATTACATTCAGTTCAACCTTGCTTCAGATTTACATATTGTACTGTCTTGTACAAAATGAAGTATGATTTTATGTATGGATACCCTTTCTTTCTTTAATATCTATGAATGTTTCTTGAACAGCGTGTTGATGCATGTTGATGTGCAAATCCGTAATACCTCCTGTTCTTAGTGTCTTGATGGCCACTGTCCTCCACTGCTCTTGTCGGTCTATCCCGTAGGCCTCCCCTTTGTACACTTTCCCGAACTGTCCACTCCCCAGCTCACGGATCAGTTTTATGTTCTCCTCCGGCACCTCCCACCCATCCGCTACCCCCGCAATGGACTTCCGGGGGCCTCGACGTGTCTGTGGTCGGTCAATGTCCACATTTACATAGTCCTGGCTGGGGGATCGTGTCTGACGCTGGACAATTGAGTTGATTATTTTTCTTTTTTTATGTCAGGCACACAAAAAAAATTTAAAGAAGCAATATGATGCATGAACTACAAATATACATGTAACACATTACAAGAACAGCATTTCTGTATCTACGGGACCGGAAATCGTGTGGTCGTGGCCACGTTGGACAGGTGGCCGGTATAGACTATTTCTTATTGCTTACTAGTAGGTCAATGGGAAATATCCAAGTGACCGCAATGGCCTGGTGGTCACTCATAATGCAAAGTTTTGACTGTACTAGACTAATAGACATCAGAAATAACTGCACAACTCCAAGTTTACCTGCACTACTCAAGGGTTAAAATGTATTTAGACAGTCCTGGCGTATCATATTAATGTGCCATTTTGATGCATTTTGGAATGACTCTGCTCAACTAAGATCTCATAATATACTTGACAGCTATCTTGTTGTATACTTGTGTCAAAAATTTGATATTGTCTAACTATAATCACTTCAGAAATACTGATTACCCCAGCTGGAAAGACAGGATTGTCTCGAGGTCCCAGGTCCAGACCGTCCATAGATCTTTCGTCAGCTTCCCTCTCCCTCCTCCTCTTCTTTCTAGCTCTCCACCAGCACACCAGCGCGGCGATGATAGCGATGGCCAGAAGATTCATACCAATAGCAATGCCTAGTATATACATCATGCAACACATGACAAATTAGTATCAGTGTCACACAGTAGGTTTTCCACAAACTCACATCGCCATGATGTTGGACTACCGATCAGTCCTTCTACAGCAACTGTTACAGTTTCTTTCCCCAGACTGCCAAAATTTGGAATTCTCTTGATGACAACTGTTTCCCTCCTGTCTACAACCGTACAGTTTTCAAAACAAATGTTCACTGTCAACTTCTTGTAGAATTATTTCCAATTTCTTAGTTTAATTGCCTTGAAGTGTTGGACATTACTTTGTACAATCTGGTTTAAAAAAAGCACACATGCTGATATGCCAAAAAGCTGTTGCCCAAACAACTGGATATGATTTTGGAAATGGTCAGACGTTTCAGATAGTATCCATTATCTTTCGTCAGTGACACTGAGGTGATCTGGAAGAAACTTGTTTTTTGTACCCTAACTATGAAGGAACGTCTAATCTTTATCGACGTACACATACTGATAGACTTACCTATAGCAGTCCAATTTGTGGGTGTGGCAGGGGGGTCAGCTGTAGCAGGCCCAGGTGTTGCAGAGGCCGTCAGACCTGGTATGGGCCCTTGGGTTGTGGTCATTTTTGTACTGGTCTGCTGAGACAAGGGAGTTGGGATTCCGTTTGCTGTTGTTCCGTTGCTTTGAACAGTAGACAGTTGCGACATCTTTCTGTTTACTTGTGAACTGCAGACACATGAACAGTTTGACTGTGGTCTAGATTCCATCAGTAAAAAACAACATAACCCAGGGGTACAATTGTGTGCCACTGGTAATCTTGGCTGACATGGACTCATCTACCTCATTTTCCAACCCATATTTAGACATGAAAAATGATCCTTGTCAGATAGTAACATAATCTTATAAGGAGACATAAAGTGTCAAAGTGTGAAACATATCAAAAATATAATGAGTAATCAGGGTTGGACAAGTTCACTAGCCCAATTGTTACAGGCAAGTGAAAGTGCAGATTGGCAAATGCATGCCCTACCCTACTTGTCCTATCGGGCAAGTAAGATTCTTTCTATGAGTGAGATTTTTATATACTTGTTACTTTTTGCAATCATGGAATCAAGCATTGGTCAACACAGTGCCATTGATAAAAGAATTCTATTGCTGGAAGTGAAAATACATTGAAAAATGTTTTTGACATTTTGGGCAAGTGAAAAGTTGTTTTGGGCTAGTAAATTTTCATGTACTTGCCTGATAGGAAAAGTGAATTTTAAAAAAACTTGTCCAAACCTGAATAATGTCCTATAAGAAAGAAGCTAAAAAAAGGGTAACTAGAAGCTTTAAGGTAATAAGTAATTTGTAAACTGTAGACAGAAATGTTATAGTATGATTGGCTGATTGACAGTTGTTCTGTACTACAAGGCCTGACAGTGAATTAAACCTCTAAAAGTTTTTAAAAGCTTCCCATTTCAAAATCATCTTCAAAGGTAGTCATTTCAAAGACTTCCAAAAGAGGAGTGTCCCAAAAACATCCATGACTCAATACATGTGCATGTACATGTATTTAGTCACCTCCCATTTTAATCACTTAAACAAAAGAATACTTATGCCACAGAGATTAAATCATAGAGTGACTTACATGTACATATTAAATACACTGTATTCAAAAACTTGTAGAGTTGTAAATTATTGACAATAGCTTGGTTTTAAAGCAATTTGTCGCAAAATTGAATAATTTTATACAGTCTATCATCTTTTGTTAACAGCTGTTATAATCAATACAATGTACTAGTACTTCTCTTTGTATTTTTGACCAATCTTACTTCCTCCTTGTGAAATCTGTCCAAACCTGCTACAGTACTGTTGTTTACAGGATCAGTAGTATTAGTTCAGTAGTAATTACCATTGGGAACAGGCAAGTAGTGAGATTACAGTGATATCCTAGAATTTCTACAATCATAAAGCTGTAATAAGTTTCTTACCGTTTGTGGGTGCGTACTCCCAACAATGTCTGTTGTAATAAGGTCACAGGTGAACTAAGGTGTGGTGGAGTGAAAACCTGTTGGACCACCTAATTGTCTTGGCTTATTATCCAGAGTAGAGGATGACCTTTAGCAGCATGCAGTTAGGTTAGTCATGCTGTCTTTAATTCTACTAGATACATGTAGGTCATGACAGACACAGAGCTAGCAAGTAATGAATGATATCCTGGCTTACTGCCACAGTTTGCCATTTGTGTTTTTGAAATATTCAAAAACATTTAATAGATTAGACAATCTTTTAGTTATTTATATAGTTACTGTAGTATTCTAAATATTTCCCCTGAAGAAATTGTTTGTGTCGTTTTAGTCATTGCCAATGATTCACCTCATATAAAAGAAGTCATTCTTTTGATGATGTGAATGGGGCTGCTGCAATTTATATTGAATTTCTGGTTCCTTGCTTTATGGGCCCTCTCCTCTTGGCGAGTAAAATAAAAAAAAAAGGCTGGGAGCAAATTTTTTAAAGAACTTTGCAACAGACCTGAGTCAGCTTACAGATGTGCCTATGTGTCTCTGTAGTGTACTGTAGCACTTTCCAATTAATACATGAATTTGAATCAATTAAACCACACTTATTTGTTTTCATTCCTGAACTTCATTCTAGTCTATTTGAGAAAAAAATATTTGGATATGAATACACCCCAGATGCTCATTTTTTTGTAACAACGATTGGAAAAAGTCCTTGTCTTCCTAGCTATTACAGTTTTCATTTTATCTAAAAAAAGCATATTTTTTTAAACAAACATTGGTCTATTGCACGATACCTGTTTCATTCTTTTTTAATTTTCTTTTATCTGCCTACCATTATTTTTCTGTAGCAAATCAAAGAATGAACGAATGAAATTGATGTGGCCTGATAAATCTTAAGAGGTTAAAAGATAAGTCACATCAGTACTATTTTATTTTTCAGATCTAAAATAAGTCATGAAAGAAGAGGTGCAGAAAGAGAAGATTGGTGATACTGATGAGGCATTACCAACGGGCCATCCGGATCCAAAAAGCACCAACAACTTCTCCAAGACGGTCTCTATCTTTAAGGAGTTCTTGAAGGTGTCTTCTCTCCTTGTGCCCAGTCCGTACGTCACAGCAGCACGTATCATCATCGAGAGGACGTTAGACATCGCCGAGCATCCAGACAGGTACCCGAGTTTTGTCCAGCAGTCCCGCGAAGCTCTCATCAACAAAAGTCAGAATGTCATCAACCTTGCCAACTTCGTCACCTACAGACAGAATAGAAAGCATTCCCAGAGACACCCTGGGCATGCACAGCAAATGGACTGGGAGGGGGTGATAGAACTAGTTCACAAGCTGCTTCTCAAAGTCAGGAAGATTACCGAGCTATCTCAAGAAGTTGTCATCGACCCTACTGACTTGAAAAATCTGGAGGATTCTGTCTGCTCTGTCCGAGACATTCTTCCAACCTTGCAAGAACACTTGGAGGAGGTGGCGAGTCTTTCGGCGGAGATTGAGACTGAAAAGGGATATAAGAATTTCCTGGCACAGACAGAGAAGTTGTCTTTGAAAGTTGACGAGTGTGGCAAGCGGCTGCAGGTTGCCAAAGACGCTGTGGAAAATCTACGGGAAGGCGTGGCGAATAGTCTGGAAGAAGTTGCGGAGACGCGTGTGAGCGTTGCGAGGTTCGCTGTGATGAACGCGGCAGTTGGCGCTCTCACCGGAGTGTTGAGTTTCCTGGTAGAAGACTGGACCAGGTGGTTCTTACAGTTCTGCACCGGAGTCGCTGCTACCTGTGGTTAGTTTGTTAGTTTGTTAGGATATATAGTAACTTAAATCGTAATTACTAGGGGTGGGTACTAGTATGGTGTACCAGTACTAAACCAATTTTTCTTCTTGGACCGGCACAAAAAAACAGACCTGATAAAAATCAGTAGACTGGATGTTGGACCAATAAGAAAATGAACAGATTGTATTGGTAGGCATTCACACATTTGGGGGCTTACTGACCAGTTCAATAAAGTAACAAATTTAGTAACAATTTCCACATTCAAATTAATTTGGTCTGAAAATGACCACTTTTAGTCCACACAAAAATTTTCCATAGACGCATGTCAGAGAGGACGGCATTGACCTTAAGCAACCTTAGATGAAATCACCACTAACGAGATGTCCCAGAGAGGTCAGAGGTTTGACATATTACATGACTTGTTTGTTACAGGTATGATGGCGGTAGCAGACTACCGGTCACAGCCCGACCTGACCAGGCTGGCCACCGCCGTGTCTCGGACTCACCGGATGGTCGACTCCCTCATCTCCCACCTGTCCGCAACCAGGGGCAGGATAGAGTCCTCCAAGAAGAGCGCGGAGCAGCAGCTTCAGGAGAGGAGGGAGGAGGAGAGAATGAAGGGAGGGTTCACCGAGACATGGATATACGGACCAATCAGAAGGCTTAGAGCAAAGCTTTGAGTGACAATGTTGCATTTGAAGAAAATTGAATATATACAATTGGATAAGATTCAGAGATAACTTGCAGAGGTTTTGAGTGACATCCGTCACATTTCTCAGTGCCACTAGAATGGGACCACCCAAGAGACAGTTGCAGTATTGTCTTACTGTAGGAACAATCCCAAGAACATGATTTATAACTTTTGTCCTTGTCATGTATATTTTGTACAACTGGGTTTTCCTGTAACCCTGTACTGGACTGTATTGATTTGTTCTGCCAGTTCATTCTGGTAAAAATGAAGAACAGTGATGAGTGTCACTCAAAACATCCAAAAGTAATCTCTGAAGCTTAGCCACACCAGTTGTAGAGATTCAATTGTCTTAAGATATTGTTTACCTGGAGGTCTTTAACCCTCATAGAGGTGACAATTTTGTGTGTGTTTGCTTGTGTCTGCTTTTGTTTTTCTGCAAGTGGAATTAATTTATTCAGGAATTTATTTAATTTGAATTACCAGATTTTTTTATCAAGAGGTCTTATATTAGATATTTGTTGTTGAATGCTCATTTTTTGTGTGTGTGTTTGAATTATGAAAAATAGAATTTATGTATGAATATTGTTGAAGTTACACCAGTTTTGTGGTATGGTTTTTATAAAAACATGATTCAGCTGAGGATCTTAAACTGTAATGCCTTTAATAATCATGTGTAGAAAAGATGACCAGGAAAAATGGGAACAGCTATTGGTCAGATATTGATATTGTCTTTATTGGAATTGCAACTGTAACAATACAATGGGGTCAATTGACAGATAACTTGATATTGTTGGAAAGAGAATTAAAGAAGATCTTAGAAATATTGCAATAAAATGACTCAACTTATACATTAGTGTGCCTCATTTACCTGTGGTTCTCCAGATTCCTCATGGAAATTAGATGTTCTAATTCTTATAGGAAATGAATGTATTCAGTGAGATTGCAAGTGACTGATCTTTCTTCTATGTAGAATTGTAAGATTAGCTATATATGATGGGAGCCCGCTGAGTTGAGTTCCAAAGATTACAGTGAGACTGAGTCTAGATATTGTCCTGGTTTTTCTAATCTTGTTTGTGTTGTGATTCTTGTAAACAGCCTTAGGTGGTAACATACCAGAAGAATACATGCTGCATGCACAGACAAATTTTTGTTATCACTCACACAGGATGGACCTCTACTCTTTTCGATAAGTGAGGTGTGTTTTTTGATATGCTTGAGGTGTGGCTCTCCTCAAACATTTAACGTCCTATCTCAGGTACAGCCCTCACCAAAGCTAGGTACTTATTTTCACCTGAGTGAAGTGAGGAGGCATCATCAAGAAAGCAAGAAGTGAGGACATTTGTGTCAAGGGACACAATGTTGGAGCATGTCAAGGGATTCAATCCCAGGGGCTGGGCCAAACATCCAACCACTTCACTACCAATGCCAACTTTAGACCAAATTTCATTGCAATAGTTATTCAACTGATGGCAGTCTCAGAAGACATGTACGTTTCTTACTCCTTACTGACAGAAGGAGCATCAAGATTTGTCTACACTTTTCTGTCTTAAGTCTATTTATGGGCGAGAATTTAATGAAGAATTAAGTAGGTATACTGAGTTATCATTACATTATTTCCTGGAGAAGGGAATGCCATATAAGGTACAGCCATGACATTTGCAAAATGTATATTGTGCAGCGTACCTTACACATTTTTCTTTGCATGCTACTAGTACGTTGTTTGCATATATTGTTTGTTTATTGTTGATCTTTACAATAGCGGATGGTTAGACCATGTTTTGCAACCGCACAGTAGATTTAATAGTTTGATGCATGCATGTCAAATCATTCGAGAAGTTGTTGAAGAAATTATGGAACAAATAGCTGATTCGATATTCAGTATTGAAATATGTGACTTCAACTGAAAATATCGCTTTTAGGACGTGTTAGATATACATTATAATGTGAAGGTTTTTTCTGAAGGTAATCCAATAGAAAATGAGTTTAACAAGTGGACGATGGTTACACACAAAGTCCAACTTTTGAGGTTGATTGGTCTCGTGGTGAAAGTATTTGAGTGTCACTATGGATACTGGCTGTTAAATAATTGTATCAGACGAGTCTGCTCCTGTCACTATAAGAGTCCGCCAATACACGAAAACAATCCTGGCTTTTTTTGGTTGTTAAATAATTCTAGGCTGATGTGTCTCCTGTACACTAAGTTTAATTAATCAAAAATATATTGATTGGCTGTCTTCTACATTCTGCGCAGTTGCGCTCTCGTGCTGAAGTACTATTTAAGCCCCCTTTTACAAATCAAGAGGTTAGCTCGACCGACGTGTTGGTGAGCTCTAAATGGGCATTTTCGGCCGAAGAACGACCTACATTTGGGCGATTACGAGGGCTTCGGACGATTTTTAGCAGCTCGGCCGACGTTAGCGGGTCCCTGGAAGCTGCGCTAAACTTCAGCGAGGCCTCGGTGACGATTTTGAAAATTTTTATGAGATTTTAGATTGGTATATTGCAAAATTTCTGTTTTTAGGGTTGCTCGTCCACCCAACTCATGCCCTACATATTTCTCACTTCGTTGATGCTACCATCTCATGGAGGATATATATAGTATTGTTGGATAGACGTCGCCCGAGCCCCGTCCAATTTGTGAAGGGGCAGATTTTCAGCGACGCATGAATTGTAAAGCCCGCTTTGCGAAGCTACTGATCTAATTACTTCTCGAAGGATACAGGTAGTGTACGAACAACAAATCCAGGACAGCAGCTATCGGTCAGTTTTATTGCGTTTAACTAAATCAATGTTGGAATGATTTTCTATCAGCGCAAATTTGACGGATAACGTTTCTTTTCTAGCTGTTGTTCTTTGGGAGTGAATGATTTGAAACTGTGATATCTCCAGCATGTCAGTGAAGTGGTCACTACAATTCTGTGTAGTGTTAGTTGTGCGTCTGGCATAAACGTGTGTAGAGGCAGTGCACTGGCAACACTGTCGGAAGGTATCTGTGCTGAATTGTAGTGTTGGTGACAGTCGAAGTCGTTCTGACGGATCAAAGTACCGGTACGACATCGGCGTGTATGAATCTAGATGGTGGAAAGACAGTTATTTTGTCAATCAGTACAGAGGACCTTTTATTAGAATCCATTTCTACCCAACCTTTATATCCTGCTACGACTGTACACGTCACAATGGCTCTGTTACAGGTGAAATACAGGGTGCCGCTTTAACCCCGTCCCAACAGGCCATCAATATACTTGTTATTGTCGACCACAACATTGGCTCACTGAATACTGCTTATACCACTTCTATCTCAAAGCTACCGTGCGGTATACTATGTAGTATATGGCTAGTGAATTGTAACATAAGGACAATAGAAGTAGGGGCGCTGGCGAAGCTGTCACGGGTGAAAACCCTGGTCATCTGGCGGACCAATCTTCACACTGTGAGAAACGGCACGTTTGAAGGGATGGAGCGCCTTGAAAAGATACTTCTGTTGGAAAACAACATAACGCGTCTGGAGGTAAGACTTGAGAACAACCAAGATTATGTGTGTGTGTGTGTGACGTATAACATGTACATACTAGCTAGGTGACATGTATGAAAGTTGGATATTTTTGTTTCATCCAGACCACAACATACCATATATTTCTTTTCCTGATGTTTCTTCTCTCACGTCTTCTCCTGTCAAATTGATTTTCAACAATGGCTAGGTTCACTTATGCCGGGAAAGAGAGTTAGCCGAGGAAGGGAGTTTGCCCTGCCTTCCTTTCCCGGCATAAGAAAACCCAGCCAACGTTGAAAATCGCAAACCAGCCACCCCACCATCACTCCCAAATAAAAGTCCAGCTCGAAGTCTGCAACGGAGGCTACTATGAACTTAAGCTCTGTGATAGATCGAATGACATGGTCTATGTCTTCACATCCTCGCCACATTTTCTAAACAAATGTATTTTTTTCTGCATAATAGAGTGGCGCCTTTGTTGACTTATCTGCGCTTCGGTATCTTCTTCTCGTGGGCAACCGAATCCTGACGATTGCACCCGACGTGATGTGTGAACTACAGCTGAAATTGCTGGACATAAGTGCAAATCACATCTCTTTTATACCGTCTGGGGTACTACAAGCAGCGCGGTCAGTCAAATATATCTTTGTTGTTGATAACAAGCTTCGGTCAGTCAGCGACAGTTTGTTTGCTGGGCTGACACAGCTGAGGGAATTGTATCTACAAAATAATGAAATCTCCTGGATTGCACATGGTGCATTTCATTCAAACAAACAATTGTTCACGTTAAACCTAGCGAGTAACAAGCTGACGTATATGTCTGGACTTTGGTTTAAATCGCCCAAACCTATATCAGTGAAGGATGCATCCGTGTATCCAGGGAGAGTGTTCCAACTAGAAATCATGTTGCCGAACAATCCCCTGCGCTGTACGTGTGCAAACAGCTGGCTCTATGAACACCTGTGGATGCGCTGGAAATCTTCATTTAAAGTTGGCCGCCACTCAATAGTATCCATTCCAAGAGATTGCCACGCCTCGTCTCTGATGGAATCTCCCATTGTAGCGGTCAACACCAGTACACTGCCTTGTCCGACACCATTTGTAGAAATCGTTAACGTGACACAAAATCATGTGTCTGGAAAATACAAAGCAGTCGGTAACGTGTACTGGGAAAATCAACCTATCAAAGTGTCTTGGATGTTTCCCGATGGTTCAGAACACTCAATGAACATAACGCACAATCCTAACATAAGCACCCTCCACAATCTGACAATCGGTAGCCTAACTGTGAGAGTGGTAACCAACCTTAGGGCTGAGGGCTGGACAAAATGTAAAGAGGGTGACCTTAAAGTAGAACCTGGGAAACGAAAGTTGTGTGTTAACTACATGGCAAAGTCAAGATTTACTCTTTGGCTTGAGGGTTCGAGAACTTTAGATTTTTTAAAAAGTCTTTGTACTGTTTCCTTCGAAAGTGGGTCCTACACTATAAACTTTGAGGGCATCAAACACACTCGCCCTCCTACAACACGTCGAACCATTGCACCCTCGAACTCACGTATGACAACAGTATCACTCACCACCAGGGACCTTCTCGGTAAGACACACCTAACAACTGCACCCTCACGGGTGAGCACCGTATCACTCACCACCAGCGAGCTTCTCCGTAAAACACACCTAACAACTGCACCCTCACATGTTAGCACAGTCACTCCCAGGGACCTTGCAGATGAGACTAAAAATACCAACCGGTATCTCGTATGTGCAGCAGTTGCTGGTTTGGTGCTAGTCATGAGTGTAGTCTGGTGTTTGACGCACAGATGTTGCCCATCCGATGAAAATGATTCGGTAGAGCAATCGAATGGTAACCGGGAGATGGCCCCGTGCACAAAGTGGCCGTTTGAAGGTCGTGGCTATACTACGTATACTACGAACGTGTCTGTGATCAGCCCTTACGCGGAAGGTCGCTTTCAGGACCACGATAGTTTGAATGAGACAGATATCAGTCCTTACGCAGAAGGGAAACTTGAGGACCACGATAGTTTGAATGAGACAGACATAAGTCCTTACGCAGAAGGCAAACTTGAAGACCACGATAGTTTGAATGAGACAGATATCAGTCCTTACGCAGAAGGGAAACTTGAGGACCACGATAGTTTGAATGAGACAGACATAAGTCCTTACGCAGAGGGCAACCTTGAAGACCACGATAGTTTGAATGAGATAGATGATCAGTCCTTACGCAGAGGGCAAACTTGAAGACCACGATAGTTTGAATGAGACAGACATTAGTCATGAAGCAGAAGGGAAACTTGAGGACCACGATAGTTTGAATGAATAGGACACCAGCCACTACGAAGATGGTAAATGTTGAGTCCACGATACCTTGAATCAATCAAACATCGGTACTTACAGAGAGAGCAAACTTAATTGAAGAGACGTAGTTTTAAGGATTCAGATAACAGCTCAAAACATCTTTACCAATAATCGAAACATAATCGAATGAAAATAGAAGTAAAGACCACAATTCTTTTCTTGGTATTGTCTGTCTTTGTTGAATATTTTGTGGCTTGTTATAACTTTTACATGCCTATGGTGATTGTAAGTTAGAAATAAGTGATGATTTTTGTCATCAGTGAAACTTTTATTACATTAATAGTCTTTCTACCTTTCATGTCTGCAAGTTTCGTTTAAAACATGTTAGCTGTGATATGTAAACGTAACACACGACGTAAATCAGACAACCAATGTTTTCATAATGAAATTTGTATACGACAGCCTAGAGTTATGGACTTCTCATCTAGCTGCCAATAAAATCAGATTTTGAAACATGATCAATATCTTGATGAATTTTTTATACAGGAGACCTATTATCCTAGAATTAAGGACTTCTAATCTAACTACCAATGAAATTACGTTTTTGATAATAAAACTTTGTATATAGGACAACCATCAGCCTACAATAAAAGACTTCTAGTCTAAACTGCCAATAAGATCATATTTTTAAGCACAATCAATATCTTCATAATGAATTTTGTATATAGGAGACGCATCAGCCTAGAGTTATGGACTTCTAATCTAACTACAGTCAAACCTGTATTAGTGTCCACCTTTGCATAGTAGCCACTTTTTGTCGGTCACTTGGATGTTGTACAATGGCCTAAGCATTAAGAAACAGTCTATAGCGGCCACCTGTCCAACGCGGCCACGGCCACACGATTTTCGGTCCCGTAGATACAGAAACACTGCCTGATGCGACCATGCAGCGGCCATATGTCGCCCTGCGCCGGGTTTAAAATAGTAGTTTGCGAAGATCTGGAGTACCCGACAGGGTTTGGGTGGAAGGTACGCGTGCCTTGAACATTAGAGTGCAAGTCTTTGACTTTGTAGGCGAATTTACGCATGGCAATACAGGTACAGATACAATATCAATCATTTTCGGTAGATTGAATTTTGGCAGGGTCAGTTGAATTTTGGGACGATCTAGACAATGTTACTTGGTGAGAAAGATCGAGGGTACTGAAATCATGTGTAACTTATTGCTCGTGGTCAATAGATCAGCATTTTCTCTATAGTGACCACCTGTCTATAGTGGCCACATTTCTCCAGTCCCTTGAGTGGCCGCTATAGACTGGTTTGTTGATAATAAGAATTCATATGCAGTAGACCCACCAGCCTACGATGAAGGACTCTTAAATAAATGTAACTACTATTGGAAGCAGGTTTGCTCACGCCTAGGTCGACAGACTATTCATCATTACCGAAAACGTGTAACTATATTGGCACAGACATGTTATAATAAGACCAATAAACATCGAAAGAGGGACATTTTTTTGTAATCATTGATCAGTCTGCTAACAGGCGGATTGGTAACACTGCAGCTGTCTTTACATTAACATTTCATATCTTACATGCTCTAAAAGCGATCTTGTCTGTACTAGGTTTTTGTCTGTACTTGCCCTTCCCAAGGGCACAACATCGACCCTGCTAGGAATTGTAACCTTAAGATTCTAAGTCTACAACCAAAACCACCAGACCGACTTGTACTGTAATATAATGCAGTATTTTTTATTCTTAATTACCAACACAGAATCCACAGGCTCAATAACCAAACTTTTACCATATCAAACAATGACATTTTAACATTATTTATTGTAGAACTGTAAAAATGCTTTCTTTCTTGTTGGATTAATGACCTGTTGTCAGATCCATTCAAATATCGAAGTCCTCAAGGTTCACCCTCTACATGATTTGATTCTCTGATTCATTCGAACTATCGTGGTCTTCAAGTTTGCCCTCTGCATAAGGATTAATGTCTGATTCATTCAAACTATCGTGGTCTTCAAGTTTGCCCTCTGCATAAGGATTAATGTCTGATTCATTCAAACTATCGTGGTCTTCAAGTTTGCCCTCTGCATAAGGATTAATGTCTGATTCATTCAAACTATCGTGGTCTTCAAGTTTGCCCTCTGCGTAAGGACTAATATCTGATTCATTCACACTATCGCGGTCTTCAAGGTTGCCCTCTGCGTAAGGACTAATGTCTGATTCATTCAAACTATCGTGGTCCTCAAAGCGACCTTCCGCGTAAGGACTAATCACAGAGTCATTCGTAGAACCATGGTCTTCAAACGGCCACTTTGCGCACGGAGTCATCTCTCGAGTACCATTCGATTGCTCTACAGAATCATTTTCATCGGATGGGCAGATTCTGTCCTTCAAACAACAGACTACACTCATGACCAGCACCAAACCAGCAATTGCTGCAAATACAAGATACCGGTTGATATTTTCAGTCTCATCCAGAAGGTCCCTGGGAGTGACGGAGCTAACACGTGAGGGTGCAGTTAGGTGTGTCTTACCGAGAAGCTCCCTGGTGGTGAGTGATACAGTTGACATACGTGAGTTCGACTGTTCAATGGTTCGATGCATCGTAGGAACGTCAGTAAATCCCTTTTGTTTGATGACCTCAACGTTTGTAGTGTAGGACCCACTTTCCGAGGAAACAGTACAAAGACTTTTCCAAAAAGCCAATGTCCCAGAACCCTCAAGCCAAAAAGTGAATCTTGACTTCGCCATGTAGTTAAAACACAGCTTTTGTTTCCCGGATTCCACTTTGAGGTCTTTACATTTTGTCCAGCCCTCAGCCCTTAAGTTAGTTACCACTCTCACAGTTAGGGTTCCGATTGTAAGATTGGAGTGCGTTCTTGTGCTAGGATTGTGCGTTATGTTCATAGAATGTTCTGAACCATCGGGAAACATCCAAGACACTGTGGGCTGATCTTCCCAATACACGTTACCGACTGCTTTGTACTCTTTGCCCACGTGATCTTGTGTCACATTCATGATTTCGACAAATGGTGTCGGACAAGGCAGTGCACTGGTGTTAACTAACACAGGAGGGGATGCCACCAGGGACGAGGCGGGACAACTGCTTTGAATGGATACTATTTTGTGCCAGGGAACGTGCAATAGAGACTTGTAGTGCATCCATAGATGTTCATAGAACCTGCTGTTTGCACAGGTACAGCGCAGGGGATTGTTCGGCAACATCATGTTTAGTTTTAACCCCTCTCTCCCTAGATATACAGCTGCAATGACGTTTTTATCTACAATCACTGATATCCGTTTGGACAACATAAACCAAAGCCCAGACACATAAGTTAGCTTGTTACTCGCCAGGTTTAGCATGAGCAATTGTTTGTTTGAATGAACACACCATCGGCAATCCAGGAGATTTCGTTCTGTTGCAGATACAATTCCCTCAGCTGTGTCAGCCCAGCAAACAAACTGTCGCTGATTGACCGAAGCTTGTTATCAACAACAAAGATATATTTGACTGACCGCGCTTCTTGTAATACCCCAGACGGTATATAAGAGAGGTGATTTGCACTTATGTCCAGCCAATGCAGCTGCAGTTCACACATCACGTCGGGTGCCATGGTCAGGATTCGGTTGTCCACGAGAAGAAGGTACCGAAGCGCAGGTAGGCCAACAAAGGCACCACTCTATGGTGTAAAGATGCATTTAATAGACTAGAAAGGCCGACATTTGCTTAGGAGCAAATACAGCATATTTCAGCCATAGCTTTTCCCATACAACATTTAACTGTCTCAAATAACCCCTGCTCGAAAATGGAACATTTAGGGGCACACCCCAGTTTCTCGCCCCCATTGAAACGTATAGTTAAGAGACTATTTTCAACGACGCCGTATTTCCAAACAAGATTTTCCCCGGGAACTACACCTATACAGTATACAGGAAGTAAAAATGTACCATCTGGTCTAACATATCTGATTTGCAAGAAAATTGTAGGACCTAAAATCTCACAATATCCTAATGAATTTCGAAAGCCCGTAGCGATGACATTATCGGTCAAGCTGCCCGGGGTGCTTCACTGTTTGCGTCCTCGGAGCGATACCCGGAAGCCAAGATGTGTCGACAAAAACTTACCAAAAACAACATATAGGGGTCGAAGTTTGTACTTGCAGAGGATCCGCTACGCTAATTTTACAAGACGTGCCCAACCCGATTCGCATGTGGGAAATGTTGTTATACGTGTCGTTACCATGACAACAGCCCTGGCTGCAGTCTTTAGATATACCGATTAGACAGGGCGTTCCACTTTATGCGAAAAATCGAATTAACTTGCGACCAATCACAGCCAGCAGCGGCTCCAACAAAGGCGGTAACATAACGTCAATCAAGAAGAGGCACGAAACTTTGCGAAAATAAACCGAGAAACTGCGACGTTTGGGACTGGATAACATACACAAGTATCTCGCTAAGGCGTCGACCTGTCAACAAGTGGACGACGCGGAAACTATTGCTTCTACTACAACTAAGTTGAGGGACAACGACAAGGGGCAGCGGTGCAGTCAGGGCTGACACCGATCGCGAGGAAACGATGCCAAGGCCGCGGTGGACGGCTCGACTGTCGAGTCCGTCTAAAATCCAATAAAAATGGCGCGAATGGCTTCGTCACATCGGAGACGAGTGGTGGGTGACGTGTGTTTACAGTTTGCACCAGGAGAAAAACATTCTTTAACGCTTCCTTTGTCGATAGTTTTTAAACTATGAAAATAGGAAGTGTGACTACTGAGAAAAGAATCTGAACTAACCAAGGAGCTTTTATCTGATAAAAGCTCCTTAAACTAACGTGTCGGATTCGTCATAAATTCCAATTTCACGTTAAATGCATTTTAAATCGTACAAGGTCCGGGTGATTCCGATCGGAGTTTGCAGGCATTGCAAATTAGAATCGTGAATAAAAGTGAATGTTACCGAATAAATAGTATCATAACATTTCTTTTGTCATGCTTGTTCATTTGCTTAGCGCCTTCAACAATAAAAGTGGCATAATACAGACATAAAGTTATCATGTTGCTGCAACATCGTGCTGGCAAAATGTATGTTTATTCATATAAACATTGCACAGGTAACACAATTGTTTAGATTTACAGTTCAAAACATTCTAACGATAAATATTGATGAAGAAATAATCATTCTCGGCATTGTTAAACTTACTTATCAAATCTAAACTGGCCAATTTTCCCGCGATTTCCGCCAAGTAACATTTCCTCGATTGTCTCAACTTACCCTGCCAAAGTCAAATCTGCCGAAAATGATTGATATTGCTACGCGGAATGTTGGCAAATTCATCGACAAAGACATGTACTCTGACGTTCAAGGAACGCGTACCTTCTGCTTTCGTCCAAATGACCTTGTCGTTAACTCCAAATCCTCGCAAAAAAACTATTTTATAATTATATAAATGTATATAAAACCGGGCGTAAGGTGACATTCGTCCGCTGTGTTGTCAAGATATGCACGTGTTTCTATATACACGGGGTTGGAAGGCCCCGCTATTGAATATTAATTAGACTTCGTCTTCCTTTTCGCTGATTGGCTGGCTCGTTAAATTCATTTAACTTGCACGTGCGGGGCTCTGCGGGGTGACGTCACGGCAAAAGGCCGAAAGAAAACCAATTTTCCCTCAGAAAAGTGCTGAAATTTACTGCATATAGTAAAGCGCTGGTTGCAAGTTAGGAATTTACGTGTTTGTAAGCATAAGTCCGTGAGATTTCTGAAACAACAGCAGTTCTGTGATAAACGGAACCTTCTAAAAACGTACGGAGCTAACAGCGCAGGGAAAATATACCATCGCATCACAGAAATGCCCCTAAAAACTGATACAATAAGCCTTCTGAATAGCCCAAAGTGCAAGAGTTTCCCCCAACGGCGCTCTGCCCCTGGACCCTGCCGGGCCGGGGCCTTCGGCGTTCTTCGGTGGACCCCGGGCCCCGTGTGCCGACGCTGTAAAAAATTCTGGCGGGAACACTGCAGTATATACGGAATCATGAGGCCCCGCTTATGAATATTAATTAGCCTTCGCCCTCTTCGCGCACAGGTGTGGGCTCCGTGCGGGGTCACGGAAGGTCACGTCAGGAGGCCAAAAGAAAACAAATTTCCCATCAGAAAAGTGCCAAAATTAATCATTTTAAAGTAGTTTATGTCAAAACTTTTACTTGGATCATTTTACCAACTATCTAATGCCTATCTACACCAAATTTCAGCTCATTCGGTTATAATACCAGGGTACAGGGGGCCCAAATATACAGTTTTGGTCTTAAGATGACCCAAAAACCTTAATAAAATCATTTTAGAGACAGATATGGGAAATATGAAAAAAACGTCCGAGGGTATTGGCCTACTCTACCCTTGTGCCAAATTTCAAGTCATTCGGTTGAGGAACAACGGAGATACCGTGTTCTGAAGATTTGACAGGAGAAAGAAACATTACGAATACAATATATTTCACCATACCTATGGTATGGCTGAAATATAAAAACGTAGCGAGGTTGAATGAACAATGTTAATCAAATCATCCAATCTGTCACTAAGCCATATTACGCATCATGCAAGAAAAAGGTGAAGGGTATGGCTTTGTTTTTTTAGAGTCTAGACCTTTTAAAACAAATATTCATGAATATGATTTTTTTTAATTTGTAAATATATGAATTATGTAAAAGATAGAAGAACCAAAAAAATTGTCCCGCTTTTTTAACGCGATGCGATACAGGTTCATATTACTTCTTACAACTGGATAAGATTCTGAGATTACTTCAGGCGTTTTGAGTGACGTCCATCACTCCTCTTCGAAATCATTAAGAAGAAATCTCCATATCCAGTTTTAGATATTGATTTGATTTTAGATGTTGTTTCCTTGGATGTCTAAACATCTTGCATCATAAACAACTTGATTTGTACATATTGCAAGCCACTTGGGTATTCTCTAGGCTTACCTCCAGACGCGTTATGTTGTTTCCCAACAGCAGCAGCTTTTCCAGGCGCTCCATCCCTTCAAACGTGCCGCTTCTCATAGTTTGAAGATTGCTCCGCCAGATGACCAGGGTTTTCACATGTGCCAGCTTAACTAGCGCCCCTACTTCTATTGTCCTTATGTTACAATTCACCAGCCATATACTGCATTTAGTACCACACGGTATCTTTAAGAGAGCAGTGGTATCAGCTGTATTCAGGGTACCAATATCATGATCGACCATCAAAGCTATTGATCAGTCCTTTTGGTAGGGACTCAAAGTGACACTCTGGGCTTCACCTGTGACAGAACTACTTGACCCACCTGCGTAGCTTGTACAGTCGTAACATGACACGTAAGCTGGGAGCAAATGAATTTTATGGAAAGGTCCCATGTACTCATGAACAGAATATTCGTGTTTGCTCCATCTGGAACTATACCTTGCAATGTCGTACCGGTACTTTGATCCATCAACATGACTTAGACTGTTACCAACATTACATCTCAGCGCCGATACCTTCTGACAGTGTTGCCAGTCCACTGCCTCTACACCAGGCACTGTCAGGCGTACAACCAACGCTACATACAGCCTTACTGCCCATGAAAGTGGCATAATGACAATATCACAATCTCAAATCAGTCAACAGTTACAAGCTAGTGCCCAGAAGAAGCTTTATCCTTCAACTAAAACCTAGTATTAAATGTTTTCAACATAGATACACACATAAACACCAGCAAAAAGCTGCTTTCCTGAATTGGCCGCTTACACACTACCTGTACCTTTCGAGTAGCCAAGCACGAGCGCTCAAGCATAAAAACCAGATTGTAAACCAGACAACCAATGTTTTCATAACGAAATTTTGTATACAACAACCAATGAAATAATATTTTCAAAGATAGACAATCAATATCTTCGTAATGAATTTTGTATACAGGAGACCCATCAGTCTAGAATTGTGGACTTCTAATCTAACTGCCAATAAAACCATATTTGGAAACATAATCAATATCTTCATAATGAATTTTGTATACAGGAGACCTATCAGCCTAGAATTAAGCACTTCTAATCTAACTACCAATGAAATTACGTTTGTTGATAATAATATTTCATATACAGTAGACCCATCGGTCTACAATGAAGGACTTCTAATGTAACTACTATTAGAACCAGGTTTGTTCTCGTATCTAGGCCGACAGACTATTCATTATTACCGAGAGACTTGTAATTATTGCAGTTATAGTGGCACAGACATATATTATTACACCAATGAACAACAAAGAGGGACATTTTTGTAATCATCGCACAGTCGACTTACTTCTTACTTTTTTCTGCTGACAGGTGAATTGGTACAACTGCAACTACTGTTACTTTTACACATTATATCTAACATGCCCTAAAAGCGATCTTTCGACTTGAAGTCAGATATATTATTCCGGAATTCTTTGTTTTGTGCCCAAATTTCTTTAAGAGCGTCTGAGGATTGTATGAGCATGCTTCAAATAGGTTGGGCCGTGCGTTTGGTTGAATGTCCGAACTCGAAGAATCAGCACTCCACTTGCAAGCAATAGAATAATTTCTTCTCGTCCCCAAACATGAAAAAGACAACTCATTGTTGCTTAAGCTAAATGTTAGTCTGGTAGCAACCTTACCCATTTTTTGTAAGAATTAATCCCCGAAAGAAATATCTAAGAAAGATAACTAAAGACTGAATTGCCCAATGACATTTCCAATAGAAATCTATCGCATGAGGAGTCTTGCTTATTGTTTTTTTATCTTTGCTTAAAATCGTCTTATTTCATTTTAATCATATCCTCTAAGATAATAGATGATAAGTATAGTAAGATAACGTTTCATGTAGAAAATATGCAAAAACAATTGCGTCAACGATAAGATTTGCTGTTGTGCTTTTGGTGTATCATTTCTGCTCCATCCATTTCTCACCCTACATTATCCTGAAGAAAAACAAGAAAATACATATTAGAATAAAAGTTTCAAGCGTAAACATGCAATATGAACAAAAAAAAACGGAGAAAATGATAACAAGCTGTACATGAAATTGGATTTTAGATTTGTCAAAAATGAATAAATAAATTCATTGTTCGATATCTAAATGACTGGAAATCTGATACTGATGGAAAAGTTAATGATTTGCGCTTTCTAGATGGATTTCCAAATATGTCATATAATGCGATGGAAACAAAGTGTTTGTTACGTGGCTCAATGCGCACAGTTGTGAGAGGAATGATTGCTAGTAAAGTACCGAAGAAAACATACACAAACTTCAACTAACCTCTTCAATTGTATGTTATCAAGCAAGGAAAGAAGACCATTTTTCAGCCAAACCATCCACGTGGGGATACCCTCATCTGCATCGAAGCTGTGAGAAATACAATGCAATTATGTCCACTGAGTAGGTTTATAGTCACTTTTACCTCAACAGCTGGTAGTCGTGTCACATTTCACCTAAATGTGAACATTACTGTAATCAAGTAAAGGTCCATGTCCCTGTAACTTAACTGGTACCAGCCTCACAGTTGAGCTGCTGCTTCCAGTTAGTTGGTAACTGGGAGACCCCGGTTTTTAGAACTTCGGAAGGTATCTTCGCTTTATGATATCCATGTGATGTCTAACTTTAAACGATCTGCATGAAGTATTGATAGAAATTTCTATCAAAACATTCACAATAGCTCACCTGTTGAACATCTCTGATGCGTGCGATGACGTCATTGTCAGCAGGGAGATGGGGTACAGTAGCGCATGCGCCAGACGCGGGTTCATGACCTCGGTGTAACAGCTGACAAGAACACCGTCCACGACCATGGAGCCGCTCCTGGTGTGGGGGCAGTACAGGCCGCGGGTCCACGTCCAGGTGATCTGGAGGAAAATACAAAGTACAAATATTTTATACATCATGTTTATATAAAGGTTATTTTATATAAAAGTTATATCTAATGTACTTGAAGATGAAGAACATAGGTTGGGCCGCCCAGAAGCCACGAACAACATCTATAGCAAGGTCGACTGTGTAGTTTCAGTCTGTTTCAGTTACATATTTCAGAATACCGTATAAACATCAACGATAACAAAATTTAATTTGAGCTCAAAAATGTGTGTTTTACGGGGGAAAGGGCTTTGGAGATCAATTATCACATTGAATCACCACATTGAAATCCTCCAAATTTTGACGTAGCCTCTAAACATATTCTCCAGGGCAAAACGAAATGTCAACGACCAACCTATGAAAATGAGAATTCTTATTTCTGATGGAATTTTGCAAAACAGAGGGCAGCTCAATCGAGCAAATGATAGCATGATCGCATGATAGCATTCTTTTCACAAAAGATATTTGGATTGGAGAGATTTGATGCCTTGCCTTGACCACTCTATCACGCATCAGCAAGCCTTCTCCGCACGCTACAGTCAGCAGGGCATCGCCGATTTGTAAAGCCCGGGCAGGTCGGAGAGTTTTCTCCCCGTACTCATCTAACACCACCAGGAAGTGGCCTGCAGACAGGGTGACGGTCTTTCCTGATTCCGTAGTTATTGAGAGCGACAGTGCTGTAACGTTAGGCTTCTTGTGACTGAATAAGTAAACAGTGTCTTCTTGCAAAGTTTCGTCGTTGACATTAGTCGACCCAGTGAGCACTGTCTGTCCAACTTCGAGAGAGGCCATGCTCGTACTTTTGCCGCTCGTCAGAAGAAGTTGGGCTGAGCCAGGGAAGCAGGCACCGGTCATCGCCATATCCTTCCTAATTTCTGCCTCGATCTGACGGATGACGTTGTCCATGAATTCTTCGGAGGTGCTTTGGTTGCTCAACTCTTTGCGAATCGTGTTCTTCAGGTGCTCTATAACCTCTTCAGAACTTGCTCCGTCTTTTTTGGCCCGACGAACAAGTTCCATGGCATCCTCCACCAAGCCATCCGGCAAGAACTCTCGCTCTCTCGTGTTCATGAGCTCCCTTATGTACTCAACAAGCCTAGACGCCTGGGCTCTTTCTTGAGTATCCAGAAAGCCCTTCTCAAACACACGTCTCAATTCTTCTGCGTACTTCTTGGCTATGTGTTTGGCTTCATCCCATGGCCTTCCTAGCTTCAATTCTGTCATTTCCACTACGATGTCCTCAGAACTTTCCTCTCTTGCGCTTCCCTGAGGCCCTTCCTCTGCGTCTTTAAATGACGCAATGCTACTTACACTTTGGAGAAGTTCGCTCAGTTCTTCATTTTCTTCTGCAACTCGGACACTCTCACGGGCTCGTTTCTCGGCCTCCTTCTCAATGGCGTCTTCCACTTGCTTTATGTACTTGTTGGAATAGGGACCTCTCATTTCTCCGGTCTCATTGTACAGCATTTTGTTGATGATCTCCCTGAACCGCTTTAGCTGTTCCTTATTGCGTGTTGTATCCGCCTCTCCAGCTTTGTTCTCGAAGAAAATACACCTTCCCTGCACCTTCTTTGCTAGATCCTTGAACCACTGAGGATTCCTTTTATCATACAAAAAATCTTCAATGGTCTCGTCGTGATCTTGGAGCTCCCTCTCGAGGTCCTTTGAGTGGGTGAAGAGTAGAAATGCGTATTCAAAGAGGTCGGGGCCAAATAACTTCTCCAAGGCTTTCACTGCGTTCTCTTCTTCAGGTGTAAACCTGTTTCCAGCCTTGAAGACGAGAGGAAAGCCATGCACGCCTTCTGGAACGAGCGCCATGCACTCAGCGATTTCCCGAGGAAGGTTGGTGTCTCTGTGGTCTGTGCCGATGATGCCGGGTGTGTCGACGACAACCACCTTTCCGCGCGTTTCTGACTTTTCTACCTTCTGGCATCTGCTGGTCTGTGCGTGGCCCCTCGAGGATGTCTCGAATGCCCTTTTTCCGAGCAATGTGTTCCCGGTTTCACTCTTCCCGTTGCCATCTTTACCGAGTAGAACAATGTTCATTGTGCTGGGGCCGTCCGATGGTATGAACTCTACCGGTTTCTACAAAACGAAAAAAAAAAATAGCAAAGCCTTTCTCCTGAAATAAAAACTCATCAATTATTTAGTTAAGCGTAATTCTCTCCCAAGCTTATTTTGCAAAAAATATCACAGTTGTTGTCGACCATCTATACTGGGATCGACGATGTAAGCAAGTGTGTTAGATGTATTCTTAACGTAAGCAACATTTTCAAACATTTTGGCTCAAAGGCCAAACGCAGCAACATTTTTCTTGTAAAATCAGGACAACTTTTTTGGTGTATTGAAAGTTGTTTGTACTAAAAGATTGTAGTATAAAGCTGTACAGAAAGATTGGATCTAAATATTAGGCTAATATTACGATTTATCTGATGATAAGGCTTTTGTTAGTTTCTTTGACGATCTAATCAAATACAAAACGTCATTTCTAAGTTTAAAGTTAATTTTCCTAGTTGGCTTTTCTAAGGTACCAGTCTTTACCCAATGATGAATTGGAAATTATATTGCAAAGAAAACACAACAAACAAAATCAAATATTCCGCACTGTTAGAATATTCAATGATTTGAAAACTGACCTGGGTCTCCATAATCTCCATTTCTGAGGGAGAGAAACATGTCATTATGTAAGATAACCATACTAGATATCATATAGTGCTGAATACTGCAAGTAATAAGGCTGCTTTCCTATACTATCAGAAAAATAGAACCGTTTGAGCAGCCTAGTCGTCCTTTTAATTGTAACAATCAATTGGTGCACATGATCATTATACCAGTGAAAAGGGGCCAGGTATAGTGTCTTATACGTCATGGCCAGGCCAAATTGATTTAACAAAACTAGACCGTTGCACATTCAGATAAAGACAAGCACCTGCTTTGCCCAACAGATCCGCCAGGTGGTGCTGATCAGATCCCTCTCGAAGTCCTTTGATGAACGCCGCAAACGCCGCGCTCCCTCTCTTGGGTAGCTCTCTGAGCAAAGCCGTGTTGAAATAACGCTCCCCCGCCTTTCCTTCTGCCGTGATATCTGCTTCAATTTCCAGGTTGATGACACCTTCACTGACAAGGACGGACAAGACGTACTTACCGGACATTTCGTCGACCAGAGTGTCGCGACACTGCGTCAGGACTTTCTTGTGTATCTCAGACATGGGACCTGCGGGTGAATAGAAAAGGAACGTGTCAGGGCAGACGAACATTGAAATGTTCCTATTTACATATATGCACCAAAGTAGATATAATTTATATCATATGGCAATACTCGGGGTCAGCTCAATACACCTGGTTTATCAAGTTCTTATGTAGAGGACTTTTCCTTAAGGTTGTACTGTTTGCTTCGGATCCGGTGTTACAATATCGATCATAGATCTACGATGTTGTTTGAGGAAAATGGCGCCATGGTTAGCTCTATGGCAAAGTTTTTTTTTTATACACAATCAGCGACACCTAGCGACAGTGCGAAGTAGATACATCAGGTGTTGTCTTGAGGAAGGTGACAGATCGCTGAGTCATCGAAAGGTCGTTATAGATTGTTAGCTAATGACTATATGCAAATTAACTTTGTTAACCGGATGCCCATCTATTTACAAAGTGTGATTGAGTTGCCACAAAGTTTGCATGACACGCATACAAATGGTTTGTTAAGTCACCGCAAAAGCTAGTCCCCCACAGGCATAACGATATTCTCCTGAAGGTCACAAAGTTACTATTTACTTACCGGGGGCATTTGCGGGCGACCCTTTGTCCATATTGATATGTGCACTTGGTCTGCTAGATGACACTTAAGAAAAATATTAAACAAAAGGAGGGTTAACAATGAGTCAAGGAAGCGCGTTAGAAACTATATCAAATACAGTAGTTGATTTGAGATATGAACAGGTGAATAAGAGTTAAATACACACACTAACACAGACTTGCAGTTTTTATACAATTCCATATAACGTTTTATCCTCAAACTCTCTACAGCTAACGCTACTCCTTTGTGCATACAAGGAATCAATTTACCTTATCGTACACACCAGTTTTAATCACTGGTTAATTTGTCCAATTCAAATGTTATTACCTTCGCAAAGAAGGCTTTCAGTTCTACCAGGATGGAGTGGTTGCGTTGTGGGTCTTTATTTAAGTTCATAGCATAACTCAAGAAGATATTGATGGATCTTCATGATATTTGGTAAGTGAGTAGCTGTTGCAAAAACAAAGGTCAAGCTGAAAAACCGTTTACCTGGCATTTTCCGTCGGTATTGCAGCGGGCTATATATGTTTGTGTGTTTTTTCTTTGTTTGTTAACAACATACCTCGAGAAGCTGTGGATGGCTCTACATGATATTTGGTGTGTGCATTGCGTAAAGGAAGGTCAATGCTCTTTCCGCCTACCAGCGAGTTGTGGTACTGCAGCGAAGCTTCAAAGTTGAAGTTTTAGTTTTCTGCAAGTGCCGGGTTCATGACGTTTCAGTAGTGGATATGTCTTGGGGCAAGAAGTAAGTGGTGTAAGATTGCCCCCAGCAGATTACTTGGAATTGCAGCGATCGTTCTATTTTTGAGAGTAGAAAATCAATAGCTCCAAAAGGGGTTGACGTATATCCTTCTTTGCTAAACCTTTCATAGTTTGAACAACATAATGATTGACTATTGTGTTACTTGATCAACAGTTACTGATAAGTTACCGCTAATGATGACCTTATTTGCACAATCACTGCGAAATATGTACGAGGTATAAGGTCGTGGAACTCCTGTACTTTTTATGAATCTTCATTTGTATTTCCGTGTCTGTGTTGGAAAGTACGCCCGCCTACTCTCCAAGCAGAGGTTGAGTCGCGTAGAGGGGCGCCGGTGTAATTTTTCCGACTACTACTATATCAACGCGACTCAACCTCTGCTTGGAGAGTACGCCCGCCAGGCACTCCCCATTGTTTGGCGGTATCATTACGTCAGATAACCAAACAGGGACTTTATATTAGTCAATATCATAAAACACTGCCGATGTGTTTTCACTACTGGGTGCAATTTGGCGCAGACAACCCCATTTGGTAGAAAGTTGGCAAAAAATATGCATAGGAGCACTGGTTCTGTAGGACTAAATAGCATTGTCGCACAGGGTATACTTAAAAGATTTATTTCCGTGTCGACATTGCGGCAGTAACATGCGTTACCGCTCAACATTCGCCGACTATTTTCGGTGCATAGTCGTCACGAACTGTGCCGTGTTGTCAGTAAAAGTCCCAGGATATGCGTCTCACTGACTTTATATCATCTTGCAATAAATATGTCATCATCGTTTTTATCATATACAATGGAGTACAATTTGTTTGATGGGTGAATGTGCCATGACGTTTACCTTATGATTTCCGCCTTCACATGGGCCACTTTCACTTTGAACAAAGAGGGGAGGGGGGGGGTAGTCTTTATCAATCCCGTTTCGGCACATCGTCTTTGTAAAATAAGATGACTCCTTGTCTGATCAGTTACCATGATGACATCATGCAACATTTTCCTGTCAATGATCATTTTGAAGAGACACACACAGACATACAGTCCTCGGCAACGAAAGACAACCAGTACAATTTTCAGCCCAAGAATACAAAGTCCAAAACAGTATTGATAATGGTGCGAGCACCGTGACGATAAAATGTTAAGGCTGCTTGATTGATACTTATTGTGATACTTCAATTGTCACTGAAACGTTAAGGATAACACTAGATATTTGCTTGGAACAAAATCATATCGTTATCGTCACTTCTGGTTAATTTGAAAACTTTCTGACAGATTTTAATCAATCTGAGGACGTGCAAACCGACTGCTCTTCCTGTCAGAATGTGCAGATAGCTTCTTCAAACTTGAAGCCATATATTTTCTACGACATATATAGTTGTACTGTAAGTAAACTGCAAGCTGACGCACCTGTTAAGATAGTGTCTTCTGGTATCGTTTTCCCCCACCTTTGTGCTGGCAAACCAGATGTGAACGAACTCGTCTGACCTGTAAAGTATAAACTGAGTACGACGTACCTGGGCACGGTCAAAGTTCGAATTGCTGAGGTAAACACATGCCCTACGCCCTTTTCAACCACTTCAAACCGGTTCAAACAACAGTTTGTACATCCGAGTAATGGTTAATGTTACGATCAAGATTAACGACAAAATCTGGAGTTGGAAGATATTCTTCATTGAGGCTAACGTCGCTAAGCGCTTGAAGTTTTCATGCATTTGTACATTGTACCTGTAAAAATAGCACACCTGAAGATATAGCACATATAGAGCGAATTCCTTTTCTGGTTACCCGTTATGTATCATCGGCGTCCCTGACAACAGCACCCTCTGTCAACATGATTTATTTCGCTAGAGACCGCTGCTGCAAAGCTTGCAGCTTGACGGCTGATTAAGCAAGTCGCCTGTAAGCTTATTACTCCTTCAATCATCATTACCCAGTACATTTGGGGCAAACATTTGAAGTCAAACTCAACAATCGATGTACCTGAAGTGTACACGAAGTATGAAATATACACATATCCATCAGTGACCGACAAGACTCTCTTAAGATGTAATTAGAAACATTTATTAATAAGTGCTTAATCGGATGTTTAACGTCTATGTACTAGTGCACGGTATGGAAAACAGAATGAGTATGGAATAGTAGATGGATACTCAAAGCAGAAGCGGGTATAATGTCACATTAAAGAGTATATTTTATATACATACGAAGACCTCTAGTTCAGGTGAAAAAACAGAGTATTTTCCCCATAATCATCCGGTTTGTGGCACTAAATATCAATAAATACATCTAACTTATTCTAAAATGTTGTATTGCAATGATGTATGTAATGAAGTACAAAGAAACTACGGTAGGACAAGTGGGAGCCAAAATTAGAATTCTTGTCATGGGAAGATAACATTCATTTTTTTCTGTATAATTTAGAGACGTTGTTGCCTCCAATGACGATACAGACTTTGTGACGATATCGTACAGCGTTTCCGATGTTGTAATGGCCTCATAAAAGATTCAATTATTTTCGTCCGGAGAAGCATATCAAATTCGGAAAAGGTTTATGACTTGTTATGGAAAGACTTTTTGACATCATTATACAAACACTCAGCATTAGAGGGACTAAAAAGACCCCAAGAAAATAGGGCCATAAGATTGCTAGATCATACTATGTAAGGCTATTCCCAATGTCAATAGCCTCTCATAAAGCTAAGATTTATTTACAATCTCGTGACAAAGTGCAGGGTTACCATCGAACAGTCTGCGTTTCTTCTTCCTACATGCCGGATTTTCCGGTCTCTACTGTGGACGTCACAGAAGCTGCCGAGTATTCCAGACTTGGCGGGGTCAACTAAGGCTTCTTTGGTCGGCTAACGTCTTCAACAAGTTTCTCACGCCATGCCCGCCAACTAATTAAGCCTGTAAAGTACTAGTCTCTACTCATGATCAATCAGTCAACTCCCTGAAAGCTTGTATGACTCACCGGGCGTCTGGACAATTAGATCACGTCTAACCAAAGGAGAGGCACTGAACCATCTTGAAAACACTACTCAGACGTCGTGCAGGCTTCAAGAAACTAAGTTCGTTTGGACCCCTGTAGTGCCTAGTGACACATAGGGCAACAAGTTTTATTGTTGTTTCAGTAGCCAGTCCCACCTCTCTCCCCCCCTTTAACGTGCTTGAGGTACCTCGAACACGGTACCCCATATTATGTCCCTTCGGGCGACGAGTGCAGGCCCAACCGAGATGCCTTACCCAGCATAGGACCGGAGTCTTCCAATCTACGTCACATTTCCAAACTGGGGCCCGGCCGGGAGCGAAAAGTGTGCGGCTTGCGGATTGGGGCAAGCAGGCCAAACCGGCCTTAAAGGCATCGACTGTCGAGTCCTGGGCAATATGGCCCGGTAGCCGATGCCAATCAACAACTGTGCGAGGGAAAAAGAAAATTAGAAACCTGGGGCCGCCTTTTTAAGGAGGACAACACCTTGATCACGTTAAAGGCCGAAAAATACAGTCTGTACGATAAGAGAAGGTGTCATTTCGTGTGCACCGGCCTAAACCTATCCCTTCTGCATGGCTATGTACTGCTATGCGTACAGTATTTTGTATAGTCGTTCCTTTGTGTGTTTTTGTGTTGGAAAGTGCTTTACAACTTGCCAGCTACAAACTTCATCAAACTTCAGTGAGTTCAGTCTGAGAATGACATTTCACCGTGATGACCGTGACCGACCACAGAGGTTACCAGACACACTGCCATTATCGGAACTATCCACGACGGCGTAATGACGTACGTGTTTGTGGCGTTTGAAGCTCTACTGACCAAAAAGGTCGCGTCATTTTCTAGGAAATGGCTGCATTTAGTGCCGTGGCGACTGCTAAATATGGATACGAGTGAGAGATTGCCACGACGTTAAACTATGGGGAGATGAACTGAAATGACATTGGGTGGAAATGTGCCCCTGGAAATTATAATAGATGTTAGTTAGACTACGAGAGGAGAAAACTGTACCAAATTAAATGTTAGGAGAAAAATGCAGAAACATAGAGGTCGGCGACCTCAAGAAATAGATTTGATGCAGTTGCAAATGACTTATACATTTACATAATTTATACAGGGTGAAAGTTACCTTCAACTAACTCACACGTCACAAGTTCCCATCATTTATGTAATAGATAGATGATGGGCGTGGCTTGATTATGTGAAAATAGGGGTTGCCCCACCCACAAGGGGGTTCCTTTAACACCCGAGGCGAAGCCGAGGGTGTTAGGAACCCCCGCGTGGGGGGCAACCCCTATTTTCACATAATCAAGCCAAGCCCATCATCTATCTATTTTAGAACATGGCCACTACCCCGAAGCTTTCAGTTTTTCAAGATGAATCAAGGACAATTCATACTTAGGATATTACATTATATTCAAAGTGTGTCAGAGTTACGTACCTCTCATCAAGGAAGTTAAAAAGGGACCTCTTTGCTCTCATGAATAAGCAAATAAAGTGAAAGAGAATTTATTGATCAATGGAATCTATTCATGGTGTTTTATGGCATCTGTGCTGGGTGGTCGTCTCCAAACTGTTGGTTACTTTTATGACATTGGCTCTTTGTGTCTTAATCCTCTCTAATCCTCTAGGCAATCAGCACAGTGTGTGAGCCGACTAGTGGTGCAGAAAAAGTGTTGTTTTATCCAAAAAGTGTGGTACTATCCAAAAAGTGTGGTTTTATTTTATGCAAATTTTACATAGTACCACACTTTTTGGATAGTACAACACTTTTTCTGCACTATGTGGATATAATCACAGTAATTGAAGGGCTATCATTGGCTGAGGAGTAGTGGCCATGTTCTAACATCAAGCGGTTTTGCCAGTTTGTACTTATTTTGCAAATCAGTCCCTTATTTGCATGTTTGGTTTATGTTCCACCTGCCATGTCATGAATTACACGTATTTTCTCTATTAGAGTTAAGTTAGGAAAACAATTAGGTTATAGAATGTCGTTATGAAATATGGAAATGAGCTCCTTATTTGCATATTATGTATCTAATTCTGTACATCTTTAATTTGTAAAAAGTTACCGCATGCCCAAAATGATAGAAATCCAACTTTTATTCAGTTATCTTTTAGATATTTTTATACCAACGCCATTTAAGTCCAACTAAATGTTAGGGGGCATAATCTGCACCAATTTGTACTGATGACGTCAAAATCTGTCACCCAAATGCCAAAACCATATCATGTACAGGACAAAAGATACATTAAAAAAATACCATGATGGAGTTTTCTCATTTATCATGGAAATGCCCTGCAATTTGATTGATTTCATTCCATTTGATACAAGTTTAATCTACCCACATACCAAAAATCTTGAAAATCCGTTATCCTATACTGAGTTAAGTTTAAGAAGACCGCCACTGCAATTACAGAACTAGCCACTAGGGGACCCAAGCGCATGTCACTACTGTCATTCTGAGTACAAGAGCTATCTACCACTCGAAAAGTGTGAGCATAGCATGTCCAGAACAACAGATATCAAAATTAGAAGATCTGCTGTAGTACCTAGGTAAGCCGCTGGAGGACCCAAAATCTAATCATATTCAGTTCTCGTCACACCCTACCAAAACACAAAACCAATCCATCTAGCCGTTCATGAGTTATCTTGTTGAAAGAAGGACAAACGCTACCGAAAATATAACCTGAATATTTCATATCTGATATTATTTTCTTTTGATATTAAGAATACAAATATCGTCATCAATAACTTTAGATATTGTTAATCTGTGATTTGCTTAATGCACCGATATTAAGTTTTACAATGTAAAATTATACAATTCAGCCTATTGCTGCGATGGAATCGTATCTGATCATAAGGATCAAATAAACCATTCATTCATAAAGTCGTTCATTCAATATGCTTTTGGTCTCTCCTGGAAAATCAAGCTTCATCAATATTACTTTGGTGTGTACTTCCAGGAAAGGCTGGTAGTTATGCATGCCCAGGGGCAGCAAGGGCCATGCTGACAGGTGAATCGTGTACAGTAACATCGATTGCAGAAACAAATGTCATACCGCATGAGCATTTCTACGAAATATTTGTTACGGTTTTGTACAGCATAGTACCCTAAGGTGAGTCAAACAATGTCAAGGGCAAAAAATGGCGTCTGTTTCTGATCAAGGAGGGTAATAATGTAATCTCATAAACCATGAATATATAAAGACACTCTAAACGTATTGTTTTGCGAGAAAATACATAAGCATATCAATTCTGTTGTGTATAATTGTACTTCGTACTCATAACTTCATGGAAATTAATTAGGACAATGTAGAGTTACTATTATCATGATCAAGGTTGCTATAATTACATAACTGTCGTTTTGAGTCCGTTATTAATGGAGAATGAGTCACATTCATTCTTGTTTGTTCACATATGTCTGACTGCATATATCTTTACCAGCAATCTAAACTTTGCATCGACCTAGATTGGGGATGTTTCTGGTATGTATAACAATTTTACATTTGTACTTTGTGATTGGAATTATTAAATGTCTCTCTCAATTGAACAGTTCCATCGGCTGAATTTTTGGATGGTGCATTGCGTTTGAGACATCAGAGACAAATTACATCGGATCATCGTATGTAACTGCTTGGCATCCTTCACTCTCATATTTACATTCATTTTATCCTTCATGGATGGAAAAAAGCAATCCATTACCACGTATTTGTTTCCTTTATAGCAAATCACGGACAATTTTGACAACAAACAGCAAAATTGGATGAAGATCTCTTGGAGGAATCTCAGCAAACTTTATTACGGTAGACGCTGTGCTACGATCGGTATTATTCCTGGCGGCTGCTGCGAAATGTTACCTGAAATAGAACAATCAGAGATGCAGTAGATTTCATTTAAATGTTAGGATCTTGACAGCAGTTATGAAAAAGATTAGGACAGATCGTCACTTTTTTGGATACTTAAACTGCTGCAGACGGATCACATTAGGATAAGATCCACTGTCAGGCCACTCACAGGGATAGAGATCTCAATGACAATGGTTGTTAGAGTTATCTCTAACTTTCCTCAACAATTCAAACTGGGAGTGATACTTGATTCATACAGCTAGCACCATCAACAACAATCCTTTGGACAGAGTAGCCAGGAAAGCCACGTCACCCAAGCCCTCACATCAACAGTCTAGTTACCCTCGACGGGTCATTCACAAGCTTCTACAGTCAAACCGCCTCAGTACGTAGGGGCATCAGGGGACACCGGGGAAAAACAAGAGTTGGTAAAGGGCTTTTTCCACCCGCTCAGGAGGATCTTTACACAGAGGAAGTACATTTGTCAAACCTGCAGGGAAACCTGCTTGTATCCCCGAAAGACAAAACACACTAAAGAAGATAAATGTGTTGTGACACATTCAGTGTCAAGGAAACATAACTGAGGTTTCTTACCATGGAGACACCGAATGGTCCTTGAAAACAAGGTTCCCAGAGCACAGACGATCTAACTCTGTGGCTTCGGAAGTATCTCAACATCTCCACATGTGTCACTCACTAGGCAAACTCACGATATTTGGATCTGAATAAGTTTATTTCGAAAAGGAAGTAAAAATAGGTAAATATCAGAACTCAACAACTTCATCAAACCAAGACGGGGGCCGCTACCAATTTCCATTCGTTTGACCGTTTGCTTACGTCACACTGCCAGGAAATAACGTGCACTGAGCCATCAGGTGCTCCAGAATACCAGTAAAAAAATCTGGTGAGTCCTGTCCCATAATGTTATCAAATACGAACTTTCGTATCATTATTTCAATGTTATACCTCATTCCCGTTTGTCAGGTGTATCCAGCTAATGTATTCTTTTAAAGCTTTTCCTTCATATTTTCTAATAACGAATTCTATCATTGATAATAAAAATGTGTGTAGAAGTCCTTATGTATATGTTCAAATGATACGTAATGTTCACATCTTCAACGCAAGCGATACGGCGATACGAGCTGCCAGATACCCACTGGTAGATACTATTGCAGACTGCACGGGCAGCCATTCAGGGGAAGGAAGATGCAATCGGAGACTTCGTCACGTCTGGGTGATGATGAGAGGATACTGCAGCTCGCTTAGTGGTTTGCCGTGGACATCTCTGTCTATGAGCCTTCCCCTGAACTGGTCATCAAACGTAAAATGGACGGAGAGAGACTCCAATTTCAGCTGTAGCATGAAGGGAATTCGAATGTACATTGTTCATTAAGCGTATGCGAAGCATGTTCAGTCTGGTAGAATGTTTCGCACAGTGACTGCTCTCAAACACAGTTAACGAACGATTCCTAAACTGCGTCTGTACCCTAAGGAGTTGGAGTTCTTAAAGGATTTGCCTGAACAGCACCAGTTTACTCCAGGGAGGCTGTGTGTTAGACATTGCAATTCAGGAATTATTCATGATGATGTCTAGCGAGGCAGATGAACTTTCATGTCCTCAAGACTAGAGTAGACACATTCTATACTGTGTTCATTTGCCTCGTTTTATGTTACCGGCAATTAGCACCCGGGCAAGAATTCGCAATCAACTATTATTTTACGTGACCATCCGCATTTTTGACTGAGTGACTAAACAAAAATTGCTCCCAAATCATATGCATAACACGTTATGATATCTCTTGCCCGGACGATCAAAGATCCATATGGATTTGTCTAGAGCCCATTGAAGTCGTTTCGGTCGTGGTTGCAGTAGTGGAGTTAAATGTAGTAGCCGGAGTTAACTGCGAGGGCGACTTTCCTCAAAAGGCATCGTTTTCTGCTCTTTATCACTGTTGAAATCCCCGTCAGAGTGGTGCATGTTTAATCGCACTACAGTAAGGTCTATCTTTTGAGTATTTTCACGCCTGGGACTGCTGCTGTAAGCCATCTGGGGATCATACCAATAGTGTCTTTGAAGACGTGAAACCTATTTTAGGATCTAAACATGTAAGACAACTTTCATGTCTTAAATGTCTGATGATAAAAGCACCCTAAGCTCGCCTTTGGCTGATAATGAAAAAAAATTAAATGAGAGGCAATAGCGTAAGAATTGATTACACGGATGAGTTTGAATGGCATTACAACAGCCTCCAGTAGGATAACTATTTAGAACAGTAGGCGTATTGATAAGATAGCATAAAATTTATACGCCTACTGATTTATAAAACTGAATAAATATCATATTGTCTACAATGTTAATAAAATGTTAGGAGGAATCGAATTGGATTGATGTCGGGTGTATCTGACACGTCGCTCTGGCACGTTTTTCCAACGTCGGCCTTCTGACTTGCTCATAGAGGGGAGTCTCTTCAAGCGTTAACTCGGTCCATTATCATCCGACCTATCTGTCTGGCCCCTTTCTATAACTATGATAGCGGATTACAAGCCTATGGCATAACTATAATCTATAAAGTATGATAGATATCTGATAAAACTTGAAACTAACTGTTTTGTATACAAATCTATACCGACTGAACTTATTCCTTGGAAGTCTTTTTTTTTGGTAATACTGTATAATAGATCAGCACGTAAACTGTATGATAAAACAACATTTCATATTCTTCAGGATATCTAATGACCGGATGAATGATCCGCATATGAGTTGTTGGACGTTAGTAACTGTCACTAGTTTCACAAACATGTTTGCTTTTATCAAACGTAGTTCTGGAATAACATCAATGCACGCAAGATAAAAGTTACTCAAGGAACTGGCTAAGTTTTGTAAACGGTCAGACGTTTCAGACGGCATTTTGCCAGAGACTGAGACAGAATTTGGAGATTCATTCATTCATTCGTCCCATAGCCTTTTGATCAGCCGTAGGCTGATTAATCAGCCGTAGGGGCAGCACAACATGTTATGCTGTATCAATAGGCATTCTAGTCCCCTGGCGGCGCCATCTCCTCTCCGGGGCATGGTGAATGATGTAATCACTGTGTGGCTGATACGACACGAAGGTTCGCCAGGCCTCCGTCCGGGTGATTTGTAGTGAATCACCAACTCCAGACAGAATGGTTTGCTCCATCCACACCGCACCATCGCACGTGTGGGAGGTCTTTAACGTGCATGGGGTGTGACTCTCCCCATACACGGGACCTCCATTTAACGTCCTATCCGAGGGACGGCCCTAGCCGAAGTCAGGTACTCACTCTCACCTGAGTAAAGTGGGGAAAGTCGTGTAAAGTGCCTTTCCCAAGGGCACAAGATCGGTGGCACGGCAGGCGGATTCGAACCCGCCACCTCTCGGTGCAGATCCGCACATGCTACCACTGCGCTACGCGGTCCCACTGAGTTTGGAGCTTACCAGGTACTTAAACACAACTCTGAATCGATATGATAGAACAACTCTAGAATGGTTCAAATGAAGACGAAGTAAAGACAAAGTTGTCTGCAAATAAGCCAACCACCCTCTTAGTTTGACTACAGGGGGTTTAAGTTCTCTCGCATTGGCAGGGCAGAATCCCAAAGGCCGGTAGGTTTCACACGTAGGCATCCATTCCTGTTGTTTGTATATATATTGACGCTGAACTTGAAATAAAAGACACTAGGTCCACCACTGATCCTGATGTCACAAAGAGAGACAAAGCTCATTACCACAAAAATCTCTTTTCCAGGAACGAAGATCTTTTGACATCGGTGGCGCCAGCACTGAGTACGCGACAGCCGCGTGTTAAAGCGGTTCAAGCTCTTTGTACCCACAGACTTCGTGATAAATTACCATAGAAAACTGAAAGCTGAATGTTTGAGCAGAAATTTATCACTTGAAGGAAAATATAAACATACAACTAGCCACATGTATGAAGACGTCGACCCTGTAACTATTATAAGTAAAAAAAAGTATGCACAATGCACAATGTTTGAGACAAAAATTAACACAGGAGGGAAAATACAAACATACAACCAGCCACACAGACGTCGACCCTGCAACTATTATAAGTAATAAAGACCATAGACATACTTTCACAAAGCAGCGAATTTATTACTTCTTATTGCTTTATACTAATTTGATTGCAGTCACGTAATAAAAAATCACGTAAGTCCGAGGTTAATTCTAGGGTAGTAGAAGTATAATACTACAGACTTGTAAATCGGCTTACCATTTTCCGGAGATTTCATATTACTTTATCCTCTTTTCATTTGACCATCTTAATCCGGATCCTTCACACGTTAGGGTATAGTAGAGGCGAATCATTCTAGTACAGGTGCTTATTAACCATATTAGCGGCTCATGATCCTTTGATCACAGTCCTTGGATCATGCCTTCTTTCTTCACACAACTGTTGCAATGCTATTGTAATGTAGTCTTCTATCATTTGCATCATGATTTCTTTGATTCGAATTCACATAAGCTGTACGTATAAGTTGGGTGGGTAAGACCGAGCTGTAAGGTTTCATCTACTCATAATGGGAAGATCCCCTACTATTTCATATACATGTACGTGTAGTGGCTCTTTAATGTGATCAACGCTCGGCTCTCCTCAAATACGGTACCTCCAGCTTAAGGGACCTGTCACACTTGTTATTGGGTGGGCTGACTACTCTCTCTTTGCAGCCAGGGGCTGAATTGCTAGAAGCTTACAACTGTATAGTACGTAAGGGTCTGGAGCGGCTACGATTCGGTGCTAAGTCAGGTGACCTCAATACGATGGCAATTCCCCCAGGTGCGGCCATAGGAATATAGGTTTTAAAACACTCACACCGAAAGGACCCCTACTCGATAAGTGCGGTGGGAACTTTAACGTGCCCTGAAACTAGGGACCTCCATTTCACTCCCTATCCGAGGGACGGCCCTCTCCAAAGCCAGATACTGATTTTAACCCGAGTGAAGTGAGGAAAGTCGGTATTGACCTGAACCACCTACTTATTGCGCCACACGACCCCACTTGTACGTACATCTATCCCGTAAAGTTGTGCTTTTACTTTATCCCGCCATTGTGTGGCCTGTTTGTCGAACAACAAAAATCGAATTCTTCGGCCACAAACTACCTGGAACAAAAATGTTATTACGGAGCTTATGTGGATTATACTTCGTATACGCAGATTGCACCCCGAAAGACGTCCCCTAATCGAAATTATGTACTCATTTTCAACTGAGTGGAGCGAGGAAATAGGCTTAGAACGCCTCTCCAAAGGACACAGCATTGGCATCTACCAGGGCTTTGAACCCAGAACCCTTAGATTCAAGGTGAACAACCCTTACTACAAGGCCATTACCATTAGATTTCATATCAACGTTCAATAAGCATTGCACTGGCCATGGATCATTTCCTGTTTCATGACCCCTACATTTTGCTAGCCGACCTGTTTCGCTGTTATATGCTATACAGTCCTTGTTGATTACCAATGATATGATCAAAAGCTAACAAGATTATCCACCATGGCTTTCAGGCTTTCATAGTCTATTATCTATTCTGTCAGCTCTTGTGATTCATTATGATCGCACGTCGCATTTAATGGGCATTTAGGCAAGTAAGAAATATTGTTCTGACAATACCACCTCAGGCTGATGCTACGTCGGATATGACATATTATAACACAGTGTAATAGTCATGCATTTCAACTTAGACTTTTATAGAACAAGTAATTAACAGCGTCATAAATTGATTCAATTATGTTGTACAGTATCAAGTTAATGAAATTCCTTCATGTAATCAATTGGCAAGATTCGTAAATGAAATATATAAACGTGGACGGCATGCACGCTCGAACTTCCTGACAAGCAAAATTGAAACGCTTGACTTGTTGGCAATAGCGACTTTAAGGATATTGCATCGTCTGATTAATGATGTTGTAAACTGCTTGGCTGCTTCGCTTGGGACTGCGATATTTGTCACAGTCACATATCGAACCGGTCGGAGGAAGAGCATACTGCTAAAATGTGGTAGCTGAATAGGTTGTCCTATAATTCGTTCTGTCTAGATGAAGTCTTTTGTGGTGTAAAACAATAAAACGCTTCAAGCCGATGTCCTCGTTAAATGCCAGCACGGTAGACTCCATAACCACACAGCAGACCAGGAAATTAAAAGGTAGGTTGACATTATCATTGAACACAAACACGGCCTTTTATTCTAGTCTTTTACATACTATTGTGATAGGTCAATCAAATCTTTACGACTTGTTATTGATATCAAATGTCAGAAGGGCTAGAAGTCCCATGGCTGATTGTTTTCACACAGTCAGGGGCGCAGGTTACATCTACACACAAAAAAAGAATGCTAAAACACGCGGGATCTTTAAGATAGATTAAGTCATTACGCCTTGGGCTCTTGGAACGGAGGGTTGGAACGAGGTAATTTGTATTCCGGACATGGAACAGAGCTCATGATCAAACTCTGTACAGTTACTGTGGTTTGACTTCTGCGGGCTCTAACGTTTCTCTCAACGCACGAAAAACAGCGGCGGTCCGTTCCACTGGCTAAGCGCATTTCGCTAACTCCCCAAAGTCTTTTTAGGAGATGCTTACTAAGGCATGAAATCAAGGAGAGCCATCCATCAATCAATTTCTTAACCAGCGTCCGGCTAACGTTGAGGAGACTCACGTGGGTCTTGATGACGTCAGGGAGTTACCCTGAGAAAGTGCTACCCATTTGTCGAGCCAGAGCCAGAGCGATATCTGACATTGAATGAGGAGCACACGTCGAGCAGTGAGCTCTGGACAATAGACCGGACGTGTAAGTATGTTCCCTGTCTCCATGACTTATTACAAACATAACCGCTTGTACGATCTAAGACCTACTAGTAATTCAGCACCTCCGACAGACACAATGCCTATTTCGCCGTAGTGGGTAGTATTTGTAGGTTTCCTTGCAACAGGCTGCCTGAATTTTTTGTACTACGAACGAAGTTTCCCAATAGATTTATATACTCTTAAAATTGGAACAATTTCATAACTACTGAGCTAAAATTTAGATGCCACAAGAGATTGCAGGTTTGCGTTTAATGTGGTGTTTGCGCCCAGGCTAGGGATGAATATGTCTACGTTTGTTTTTCCTGTTGATGTTGTTTCTGTTGCCATATAGACAGTCCCCTAATATTGCGGCCAGACATACGCCATGTACCATGACATGTAGGAGCCATGTTTGGCCAGACAATCGCTGACACAAGTCGATTGTACTAGATATATATTGTTTTTCCTTAGCACGAAACTATAAATCTATAAAAACTATAGATCATCTGACTCTGACCTGCATGCTCCATTTGTATGATGTTGAACTCACTTTAGATGTCGAAGTGCGTTTTTGCAGTAGAAACCCTGCTAAGATATCGAACGGAACAAACCGTTCCTCCATGAATGAAGTTACTACGCCAACACTTCTTCATTATTATTCCCAGAAGGTAGCAAATTACGAAATGGCTCACCCCAGCATCCCGAGCGCTTCAAAACATCACGGCTCTGAAATTGGCTTTAGGTCAAAGCTAATTGGAGGTCTTCGTAACACATATTCTTCACCAACGATCGAGAGAACTAGGAACGCACTGAAAGAAAGTTCTTCGCTGACTAGCAGATATGCTGTAGCCTCTAATCATGGGTACATTTTACATACTTTTCCAGCAGTTTTTTTTGGACAGCTATTGTTCAAAACCGCGAGTCCATTTTAACTAATTCCAGTTCAGAAATGTTACAAAGGATCGAAAACCGGACGATTTATGAAGCGATTTTCATTTCTGTTTCTTTAGGCCGCATGTAGATTTGGTTTAGCTCCGATTTTCGTCAAGCTTACGATACTATAAAGAAGGGAGAGAACCGAAAGCTGGCAGTTGCTGGCCCGAAGGAATTTGAAAAGGACTTTCCTTGCCATTTCCGTTTTTCAATCACTGAATTAAATTTGGTGCTGGCTTGTACTAATTCACATCACCAGTACGATTTTCGACAACTAAATTTGGAAAACAACGGAGCAATCGATGAGCGTTTGTGTTCATTGGTTTTGCAGGCACATCTTGTTTCGTGTTCAGAAGTCGGCCCTGTGTTGTATTTTTCACTAATCCCTCCCACACCAGCCCTTTCTCTCTTAATCAATTTAAATTGGATAGTCTCTGATTTTGATCGCCTTTAAAAGTAAAAGAAAATGAAAGATTTAGCGAATTTCTCGTCGATTTTTTTTTAACACCTCAAATTTGTGACCGGAATTCTGACGTTTCTACATTCAAGCAAACACGAATCCACCTCGTCCTGATTCAAGGACTAAACTAATTTTGTACGAGATGCTTTTTGCAATGCTGGAAGATGCTAAGTCCACACAAACCTTGCCAAATTGTATTTCATGGATGTGAGAGCCCAAACTCTAGCTCATTCAGTGCTCATTTCGTTTCAAGACGATCGACCAATGTTGCAAATCTGCACTACTTCATCTTCATTTTCTGCAAGCCTTGCAAAATTACATTTCACCGATGTGGCGACTGAAAGCAAGTTTATTAGATTTGTACTTCTGTCGCGATTGACCAAACCTAATCACTCACCTAGGATGCGTTAGTGAATTCTAAGAATTTCCGAAAGAAAATGCGCCTTGCCACGTCTGTAATTGACTGGCAGCTGGCCCATGGGCGGCAAGAAAAGACACGGCTGTGGAGTCAATATGGACAGGGCTCCAAGTGTGGTGCTAGTGTTGGTGTTGGTGGCAGTGGAGGCGTGTGTGTGCGTGTGTGTTATTTTATGATATGTTCGATCATAGCCAGTGACGGTGAGAAGTCATATGATTGGTTTATTGATTGGAACTTGATGATTCTTATACTGTTATTGCTATAAAAACCTTTAAATCATACCAAATTAATTCTAATTTGTTATTTAACAATTCTATTTTATCATCTACTAAACAGTCAAGTGCATTTTGATTAGCTTTCACAAGTAGGTGCGGAGAGTAGAATTTTGCAGAAATAGGGCAAAAGGGTAAGGTCAACAGTTTCCTTAACTGAGCCAGAGAAACATTATAGAGGCCAAACGCCCCTGGCAAATATTCTCCGTATAACCAGCGTAGTTAGTCTGGTAGAGAGTATACGTTTTGATGACGAAAATCCAGTAATTTTCCAATACCTGTAAATAAAGGATAATTTTCCATTTTCTTAGGTTCACACCAAGAAGCTTGACCTCAGTGGTCAAGGCGACCATGACCTCCGAGATGACCATGAGTGACCCGGACCTCCCGTCCAGCTCCCTCTGGGTGGTCACCGTGGTGTACTGCATCATCTTCGTGGTGGGAGTGTCCGGCAACATGCTGGTGGGCATCGTGGTGTGGAAGAACGTGGACATGAGAACCCCCACCAACTTCTTCCTGGTGAACCTGAGTATCGCAGACCTGCTGCTGCTGGTGGTGTCCATGCCTGTGGCGCTGCTGGAGACCTGGATCCCCAAACCGTGGCTGCTCGGCAGATTCATGTGTAAGTCTATTCTTTTACTTCTTTATGTTTACCTTCATGGAAGTTGTCGCCAGTACTGCAGTCTTTACAACTTCACAGGCAACATCAATGTTTTCTTATTTTCCCAAAATACTCATTTTGTTTGTTTTTTAAGAAATACACCATAACAATAGCTTGTTTATGGTAACAGTTGATGGCTGGGAAGAAACTATAGCCGAGGTTCCACTCTGTAAAAACGAAGTTGTCGCCTGAGAGTACATGAAAAATAAAGCAATGTGACAATTGATGATTTGCTGGCTGAAGGTAACGTTAGATCGCTAGTGTTACTTTTCTTGTAGTCTATGTAAGATAGAACGTTTCATCATTGATCAATGGATTGGTGTGAAATATTATCTGAGATTTATAATGGGAGACCACCCTAACAGGTTCTGTCGAAAGAGGCCCTGACGGCAGAAGAGGCGATCATGGCAGATCGCAATCTATATCCTGAAATATGTATGTATTCGTGCCAACTGCTAAGGTATGTGGGCGTGAACGGCCCTTGCCATAACATTACCACTTAGAGAAAAAAGATAATCATCGCTGAGTTTAGGAGGCAAGGTGACTCTGTCCCTATTGGTTTATGACTTCTTAAGGTTACACTTAACTATCTAATTTAAAAAATGCCTCTTGTTAAGAATATGAGCTGTTCTATCCCCAAGAAATATGTATCCAGCATTTACATTGTTCTTGTCAACACCACCTTGTAGAGATGTACCAAGGTCAGCGAGAAAGTGCAAAAGCGACCCCCGCCCTACGAACCTAATCTCAGCAGTAATAGCAAAAAGTCATACAAGTTAAAAGCAATCGAAACTTTCAATATGGACTAGACACAACAATCATCACGGCAATGGTCGTCCGACGGTGAAAAGGCAATTTACGCGCAATCTGCTTCCTGTTACAAGGTCAAGGAGACATCATACCAATGTTATATGACTGCATGTTGTGTTCACGAAATGAGGTCGGTAGCACCATGCACGGTTGAATCTAAAAGTCATTCTCACGAACAAAGTGAATAAAGGCATAAAATTGAATCTTATCACTAGCAAAGATGGATGTATGACACGTAATTTCTGCTGAAAAACTATAGCTATCTATTGGTAGGCAGAAAGGGTATTTTATACGTGCACACATTTAATGATCGTTTCCCTCCTGAAACCTTTGAAAAAATGTAACACAAGTTACATTTCCGATTACTTAAGATGCTAACAAAGAAGGAAGAGCGGCAAAATAAAATCGGTAGGGTTTTTCTTTTCTCAATTTTCTAAAGATTTTTGTTCTGTAGATTCTAGACGTACATTCATGTTGCATACCAATTTGGAAGCAGACCAAAGTCGTGATCACGCATTTAGCACTGCTGACACTGTGCCGGAACTAGCTGATTTGGTTAATGAAGATGTATGAGGCTACTACCTGTGATGTAACCTAAAACACTATTTTTGTCCAACAGCTCTGGAGACCGTGAGCGAATCGTTTGTCTATGAATACACAATAAGGCATCGGAAAGAAAATGGCCTGTGACAGACATTGGCTACCTAAAAACATTCTTGCCACGCACAATCAAAGGCCTTTTTGAAGTCAACGAAACAAGCATAAAGGCATTTGGTAACATTGCTAGGTTGCTATTTCCTCCATTTTTTTAAGATTTTTTTTCTGTAGATTCTAGCCTATATATGTACATATGCATGTTGCGTTCTAATTTGGAAGCAGACCTTTCACTAATCTGTTTTTGTCTAGTATCGTGCCGTTTGAATAGTTTTGACAGATGCTAAAGTTTTGTATTTCCATTAACACCCACGTCGAAGACCTTTTACTGAGCTCCCGGTCATGATACGTTTCCGGAGTGTTTTGAACACTGGGTGCGTGGGATTGATTTGGACAGCGTTATTTGGTAGAAAGTTGGTCATAATGCCAATGTGTATTGCCGGGAAGGATACTATAACAACTACGCAAAATCCACAAAGAAATTGTGTCCGAAGTACGCTGCACGTTCTCGGCCATTTTTCTACCAAATGGTGCTGTCCAAAACTCCCACCATGTAAAACTTCTAACGGGTTCGAAAGATTTACCCGGCGGCAGAAATCGTCATCCGCCCAAAGAGAACCTAGCCAATCCACGATAGACTGGATATCAGGCTAAATACCACCCAGTATTGAGAACATCTCCAAAGCGTGTCGTGATTTCCGGATGAAATGACTTAGATGGTACTGATTAAGAACAGGGCTTTTAGCTAATCAATGAATGCCATCGATTCTTAGAGACGTCAGCTTTGAGGTGACCGAACATGCAGTTCATTCCCTTTACTCCCACGCTGCAATTTCATTTCCTTCAGTGAGTCCGCACGGAAACAAATGAACAGATAACTGGATTGCGACAAGACTTATATTAATCCATATCTTTAAATCGATTGGTGCGGAGTTTTTGAGTCACGGCAATAGCCCCCATACAAAATACCAGGCCTTTCAATGTTCCGGTCGTCATAGCACGACAGTAGGCCACGCAATAACGGGCGTCTGGCGCTTTACTTTACATGACTGATGTGTTCGCGAAATAAGGTCGGTAATACCATATACACGGTTGAATGTAAAATGGCATTCTCTTGAACAAAGCCATTAAATTGAATCTTATCACTAGCAAAGGTTGATGTATTACATGCAATTTCTCCTGAAAAGCACTGGTTCGCTATATGTTGGTATGCAAAAAATGTAAAGTTATGTCATGTTTGTAAACATTTTGATGATCGTTTCCCACCTAAAGCCTTAGATGTTGTATTTACGGTTAAGGTCCTGACAAAAAATAAGATCGACAAAATGAAATTGGTAGGTTGGGATACTCTTATTTTTGTTCACTTGTGTAAAGTTTTCAGTCTGTAGATTCTAGATGTCCATACATGTTGCGTTCCAATTTGGAAGCAGACCAAAATCGTGATCAAGACTTAAGCACCACTGAGAGAGGGTTCGGCGCGCTGTCTCCGGTGTGAAGCTAGCTGAGCAGGGTAATGAAGATGGATGATGTATGAGGCTACCACATGTGATGTAACCTAAAACTCTACTTTTGTCCGACAGCCCTGGATATTGAAAGGTGCTGCGCAAAGTCCAACCAGAAATCGTGTCTGAAGCACACGTTCTTTCTACCCAATGCTGCTGTGCAAACCTTCCAGCACGTAAAACTTCTAGCGGGTTCGAAAGATAACCCCGGCGGCAGAAAGCTTCGCCCCGCCCGAAGAGAACCTAGCCAATACACGATAGACTGGATACTAGCTATAGGCTAGGCTAAATCCTACTCTCAAAGCAGAGTTTAGGCTTTTTAACGTTTTTTTAGTCGATTTGTCGGGCTCACTATTTTGTATTGTATCTTGCTGTGTTTTGAAACAGCAAGATACAATACAAAATAGAAAGCCCGATACAAACGATTAAAAAAACGTTAAAAAAACAGCCGGAGCTTAACCTCTGCTTGGAGATTAGCTTAATCCCACCCAGTATTGAAAACATCTCCAAACCATGTCGTGATTTCTGGATGAAATGAGTTAGATGGGACTGGTTAAGAACAGGGTTTTTGGCCAATCAATGAATGCCATCGATTCTTAGAGACGTGAGCTTTGAGGTGACTGAACATGTAGTTCATTTCTTTTACTCCCACGCTGCAATTTCATTTCCATCATTGAGTCCGCACGGAAAATGAATAAATGACTGGCTTGCGATAGCACTAATGTTAGTGCTAATGTGAAAATTCGATGTATATCCCTGTAAATTACATACTATTTACCTAGAAGTCCATTTCATATTCTTATCTTTAGATAGATTAGTGTGGAGTTTCTGCGTCACGATAATAGCCCCCTTACAAAATACCAGGCCTTTCAATGATCCGGTCGTCATAGCACGGCAGTAGGCAACGCAATAATGGCCGTCTGACGCTAAACTACACCGCGACTATGTACGTCAGGACTCCATTAAAAGAGATCCATATCTACTGTAAACGTTGCGTGAGGAAATTCTAATCTCTATCATTACTGACGTACGTATCACAAGGCTTCCATCCTTCAATTAAGCTCGTTAGTTAGAAAACTGTATCTGCATAACTTTCTCAGCTGAATTTGCCATCCCGTTGCTTGTAGAATGCGTCCACCATGTTCTAGGCTGTAACGTTATGGCGGTAAAGCGGGTATCTCAGGTGCATGTCTTCGCTGCGCCCGAGCGATTGGGCAGAGCGCTCAGCGAATTTCATTGATAAAAAGGCTTTGTGTGTTTTGTCGTACTTGTACTTTTGTATGCTGTTTGCAATATGAAGGGTAAAACCAATCCAATTCAGGACGCAGCGACACCGCCAACGTTGCGCAGTTTTCAGTAAGGTACCCGCTGAATTCCCTTTTTCTATCAAACTTGGCACTTGAACTTCTTGTAACTTCTACCAGGCTCCACAAATCGCTGGAAAAATAGTGCAAATTGGACACATGTAGAGCCAGACTGCGTATCAGTGTCGAACAGACTCTTTTACAGATTAGACCGAACGCCCATGCTTCATACTTATCTAGTCTAGACGATGCCGACGGACGAACAAGAAGAAGTGTAGACGATAAGAATGTAGGTTACTTTGCCGGAAGATCTGCACTATAAGTGCCAAAAAGGCCTTATTGGCAATAAAGCTGTCTGGATGACTGATAGACCGTAACGTCTTTGAAAAGCGTGAACAAAAGAGACATATTATCAAACATGTTTCAGACGTGATGGTGGACTTTTGCTAATCTGAAACCCAGAATGTAACAAAAATCCTAGGTATACTTTTGACAATATCAAACTGCATAGATTTGATGGAGCTCTACTGAGGGTACCAAAACATGTACGTGTGATGTGTACGTGTGCTGTAAAAGCTCCCGCTGTATAAATCTTCCGATATGGGTTAACCGATATAACGTTACATGTTAGATGACTTGAGAAAGGAATGAAGTTGGGAAGGTGGGAAAGACGCACGAGTGAAAGGGAGGAAGAAAGAAAGAAAGGAATGAAGGGAGGAAGAAGGAAAGAGAAAAAAGGAAAGAAATAAAGAGTTGTGAAAAAAAGTATTCATACACACACCCCTTGCCCATATTATGTCAACAACATTCGATAGAAGGTCAGACTCTAAGTCGGCTTCAGTGCCTGCTAGTCTGGCCATACATGTAGCTACTGTCTATCAGACAGACAGAGAGACGACACAAGGATATAAGGACTTATTGTTCCAACGGCCTCTTTGACCACGTGTTCAAAAGGTGATTTATCTGTACTGGAACACGGTGTTAATTGTCGGCTTCCTGTTAAAGGGATAACAAAATACCCCTTGCATCGAATTGCTTTAGTGGTGAGCAAGTCCAATTACAGCCGCCTCGCTAGGCACTTATCCCCCTCTTGTTGTCATCAATCAGCATTTGGTTCGCACTGTGCGTTTTCAAAGTGAGATTAACTTCATCTGATAAAGTCACGTCAAGGGTCGTCTTTCCCCTGAGCTCTGTGTGACAACGGTATTAACTTACGCTCCCACATGATCCACAGCCACAAAACAAACCGGAAATTCCACAGACCACCGCGGCTGCGGCTTTGAATGGGTTTATTCCATGGTGTTTGATCAAAGATAAAGTCGTAGCCGATGATGTGTACCCTGTATCGTAAGTATAGCCAAACTACCATCTTACTTTTTAAAGTATGCACAAACAAAAATAACCGGTCCATCTTACTCTCCAAGCAGAGGTACGACTCCGGCGTTTTTTTAATGTGTTTTAGGCGTTTTTAATCGGGTTTGATATTTGTAAAATTTACTTCTGCTTTGAGAGTAGGTCAAACTAGAGCTTTTGGTAATTTGCTTTACTTCTGGGGGTTTCTATTGTTTATGCTGATGTTCAATGACATCCAAACTGTCTTCAGTATACTGGTAAGGGTAAAGACGTCCTTGCAAGGGCCAACAGTACTTCCTGTCGCGTGGTGAGAAAACTCTGGACACCAGCCAATGCCTGCTACTTAACAGCTTGGACACAGTTACTTAAAAGGTCCTAGGCGTTCTGGGACCTTATACATGTAAGTAACTGTGCCAAACATATTAGTGTTCTCGAAGTGCCTATCATTGAAATGCCAATGCGCAAGTGTAGACACCAACCAACCAACGGCACAAACAAACACACCAAGTGGCCACAAAACCTCCGTGTACATGTGAACAATTGAAGGTATTAAGTCTACAACACGTTGCTACACTGTGCACTCTTCCTTCTTTTTTACAACCACTAGCTTTTCAATCGCTGTGAGAGGACCTGGAATGTCTTCCTATTCATTAATATCTGTTCATCGGAGATGGAAAATAGATTCATTCAATGTCGTGGTCCCGAGCAACAGTTTGACATGAATGGAACTTCACAAGGAAAATGCGTAAACTCTCATGTCCCTAATAAACATACCTTCCGGAATAAACATACCCCCCGGACAAATCTTTAAAATCTAATAAACATACCCCCCGGAATAAACATACCCCCCGGAAAATGACCAAATTGACATGTAGACTGTGTCCATGCTACTTCTGTTCAAGGGAAAGAAGATAATAAGCAGGTAGGTTATTTTTATTTACTTATACCTGATCACCAAATCAGTTAAATATAGCTGTATGAATAATGAATATTGAATAACTATAGATATCTTGTTCAAATTATAATATTTTCTCCATTTTCTAATGAAAGGTATACAGACTCCTAACCGGGGACCAACAGTGCTTTCAAATTCAACAAGTGAAAATTTACATGATACATGACTTTTCTACTCAGAACTTGAAGCAAGTAATCAATAAATATTTTTGTACATTACTTAAGATTACTGGCATATCAATAAAATCATTATAAATATAGCTCCAAGTACTCAACCATATATGTTTTAGACATAACCACCAATTAAAACACACATCAACACTCCCAAAATGGACACAAACTGTTCACAAAGTTTTTGTGAGAGCTCGTCTGTGAAGTAGCCCAGCATTCAGGCCACAAATACTAAATATGTTACAGATTATATTTTGACACTAGAAACCGCTAAAATTAGAAAATTTTATGATTATTTCTGAAATTCAACACTCTGAAAATATATATGACATTTTGTGCCCATCATTACACCGAAATAAAATCACCCGTTTATGGCCTCATTTTATTGATTCGAATCTGCCGCGCAACAGGGTGCTAGCTTTACTGTCAGTGCGTGTTATTCCTGGCAGCCATGTTGGATCAGTTTCGGTCTTTTTCTTCAAGTTTAAAGCTGTTTTTACGGACGGATTTCTGCTGTTTTTGGAGAATTTGTGGCCCAAAAACTCACATTACAAGGGAAAGAAGGTTCTAATTGTTGTTTCTTATGTGAAGGAATTATTCGTCCGCCCCGTTGACGCTGCCGATAGCGCATGGAACCACATGGTCGGAAATATACTGTACCTGTACATGCTAAAATTATGTGATCAGTGTGTTCATTTACGATGTAAATAGAGACTGTAAAAGTTGTTTATATAAAAAATTGTGCTTCAAAACGTCAGTGTGGCGGCTTATTTTCCCAATAATAACATTTATTTTGTACATTCCTAGCGAAATCGACCGATATTTTACATAATCGCTAGGATGTTTGGGTCACAGTGGAGGGGAAATCCGAGCCGCTTCGGCCAAAAATAGTGAATTTTGAGCAAAAATACCGCGGACATATGGACAGAAAACCCCAAACTTTTTATTATGCGGTTGTCCCTGGTTAGCAAAGCCCCAATTTTCAAAAAAATAATAAACGTACCGTCCCAAATAAGAACGTACCGGGTGGAATTTTCCTGGGAAAAAAATAAACGTCCCGGTACGTTTATTAGGGACATGAGAGCCTAACTACATTACACGTGGTTATCAACCATGCTACAATCCACTCCAAACTCTCGAAACTCAATTTGGTGGAATGGCTTCGCGATAAACAACACTTTTCCAATCATTCACGTCAATTGAAAATGATATCGTGTTAACTATCGAGATGGAAAACTTAACACGATAAAACTGATACAAACAGTGCAAGAAATTTAATAGACAGATTTGAAAATGCCTTTGGACGTGGGATACGCCAACAAACAGGATCCTTTGCAGCCAAATGGACCATTGTTTTCAGTATCGCGCATCCCCGGTCATTCCACAAGTTTTTGCAGATAGTTAGGTCCAGGTTCAGGTCCGGATCTGGACCTGATCCTCTGGACCTGGGTCGTACCTAAAGTAGGAAGAGCGCGAGTGTAATTTTTTCGACTACTACTATATATCTGCGCGATTCGACCTCTGCTTGGAGAGTACCTAAACTTGAATTTTCTGTACCAGTGCCCACCGGTAGTGTAGATAGGTACCGCCTCTGGTCACGTGGTTGAGGACAGAATGTCTCCATCTGTCTGTTCTGATTTTGCAGGCTCAGGCACGTGCTGTCTGCCAGCGTGAAAGGGATCAGGCCCTACCGTCATTGGAACATTCAATCACGCCTGCTTTGTCGGTGCTTTGAATCAAAAACACTGCTGCGTTGTTTTTTAAAATAAGGCGTTTGCATCACAATCTTAGAGAGCCGATCAATGATTAAGTGTTTGCCTCGTATTTGGTCGTGACTTGGAACCCTGACGGAGTCGCATAGAAGATAGGCTTTTAAAACGGTACATTTTGCATACTGTGTTCTCTGCTTTAGCACTTGGCATTTGGGAAAGTGCATGGTAATTAAACACATACATCACTACCAGTGGACCTGTTCTAGTGACTACACAACTGGATACAAATGGATAAGGCTACGTACAAGTATATGATTCAATCAACATGTGGAGTTCAACGCATCGGTTACATTACTGATGGCGTTGAGACCAGAGGGCTGGGAGTTACAGCCACAAGCCCGTCTGATGTGACTGCCTTTAAACGAAAACTCTTTTCATATATGCTTAATTGACTCCGACAGACCTTCAGCCTAGAACAGACATGGTCACTTTCACGCAGTTGCGCCATTTGCCTTGCTACAAGGCCACGCTAATTTATCCTCATTCTAATGACTATTCCGTAGATTTGATTTATCCTGTTTTGATCCTTGCGTTGATTATGATATTTGTTCTTGTATTTATGTGTATCATCATTTGATTATGATTATTATTGTTATGATTTCGGTAAGGCGGCTTTGAAAATGTGTCCTTTGGCACCTGTTCCGCCATACCCTCCATTTGTCATTGTTTATATGGAGAATTCTAATAGATAAATAAATAAATACTGTATGGCTACATGATTTTGTATAACGTTATAAGATATTTTCGCAAACGGATTCGTGTGGCTGAAATCATCTCTGATATCAGGTGTATGCAGAACCCAAAGAAGGTGCCCAACCCTTTCCCTATGTGTTTCCACAGGTTTGATCCAGTCTTACAACGAGTATTTGACCTTCCAAGCGTCCATCCTGACCATTTCGGCCATCGGCGTGGAGCGCTACTACGCCATCTGCCACCCGCTGAAGGCCAAACGGACGCTGACTCGCCGTCGCATCTTCTGTACCATCGCTGCCATCTGGGCGTTCTCCCTGGCGCTGTCCTCTCCGATGTTCACCTTCACAGATCTGTACGAGGACGCCCCGACCAACGGCACGAATGGCACCGACGTTTTTGTGTTGTGCATCACCGATTCTAGTTCCACGTCTGGGATGATATACATCACCGTAGTGTCGATCTTGTTCTTCGTGGTTCCTCTCCTCCTTCTGTTCGGCCTCTACACTGCCATCAGCCGCCGACTGTGCGACGTGCCGTCAACCGAGCAGGGGCGGGACATCCGCAAGATGGCCCAGATGCGGTCCCGTTGCCAGGTTAGTGTAGTGGTTTAGTGCATTTTTTAGTGTAAAGATACCGAGCGGGCCGTAGCTGGACCGTACAGGCCGTAGCTGCCCTTATACCGGGGTGCTTTGGACCAAGAAGCCATGAGTCCGAATCCCGGCTGTTGTCGCTCACCCGACATGCATGCCATTAGAAAGAGTTTTAGTCTTTAGGCCGGGAGTTATTCTGTGCTCCCCTGTTTATTGTGCTTGTCGAAAAGAGCGATGGGAATTGTTCCAACGAAGCTGTATATACTTTATATAACGTCTGTAATCTTTGTTACGACCAGCGGAATGGTGGCTGATCTGTTCGTTTGAGGTAGTTAATCTGGTTTACCTTTTTTTTTTAATTTTCAGGTCATCAACATGCTGGTTGCCGTGGTGGTGACGTTCTTCGTGTGCCTGACGCCTCACAGAGTGTTCCAGATGTGTATCATATTCCTGCCGGACGAACAGTTCCAGGCGCTGGCCGACGACAAGTTCACCACCGTGAACGTGGTGGTGTTCATCCGCATCATGGTGTACCTCAACTCCACCCTCAACCCCGTCCTCTACGCGCTCTTCTCCTCCAACTTCCAGTCCGGGCTGCTGGTCACGCTCTGTTGTCGAGAGAAGGAGAACCCACAATCCACGGCCTCGTTCGTCTTCTCCTCCAGGCGTTCTACCACGGCCATCAGCCTCTCCACCCTCAAGAACTACCCGCCACACGCCTTCAGTCGCCCGGCCGTTAGAAAGGATCTCGGCACGTGCCGGAGCTGCCCAGCCACATCACCAGCCGGGGCGTGCAGGCTGAGTCCGAACGGGGGGGACCTGACTCCGTCACCAGGCAGCTTCAGCGGGCTGGGCGGGTGTACACGGACATCCACCGGCTCTTCATTCTCATCGATCTGACTCATCATTCTGACCCTACATGTACATAACATAAGGACCTACATTTAACGTTAGCAATATGCTGTGAGGAGATGTTGCTGACAACAAGACTTACGATGACTACAAATTTGACAACCGCGAATAATATTTCTGGATAACAAAGTTGTTTGAATACAACCAGAGAGTAAATGCCTTGCCGGCGTTAGTGACTATCCATTTTACCATTGATCCGATCTCTAAGATTGTGCTTCAGAAAATACTTTTTCGGATCTTCAAAAACAAAACAGCAACGGTTTTGTTTTTTGAAGCACTGACAATGTTGACGTGATGAAATGATCCGATAACGCTGATTGCCCGGTTAGCTATTAACCCTTTGTATCTAAAAGAACTTTGGTACCCAACCCAACCATATTCAGTATGAACTTGAGGTCAAAACACCAGCGCCAACTTTATTTGTTCCAGAAATACCGGTATACCGGTAACAACACGTCTTATGTTGGCTTTAATAGTACTGCCAATAAGAATAATTTCTGAAATGATACTGGAATATAGAAATAATGTAAGGAAAAGCATCGGAACAACACGTACATATCAACGGATTCGAACCCAGAACCTCTGGGTATGGGCCAAATACCCTGCTGTTGTTACGCTACACCAGACAGGCTTCTGGAAACTTAAATGGGCATCCACTTTAGACATATGAAAGTTTATCATTTCGCAAGATGTTATTGATTTATTTAATCACTTGCTGTGTTAATTTTCCATTGAAAATATAGATAAACTAGAGTTCGGCGACCTCATACCTCCATGAAAATTTAGAGCTTTTGTAAATTTCATGCAAATGACTAAGACATTAACATAATTTATGCATGGTGTTGTTCATCATTGACAAACGTACACATGTCACAATTATAAAATTCCCATTATTAATCATAAAGCGGTTTTGCAATTTTTACATAAATTATGCAAATAAGTTCCTCATTACCATATTTAGTATCTGCTTATATTCCACCTATCATAATTAACATGTGTTACATTTATTGAAGTCCAGTTATTGAAAACAATGGAATTATACAATTTCCTCATTAAGTATGCAAATTAAGTCCTCATTTGCATAACATGTATATCATTATGAACATCTTTGCCTAAGGTACCCGCATGCCTAATGTGATGCCAATCCGTCAATCCTTTCTGCAGTTATCCTCTTTGGAATGTCTTGACAAAAACGCCTCTGCAGTTCCTAAATTAAATGTTAGGGGGCTGAAACTTGCTCCACTTTGTTATGACACTGAAAGCTATCTACCACCTAAATTTTAAAACCATATCACGTCCAAGACAAGAGATACATAGAAAAAAACTGCTATGATTGAATGTTGTCATTAATTATGCAAATTTGCTCCTATTTTGCATAATTAGTATTTCATCTTGTACAACATTGTCCAAGGTACCTACATACCAAAAATCATGAAAATCCGTTGTTCCCTTCTTGAGTTATCCTCGTCAGAAGTTTTTGACAAAAATGCCCCTGCTATCCCAAAACTAGACGCTAGGGGGCCCAAACTTATGTCACTTCTTCCTGAGCACCAGAGCTATCTAATACTCAAAAATCGTGACCATAGCATGTTCAGAACACCAAGATAGCAACACCGGAAGTTGCGCTGCAGTACCAAGGGGAGCCGCTAGGGGGCCCAAAATCTAATCATTTTCAGCTTTCATCACACCTTACCAACACACCAAGTATGAAACCAATCCACCCAGCCGTTCTTGAGTTATCTTGTTTACACACAGACAGACACACAGACACACAGACAAACGCGGGGTAAAATATAACCTCCATGACATTTCATGGAGGTAACAAGATGATCAACATCTGAAACCGTTTGTACATATAATGTTAATTTGTAAGTAAGTAGAGGCACTCGTCGGTCTCGCAGGACAATATTCAGTCTACAAATATACATGTGAAAGTATCAGACGTTGTTATTTTTGAAAAAAAAAATAAATCACCAGCTGACCAAGGCAACACTTGTTAGAAATGAATCGTGTACATATGAATAATAAGAATCCATTTTTAAAATTAAAGGAAGGAAGTTTCTGTAGTGCGTTTTATTGATTAAAGGACAAAAAAGCAATAGGAAAATAAGGAACACATGTTGAATGTTAGGATAACGTACCTATGTTCATGAGCAGGACTATGGCTGCTAGGGTTTTGAACTGAGCCGCAGCTGGACTAAACAGGACGATAGGGACAGTAGATAGATATCAACACCAACTATTTATCCTTGTGTTCGACATCCGTGATAGTTGTAGTTTGTCTGTCATCAATAGTGAGAACATATTCTGTCAAAAAAAGTATTTAGAGTTTTAAGATTTGTAAAAGTTGTACAGTGAATAGATTATGATAATCCGTCGTAAATACTGCAGTTGATGGGATATTGTAATTGAAAAACTATTGTACACTTAAAATGCTTTATGTATATTTTCTGTAATTTTGGACACAATAAAATATATACAAGGCAATATTATGAAGGCTATCGTAGCTCTCAGACAATGACAGACAGCCTGGCATGGTCCCCAGTGGTGCACGGATTTACCCCGTACCCCCGGGGTCGACAGATGATGATGATGAATCTTAGTATACATGTGTATCTAAATTGCTAAAACAGGCTAATGTAGATGATTCTTTTTATGTAATTGTATATCTGAGAGCTTAAGAAAGAGAAATCCATACGACGAATTGTGGAATCTTGACAGGGTAGACTAAGGAGGCGTACGTGCAGAATGAACTGAGCCGGCCTGTCTCATCCTCCTACGCATTGACATCCAACAGCGAACCGCCTGTCTGGCTAGCTGTACATCCAGACAGGCGGTTTCGCTGTTGGCTTTCAGGTCTTTGGAGAAGGTCTCCTAGTTATTAAGTGTTTCTGGTCGCATTAAAAGTGTTCTGCCTCCGAAAGTGAATCTCACTGGTGGCTAAGATTGACTTCATACCGTCTGACATTTAGTGGTCTGGCACCACAGAGACAATGTTGAAAACGTTAAGCCCCTAGAGAGTTTCAGAAATTAAATTGCTTCACGAAGCCGGCATCCTGGCGCTTTAGCCAAGACGAAAACGTAAGAGCTACAAGAGAACTTGACTACCGATGCTGAATACACTGCCGAGAATGATTTTTTCTTACTCCATGGACAATTCTTATATGAAGAAAAACATTCCTGCAGGAAGAAAATGTAGAATAAAATTCAAGCAAAACGAGAAACTGGAAATTTTTTTCCAGACATTTAGGCAAAATCTTAAGCAATAATGCAAGAAAAAAACTAGAAATTCTTGTTTTTTATCACTAGATTCAACTCGTAGGAAATACAAGTTTTTTTCTTCCTGGAAGATAAATTTTCTGTGAGGAAGCAAAACAAGATATACAAGAAAAGGCATTTTTGGAAATACAAAAAAAAACTAATCTCAAATCGTCTCAAAAACTAAACAAGTAAAAATTTGCTTGCTTCATGGACAATCACATTTTTCTAAGATTTCTTGGGGACAGAATAGTTTTTGTTTCCTGGAAGAAAAATTTTCTGTGAGGAAGCAAAACAAGATAAACAAGAAAAAACATTTTTGGCAGTGTATTCAATGACGTTTAGCAATCAACGTAGTCATGCTATATTTCCATTATAAACCTGATGCGTCCTTCTACACGATCGTTCCGCATGTATATGACTAACAGTCCATCTCGAATGTAACCGTGTATTTTTGTAGTAATACCCTACTGAGGATAGTTTCCAAAGGCATCGTTACGACTCGAATTGGATTTGTTTAACCATTGTTTTCATAACAATTGTGATATCATGCAAAATGTATAAAAGTATGACTAAATAAGACAGCCAAACACACAAAGTGTAGAAGATTTGTTTCTTTTTATCTATAAAATGCGTCGGTAGCTCGGTAGCAGCGTGGTCGCCGAGTCGCCCTTTCGGGATTGAGGTACAACAGTTGAGTGCCCTAATCTCCAAGCAGATCCGACAGTAGCATTAGATAGTATCTAAAGCTGGCAAAGGAGTGAAGTCGATTTAGGAGTGTGTTTGGCTACATGGCAAATGTACACCTCTTGGCTGACTACACTCCTTGGCCAGTTTGGTACTACTTTATGCCATTGTAGGATCTGCTTTGAGATTACAGTGACCAAAGTTGGAGTTGTGTGACCTTGATTTTACAGTTAGAAACGCTTGGTCGCATAGCGTTTACAGCCTCTAGTAGGAAGGAAGTGTTGTCTAAAAAACATGACGTTCTATTTCATTAACGTTGAATTCTTTATACCCCATCTGTGATTAATGTTAAAATTAACAACATGTACTAAGGGAATGCAGTTATCCTCTTCGGTGACCTGTAACGACCGTAATGTAGTGTCGTAGAGTACATCTGGGTATTGTGTTTATGTCATATAATATTTGACCATAGTATTTTGTGTAAACAAAATTTATATATCACTATATACCAATGCCTGTACTTGGTCGTGCATACATGCCACTCGAAGTCGAAAAGGACTTTGTATCCGTTTAGTGGTCAGATATAACGTTACGTGAAATCATAATGCCTGCCAAAACACATCTGCATATTACGATTCAATTCAAACATATGGTTTTCTGTGCGACACAAGGATTACTAGTTACTTTGGATGCACGGTTTTCATCGCCATTTTCTAACATTCAAGTACATTCTGCAATGTCGTTGGTACAATATTAGCAACTCGTCGGTGTTTACTTACACTTGTGAGGATTAGAGCAATTTGAGTTTTGCATATTAAATACGAATGATGTTGGTAATTTGTAACAATAAAGTTCAATGTCGTTTTAACGGGTCTTTGGTGTTTGCTACGTATCTTCAATAAAATTTGCTTTGTATACAGCATACAGCACAGACATATAGAGGTTACTTTGAAGATTGACTACATGGCAATGCGAGGGCTTACCGCAACTTCCCCAATTTGTTTTAACTACCGGGAACTCGAATAAGCAGTTGAAATGCCTACTAGCTACGGGATACCATAGAAGTTCTCCCGTATTCATGTTATATTCTAACTTGAACAGAACATGACAACAGGATTTACGGATTTTAACTTCAAACGTACCGAAATATTACAGTTCAAGTTCGAGTCAGCGAGGGGTCAGCGGAAGTCAATTAGCGGACGGGCTATTCTCCAACGACTGGCGGGGAGACAAGTCCTCATGCTGACCTTTTATTTCCATGTGGCACTAACGACGTCAGGCTCCATCAGTTACAAGTTTAAACCAGTGCCAAATGATGTCCTTATTTGGTGTGTTGAATTCCAGGATACTTTGGCGGGCCTTATACTCAACACCAAAAATGTGCGGAAACTTAATTTCGGTCGATCATATGCTTTCATCTTAGTGTTTATTGAAAAGCCTGTTTACAACCCTTTACAATGACATTACATTTGTTATGATCATACTTCTTGGGTTGAGTATCAGGGCTAATTAATTACTTTCGGCAAAAGAGATGTCAAAATTCCCCTTGATCATACGTCTGTTGCCCTTAGTGATTAGCATCATGTACTGATTAACTGGAAACAATAGAGGACGCTCATATCATATCTCTAGATAATTTTCAGCTTTGAATTGTATGATGTGTTACAACATCGCTGCACTGTAATGTCTTGTAACACTGAATTACCCACTTTATTACTTGAGAGAACTGGTTTATTTATTTGAACACACAATGTCGTGTACAAGATTATAGTCCGAGGACTAAATTGCCTCGTACATTGTACAGGAGAGGCTGGCGCTTAGGACTAAAACAATGGAATGTCCTGCCTAAGTCCATTAACATACTTATCACAATTTCCACTAAACTTTACAATTTAAAATTGTGGGTCTACACACCATCAAGTAAATATAATGAATGAATGAATGAAGACCTTTATTGTACAATTTTGCCCAACCGAGCTAAGTACAGGTCACAATAAGTCAAGATATATACATAGAAAAGTGTCACAAATCTAGTCTAACACAAAAGTTCGGCTTCTTCTCGCTTCTTGGTAATAGTGAAAATGTAGGACTGTATGGGTTTCGCTATTGTCGGTTTGTCAAAACGCATGAGAAATATAAACTTGTCAGTGCTACTCATGTGTCTAAAATGAGGGAATCTACTTTCTATATAACTAAATAGAGTATTTCTATCATACGCATACATATCACAATCAACGGTGAAGTGCACTTCATCTTCTACCATGTTTGAGGTACAAAATTGGCAGACTCTTTGTTCTAGAGGAGTGCGGTTGTGCCTTCCTGATTCAATTCGCAGTCGGTGGCAACTGATTCTTAGTTTAGCAATGGTAGTTCTATGTCGAATGTTTGCAATTTTCAAGTACTGCTCTTCATTGTATGTGGATTTCAGTAGTCTGTACGTTCGGAGTTTGTTTTTTGCACGTAAACCTTTATTATCATTATGAATGTTGGTTAGAAAATTCTGGAAATAAATATCCTTCAGTCATATATATATCTATGTCAATTATAAAATCGATCTCATTCTGAATGATTAAAATGTGACACTTCAAAGACTAATGTGAGTTTAACAGATCGATACAATAAGGCAGCGTGGTATTCCTGAAACGCGATGTTCGGCACTTAAACTGGCTGAAGTTATCAGTATTTCTGAGGTCCCTGCCATGTACCTCAGAGCGGCGTGGTGGTAGCCAGCAGTTGAAAACCTCAGAATGAACAATAGATCTGGCAAACTTGAGGCAGAGAGCTTTACGCCTTACATGCAGAGGTTCTAATTTACAATTCGCTGAACTGTAGGAACTGAAAGAACGACCAAGCATGATCTTACAGGCCCTGGCCTGGACACGCTCAATCATACATGACAGTTCTACTGTAAGCCCAGGGTGCCAGACCTGGCAGGCGTATTCCAGGGTAGGGCGGACAAAACCTAATCTGTACACAAGTACTAAGTCGCTAGTGCTCAGACCGTGTTTCTTCAAACACCTAATCATGTATAGACGGCGGTTAGCTTTGCCCACAATCATTACCACATGTGCAGTCCACTTCAAGTTTGCTTGTAATATTACACCAAGGACCTTGGCCTTGTGCACAACTTCAAGTTAACTACTTCAGTACTTCTCTATTATCTGCACATACCTCCCTCAAGGCCTTCCTTCTATTTTCTAGAAATTGCCATGAAATGAACAATGAAGATTTAGTTTTCGACTTTTTCAATATTTCCCCCTTCTCGTAGCCTGAACGTCAGCTATTGAAACGCAATGAATCTAATGGATAAAAAGCCCTGACCTATTCCTGGCCCTAATTCCTTCCCTATTTCACACAGCGAAGTAGAGGATGAAGCTGGTATGAGAATCCTTCCAAGGTTGCAGTTTCTTTCTTGCTTGAGTTACGAAGCTATCAACGAGCGCCTTTATTTTAGGTACTGGAGTGCAAAATCTTATGAAGGAACATCATGATATCAAAAGAAATACGAAACTTTTCATATCGTTTCATTTGTTTTTCCATGAGTTTATTATATCTTGGCAGCAGTTCGTATTCATTTATGCTTATTTCGTGCTTACGTATTAGTCTGCTACGGGCTAGTCTGTCTATGTTGGGTGGTGTCCTTAATATCTAAGTTCTGTTAACTTGAGTGTGTCATCACTATGCCTGTGATTGTCTTAACATGTGAATAAAAAATGACTCATGAAAAAAAACGTGAGAGCTAAATGTACCGTGGCCAACAGCAACAAGTGTGTTGTAGTTATATTGTGTTTTTTGGCCATATTTTTTGGCTTATTTCTTTTGAATTCCATTTTTATTTTTCGACGCTGTTACATGTTCTTCCTCTTTTTTTTTGTGCCGAGAAGAACCTATTTTTTTCGCTGTTCTTTTTTTCCGACATATCAATGTACCACCCCAGGTCAAGGGTCAGGTCATTTACAAAAGAAACAAAAAAATACCAGAGACCCCCCCCCCCCAAAAAAAACGACATGTCTTCGAAAAACACTTGTTGCTGTCGGCCACGGTAGCAATGCTATTTCTTTTCAGCTATGTAATATTATACGCCATCATACACATCGCCTAACGGGTGTGAAATAAGCAATAACGTTACTGAGATGCACATATGTGCGGAATGGTAACGAAAGCCAATATCACAAGTTCCTACCCAGTGCCCGGCTCAGTCTGCTGTATTTTTAGAAAATAAAAGCGACGGTTCAGTATCAGACGAAAATAGAATAAATCGCCAATTACTGTAAAATGTCAGAGGCAGTCTCAATGGGTAACATCCACATCATATCAATATATGATTTAAGAGGCAATCAGCATCTATGTCTCCTCATTGCTACGATGCAGATTTGTGACCAGCAGGTGGTATTTTTGCAAACATACGTCATTCGTTCTTGTTTTTGGTTTCCCATAACCTGCCTCTATCAAGAGCTAGCTACCATCTAAGTATCCTAACTATAGCCTGTCCAGAACAAGAGTTGTAGGTTTTGCTGCAGTATCGTGAAAAACCGTCAGGGGGTTGATAAGCTGACCAATTCTTCATTTCATGAAGAAACACCTACCAACACATCAAATGCTACCAGTTTCTTGAGTTATTGTGTTTACTGATAGACAAAACACAACTATACACACACAGACCCGAATACATATTCTTTTTGGCAAATGCCTCTAAGACAGCGACTTTTCGACAATACTGAAGATGAAAAATATCTGCGATTTGTGATTTTATGAAATGTTGTCATCCTTTAAAATAGTTTCAAAGACAAGGGGTTCACAAAATGGATGTTTTGCTGCAGTACCAAGGCCAGCCAACGGAGATCCCAAAGTCAACATTGACCTTTGTGTTCACAACATATACCCACATACCAAATACCATTGCAATGCATCCACATGTTCATAAGTTACCACTACCGAAACATAAACATACAAACAGGCATACCAAAAACTACACCTTCATTTTCCATGGAGGTAATATACGCGCATTGTAACTAGATCCTTAGCAGAATTCTAGCAGCGTTTTGTTAGGGGATGTGCAGATAGCCAGCGCGTAAACTCCCTCTCCCGGGATTAGAGAACTTAAGCCCTTTCCTAGGTGAAAATGGCGAATCAGCTTTATCCCAGAAAATAAAATCCTACAGTCATCGATGCTAGCTACAAAAGTCTGCGAAGAAGGCTACATTGTAACCGCCTCTTACACAACTATTCACTGTTGGAACCAATGTTGTATGGTACGAAGCACGAGAAACGTCTCATCGGGATAACGTGCTGATAGCAGGGAGAGTTGTTGGCTCCAGTGCAATGATTGCCAAATAGACAAACGTGTCCCTATCGAAGTTCAGGACCCGTTCTTTGGATATATGCTGTCAAAACGACTTGGCACACTATCAAATTGGAGAAAATGAATTGACTCGTACACCAAGAGCGACCTGCAAATCCCGTCGTTTGCCTTGAAAACATGGCGTCATCAGAACATTTTCTGGGAAGGATTCCAGAAACTCAACCTGTGGGAGTGTTAATGAAGCTCCCATGGCAAACACTGGAAGAATCGTCTTGAAATCTACATGAAGAGAATTACGGACATGTATACTTAGACCTCTCGAGCTCACTCAGCAACAGTTTCTGTCAATACTGGTAATTTCATAATAACGTATCAACACAGTAAAGAAATCTATCTGAGAATTGCATGCACAGCTAACATAGTACAAGTCACTGGCAAACACATCTTCAAATCGATATGTCTACATCACACAGATTTTGAGTTAATATCAATTTCATGTGAAATAAAAAAATTGCTTATACGTTTGAAATTGAAAAAGACATACAAAAAAATACCCTTTGACGCGACAACATGCAGATATACTGTACGGGAAAGCAATGGTAGTTTAGAATAGATATCATTTTAGTTTTTAATCAATTGTATACCCATTGCATTTACAGGCACCATGCAAACAGTTGACTCGTAGATTCCCTCGGATGATTGAATGATTTACTTTCTCCATGAAAATAGATTCAGAATGAATTTTGTTTCACATTTTACTTTGTTATGTATTCTATTCATTCTTTACGTCTTTGAGACGCGTGTCTACAGTTGCACAACACCAGCAGTTGACGCCTACGGGTAATGGATTGATTGATTTATGCCATCTACCACTTACGTTGTATATAACTTCAGTTATTTCGTTCTCTTCTGCACGTAGCCCTCGGAAATGGATTTAAAATGAAGTGGTTATCATTAGTATTAACGTGGAGGGTAATATAGGGGGAGTACAGGGGATTGTGCTGTACCTACCTACCTCTTACCGACTCCATTCAAGCATTATGGGCTTCTCTGGTCAATACCAGAGCGATGGTGGCAATCCCGATTATGCTGTTTTTCACGACTGGTAGGCGCCTAACATTGGATGTATAACGTGAAGAGAATGCTTTGATGTATAGATATATTTGAGAGAGCTTTGATGTATAGACATTAAGAACAAAGCTTTGACAAACATTCACAGCCAGCCAAGCGCACTGACTGATGTAACGCACGTAGATGAATTTTACGATAACAACATAACGTACATCTTAAACTCAATGTAACAGAGTTGAAAATGATCTAACCAAAGTGCAAACAGAAAGTAAAGGAAGGATTTAAGGATCTTGATGATCTATCATACTATTAGGATAACATTATGCAAGGCCACAGACAGCAGGAAAGAGTAACGAGTGTATAATCCATACATCTATCTAACGTTTCTACAGATTACTGGGGATTGACTTCTTCCTTAGAGGGAGTAGCTAATGGCAAATTCCAAGGTTTTTAATGATCGATTAGTGGGTACTATGATTTAATGGTTGATGAATTCTGTTCCATTAGAACTCAAAGCGAAATTTCCAGTGTGGAAATATGACTGAAAACTTCAAAGCGATCGTGCTGAAGATTGATTTCGTCCCTCACATCGTACTGTTGACGAGACAGGCAGTGGGAACCATGAACACCCTTGACCTGCCAGTGGTGACTGTAAGGCATTAGCACCTGCTGTACGTGTGGCTTATTCCTCAGGGTGTACCACCCAGGGGCAAAGCGAATCGGATTGTCATGATTCATCATGTCTGGAATAATCCTAATGGAACGCATTTTACCTTGCCCTCATGCTGGCAAAATCAGGACATTTGACATCAGTTTACGTAAGTCTCTCTATGATTGATTATCACGTCCTTCTACGAGTGCAATGACTCACTGTGTGATAGCATCTAACGCCTACTTTACGTAGATGTTCAGATACTAACATTTATACAGTTAAAGTACACAGCATGAGATATCATCTATTGATACGCAATGTGTTATGATGTGTTCCGTGGTGTATTTCTCTCGCAGCTTTGTCAGACAAGACTATACTATAGCTAGAAATGTCTTTATGCGCGGTTGCGAGTCTAACTTTATCAAACTGGCTACCAGAAGTGGGTATCTCACTCAAGCAGCGACGCGTTGGTGGCGTCACTACGGTCTAAATTCGGTATTACCATTGACTTTATAATGGGAATATCATGCAAACTATACGACTGAAAAGTATGACTGAAGAGATTAGAAAAAAAACACACAAAGCGCTTTGTATCGATGAAATTCATTGAGCGTTCTGTCAAATCTCTCAGACGCAGCGACGCCGCTGACGTGTCGCAGCTTCGTACACGGCCACGGCCAGTACATTTTATGGATTACATCAACACGCGCACTGATTTTCGCCTGATTTCAGAAAAAAAAACAAGATCTTTTTCTTCGGAGATGGTCAACATGGCGAGAAAGTACCAAAATTGCATTGTACTTGTAGAAGTGACACTAGCCAAGTAGCCATGACTGTGGTGAAGTGAAACTAAAAACTTAGTTAGATAATTGTAAATGTGGCCCCAATATTGAAGCCATGAGTGTGTTTACAAACTTTGTTGGTGATAACAGTCTACCACACTATTGCCACCTTTACAACACTAGTACAAGTCTTGAATACAGAAATGAATGCCTTGTAGGCTGTGATACCATGTTTCGTCGCTTCATATTCTTTTTTTTACGTTTAGTGCGTACGTCTAATTTAGCCATCTTGCTTTTTTCGCCCTATCTCACAATTTTTGCCGTCTTTTGCAGAGGATGTCATCCATAAAATTTATCCACTAGGAGGGTAATCGTCACCTTCGACCATAAACACTTTCATCAATCTCAACATACCAAGGCGTCAAACTCCCTGAAGTTGGGACTAGGGGGAGAATTGCGGATCTTATTCGTTGATGCCTCTTTGAAGTGAAGGCATTGACATGAAATAGATGCTAGCCATGCCATCAATCTTTCACCCTCTGGAGCTTCAGAGGCTACTGTAAGATCAGATGGTGTTGTTAGAAATGTGGTAAGAGGCATTCTGTCGATTACGTAAGGGTAACGTTTTTTTTTAATTCCCATGTGGTCACTCAGCTTCGGCTGCTGTTTGGCTCACACTCAATATTGAAACTGGGCTTCCAGACAGCTTTTCTGAAAGGGAATCTTCAAGAGGATACGTGATGCGTAGATTGTTGTGTGGCTATTTCAGTCAGCACTAACTCTACAGAACAATTGTAAACCTGGCAACATGGCCTTAACTTAGTTGTAGAGTCAAAACGTTCGTGTTTGAATTCCTAGCAAGTGCCATTTTGCGCCCTTGGGAAAGGCAGTTTACACCCGACTTCCCCACCCGATTCAGGTAAAAAAGAAAATGAATCCCTAGCTATGCTTAGAAACGTCCACTTGGATGGGATGTAAACCCGGAGGTCCCATCTTTGAGGAGAGACATGCCCCAAGCACGTTAAAGATCCCACCGGTACCACACTTTCCGGTGTGAGTCAGGATTAAGTCCTGTCTTCCGCAACTTGTACCTCCTGTAGAAAACTGGTTTGTTACGCGTGTGTGGTATACTGGTCATGCAAAACAAACAAAAAACAAAATCAATCTTGACAATAAACAGGCAGCACTTGGTACTACCAAATCAAAATCAATGGAAAAACCGTTAACTTATCAACATGCTGTAAGTATTCATGGCGGTGTCCAACAGCTTCTATGTGAATAAGGAGTCTATATTCAAAGTTCTGTTCTCGGATTATTTTATGGTTTGAAATATTCTGAGAGTAAATGTCTGTGTTGCATTAAAAGCTTATTCTTTGCATTTGCGCATAAATTTGCAGCTACTTTGTGCTGGTATGGTCTGTTTTTACAGTTGTTGGCTTCTTACCCCGTACATACATCTTTCAAAACTGTGTCGATGGCACAATCAGACTATATATGTTGCAATATATGAAGGAGAACCGTTTCGACACATTATTCAGCCTTTACTATTTTTGTGATATTTTCTCTCTTGACCATCCATTACAGCCTATAATATATCAGCACCTTTTGATTTCCAAGTATTATAAATGTCTCGGATTCCCTTGGTGAGTTATTATGTAGTCTTCAGTAGAGATTGTCGCAAAGAAAGTAACTTCGTGTCCCATGAGCTTACCCTCAAGGTGGATCTTAGATTATCGCTTCAGCTATAAAATTTCTTTGTCCCACAGGTATCACTTAAAGGGCAAGGACATGTCTACATGTAATTGCAGTGGCTTATAACCAAGATTTATTTGACAAATGTCTTATAGTGGAATAGTCCTAAATGGCTTATTAGCGAATCTTCTAGCCGTGACATGTGGCTTAACGTTATAGGTGAATCTTCTAGTTTTGAAAAAATGGTTCATAAGTGAATCTTCTAGCCTTGAGCAGTGGTATTCAAGGACACACACCATGCTGCAGATAAAAAAGCTAGAAGTACATGAAGGACTGCACCTGTCTGCATCTTTGATATGGACAATGATACGAAAACACTCAATGAATGTCTTTTCATGGCATACATGTAGTTTCAAATGGGGCATACACCAGACAAATGAATCCAATTCCAAATAATGTAGCCAAAACTTGCAAAAGTAGTGTGTTTTACTGAAGACCTAATACATTGTTGCCCAATCCAGGTTCAGAATACGAAACATGCTTAATGTCCGTCTTCGGGCTAGAACCTTCCATGATCTATGGCTATCTATTTGTAGTCAGGAGGAGGAGGAGGTGAGGGTCGAAGAAAATGCAGATTTACCTGATTGAACATAAAGCTGAAGGCTACAAGACATGAAACAGTTCGCAACACTGCATAACAATAGACATTATTGGGATCGAAATACATTTGTACTTTTTTCTGCATATCTGGCACCCCACACTGGTGTAGGTAACATTATAACAAAGTTACTGCTTTTCCTACAGAACGATGTAGGTAAAAAGTTTCCTGGTGCAGGTTTGCAGTTAATATTGTTTTATGCGGGTATAAAGAAGTTAGACATCTGACAAGTGTATTTCAAGACCTGCATCATATTCATCATTTTCATCATGATATCACATTATATAAGTGTTGACTTGTTATTCAAATAGCCGGCTTCAGACAATCAACAACATGTGTATGTAAGAGCAACCTTAGGTTGTTTGTCACACGGCATTACGGATCAGCCACAGAAGGACGCACTCTACAGAACTGCGATCTGTCCCGGAGGCATTCTACACGAGTTCCTGTACAGAAAAAAAGTGCCAACCGAAGCTACTCTGACTGGATTGAAAGGTAACGTTATGTTTGTGACAGCGGATAATCAGTAAAAGGTAAGTATATATCGGTACAACAAACATATCGTATAGACAGTTTGTTATACCACCATCAAGACTGAATTCTCCAAGCAGATCGAAGCGGTCGAAGATTATGACGTTTATTAGTATTAAGAAGGGTAGATAACTGTTAGAGAAGCCCAACCGTCAGAAAATGTTTGACAATATTCTACACCTACGTCTGCTTTGGAATTGGGTTAGTTTCGATGAGGGAAATAGAAGAGCTGCTGCGGCTTTTACTTAGAGAAGTCGTACTCCTAGGACAAAGTCTACCAGAACCAGAAAATTCAGCTTGAGAAGGCCACATTGCCAGTCCACAGTCTTTATGAATTATTGGTGGGTGGGTACCGGTACTTATTGGACCAGTCCGGAAAAAACGGACCTGAAAAAATTAGGTAGACCGGATGTTGGACCTACTAGAAAATGAACAGATTACTCGATCAGGCATTCACACGTTTTGGCGCTTACCAGTCGAAGAAATAACAAGAGCGAAGTAGAGTAAAGTTTAAAGTTATCTAAAGTTTTACAGTCAATCGTACAGATGCAGTTAGCCTTGTAGGATTTTGGAACACCAGTGTGAGTCGAATACTCCATAAAACAGATTTCTTTGTAGTGAAATGGACCATACTATTTTTGTTGGGAGTACCGTCAATTCACACTTCTTCACATACTGAAGCAGGTCCGGACCTGAACCTGATCCTCTGGACCTGGGCCTGAATTTTCTGTACCGCCCGGTACCCACTCCTAGTTACAATGTTTTAGACCTTACCTGTTGTATTTATTATGTTTCCTCTGAGAGTGCTTCTGACAATGAACTTGTAGCAATTCAATACCTTAATGTGATAAACCTCTTCAACGAACTTATAGCAACTATCACAGTTTATTTGTAATTTTCGTGATTGCATTATTTACACAAGGTTGAATAAGGAAAACAGTCCTAAAATGAATCGGTAGAAAAACATTTCAAGAGAGGTGTTACGTTTTCTGTCCTTTTGCTATCCGTCCTTAAATTGCTTCTTATCTTCAATAGTGCAACAAAGGCATACAAATGTTAACAAAAACATTGATGTGAATATTCAAATAGCCAGCTTCAGACAATCAACATCTAGATATCACTAACACCACAGTAATTCAATACAGTTTTATACACTACAAAGGAACAACTACTGAATCACGTATCCCACAGGCGCAGCAAACATGGGAAGAAAAGCAAACAGAATGCATAGAACTGTTCCAAAATCTCAGATTTTGAGGCCATACTAATCTACTTCATTAGTTTACTGTCGACATTTTAAAGTAATAATTTCAGCAAGATTAACAAAAGAAAGATACTTAAAAGTGCTAGCTAGGAGCACAGTTCGAATCTGAATGGATTTTCTTTCTTGTTCGAACCAAGATATTCCCCTTGTAACTCATTTGTTAATTCCCATTGTAACTCAACTCAGCTAAGAATAATTTTTTCAACAATACAAGATCCAACACATAAGAGTTGGTATGACCTTACAGAGGAGCTTCCTGTTCTGTTTAGTTGACAGGACACCGGTGCACCATGGGAAGAAAAATGCGACACCTGCTGATGTTCCTTCTCATCATCCTGAAGGAGCCAAACATCCCAGAAGCTGGCTGCAGCTGTCAGCCAACATCTCCCTGCAAATGCTCCAATCTCCGCCTCCCCAGCATCCCTCATAACCTCCCAACAACCATCAAACAGTTAAATTTAACAAGTAACATGATAACTAGTATTCAGTCTAGTGCGTTTGTGAACCTCTCCCGGCTACAAGAATTGGACATTTCCAATAACCAGATAACTTCTATTCCGTCTTTTGCATTTGCAAATCTCCCCCAGCTAAAATCATTGGACCTGTCAAACAATCAGATAACTACAATTCAGGCTGATGCATTTGCAAAGTTATCCCAGCTTAGAAAGTTGTCGCTGTCCTACAATAGGATAGCAAAGATTTATCAGCATGCATTTCCAGCTGGTCTACTTGAGCTGAAACAGTTGACCCTGTCCAACAACCAGATAAAAATTATTGAGCCTAAAACAATCACACATATCCACCTACTACGACAGTTAGACTTGTCCTCTAACCAGATATCCACGATTCAGCCTGGTACATTTAAATTAATATACACACTACAAAAATTGCACCTTTCATACAACCAGATATCAAAGATTCAGTCAGGTACATTCGAAGGTCTACACATCCTCCGACAGTTGGACCTGTCCTTCAACCAGATAACAGTGATTGATTCTGGCACATTTGCAGAGAAGCCTACAGGTACATTAGCAAGTCTTCCCCAGCTCAACAGTTTGTGGCTGTCCAACAACCAGATAACAACGATTCAACAAGGTGCATTTGTACATGTACCCTGGCTTCAACAGTTATACCTGTCGTCAAACCAGTTAACAAATGTTCAGCCAGGTCTATCCGCAAATCTAACACGCCTGAAAGAGTTGCATCTGCACAACAATCGAATAAAAACGATTCAGTCTGGCGCATTTGAAAATCTACGTCAGGTCAAAGTGTTGAACCTAAACAATAACTCGATTATAATGATTCAGTCTGGTGCTTTCGCAAATTTGTCCCAACTACAAAATTTGGACCTGTGCTCCAATCAGATAACTAAAATTCAATCAGGTGCATTTGCAAATTTGCACAAACTAAAAGAATTGGATCTTCGGTCAAATAATATGTCTGTCATTCCCCCTTTAGCTTATGGGTTGATGCCATCTAGTAGTCTTGCAGTAAAACTTGAGTGGAACCCCTGGCAGTGTGACTGTAGGACGGCTCCCTTACTAAAAAATACAGCATTTCCTTCATTTAAAGACCAGATAATATGTGCCCATCCCACCAAGTTCCAGGGGCAGAAGCTTACAGAGGTAGAAATGATATGTGAAGACCCAACCATATCAACACTGCCTGTTGATATTAAAATAACCTCTCACAGCTGCTACAATGGTATAGTCACATCTCACAATACTGGCTCAATACATGTAGGTGGTCCTGCAAGCAAACCAAGAGCAACTCTATCTTTACCCCTTGCAATCACTTCAGACAAACCAGGAAGCAGAGAGTCCAAAGAGTTTGCCCCCAGTCTCCCGCTGCCTATTATCATTGGCTCTGTCTGTGGTCCAGTAACTGGCCTTGTCCTGCTTGGCACCATCATTCTCATACTGTGGTACAAGAGGAGGACCAGCCATCCTCCTTCAGGAAATCCCAATGTTGTTGGTAGCAACACAGACACAGCAGCTTCTGTAATGACCAGTGATCATGATCACCAGTATGAAGATATTGACAACCATCATGATCAGACAGGGCAGGGCCAGTCTCAGGCTAACGCCCAATCTCTGAAAGTTGGAGATCTATCTCATAACAAAATGCCATCTGCCATACAGCCAAATCCTTTGCATGCAAATGTGGGGACACAGCCAAATTTGGACCAAACATCTATAGCAATGGTCAGCAGCCATAATCAAGTCAACACTGAATCCAACACAAACACCATAATGGCTGCTGTGGTGGCTAGTGGCCATGATCAACAGTATGAAGACATGGACCAACATAATCAGACAGGTCAGGGCCAGTCTCTGGCCATCACTGAAACCAACACCATGATGGCTGCTGTGGTGGCCAGTGAACATGATCAACAGTATGAAGACATGAACCAACATAATCAGACAGGGCAGGGCCAGTCTCTGGCCATGACTCATTCCAACACAAACACAAACACTACACTTGCTGTAACTAGTCAGTGTTATGAAATCGCCAAATCTTTAGGCACTGAACGGTCATCAGATACCATAAGGCCAACTGCCTCAAAATCAAAGCCTAATTCTCTGTACAACTACAGAGATGTGGCCCAGTATCAGGCCATCAGCAAATCCAACACAAATACCTCAGCTGCTGCAAAGACCAGTGGTCATGATCACCAGTATGAAGATTTGGACACCTAACACGATCAGACAGATATCACTGAAACCTACACAAGCACTATAGCTACAGTAGTGACCACTGGTCATTATCAAACGTTGCAGGGTCAGCCTGAGGCTTACACCCAATCTCTGAAAGTTGGGAATCTATCAAATGAAGAAGTGCAAGCTGCCTTACAGCCAAATCCCATGTACGCAGATGTCGGAAAACCTCAGAAGGATTCAACATCTACAGATATGGCCACTTGTTATGATCATGGTCAGACATGGCAGGGTCAGTCTCAAGCCATCAATGAATCTAACACCACGATGGCTGCTGTGGTAGCTAGTGGTCATGATCACCAGACAGGGCAGGGCCAATCTCAGGCCATCAGTGAGTACAACACAAATATCACAGCTGTAGTGACCAGTTATCATGAGGACAGGCTCAGTCTCGGCCATCAGTGAATGCTGAAAATCTATTTTATGGCACAGGGCCAACTGAATCTCGGCTGAACTCTCTGTACGCAAATGTGGAAACACAATAATTGAAAACCTTCCACAGGAAGAAGACTGTTGGGCAACAAATGTGTGACAAGAAATGATGTCATTTAAGGATCATTGAGATATCTTAAAAACAAATAGACTTATCAAAAGATGATTGAGAAATCATGGATGATCGCTATCCAGGTAATAAGATATGCCATGGGGACATAAAACAGAAACAATTCTTATAAAGAGAAGCCTATCCTATTCTATTTCCTTCTTTTTCTAAAAGTAACTGCTGCATTGCATTAACTCATTCATTTTCGTGGTCGTGATTTTGTGACATTGCATAGCAAAACAAAAATTAAGGTCAAGGTCAAGATGAAAACAGAAGGCTGGGAAGAAAACTTACATCTTAGTATAGGTATAACCAGTTTATGGTACAAACTTTGCCTCAAAATTTGGTTTTTGTTTTGATCTTCCAAATCTGGAATAAAGATTTTAAATCCAGTACTGCAATCCATCCCAGAAGGTAAAATTTTCAGGTTTCTGTCATTCTGAAATATAACAGTTCTTCTTAATAGTGGACCACCGACCAAGGAGGCTTCCTGTTCAACCTCCTTGATAAAACCTCCTTGCACTGACTGAAGCCCAGGGCTATCTCTGAGCTGTTGGCTTAATTGCATATAATAAATATTAAATACTTGATAATTGCACAGTATACTTTGCATTATGTTAAAGACAAAGGCTAGCCTTGTTTGAACCTGCATAACAATAAGTTTGGGTTTTTCCTCCTTTGCCTGACAAAATCGCCTAAAACAAGGGCGAGCAAGCTCTTTCCAATAAGGCATACATGTGATTATGGTCGTAATCCATAGTGGAAACACCAGCATTGACTTGTTGTCTCTAAACTTAGTCTAATAGCAAAATTTGTCGCTCAAAAGGCAGGAAATGGCATTTCAGGGGGTCAATATTTCAATTTTTCATGGTGGACCCCTAGGATTGTTGTGCCTTGGTAACCAAAATAGTCTGCATTATATTCATTTTCATCATGATGTCACATAAATGTTGATGATATGTTGTTCAAAAAGCCGGCTTCAGACAATTAACAACATGTGTATGTAAGGAGTAATTTTGGGCTGTTTGTCACACCGCATTGCGGATCAGCCAAGGACGCACCCTACAGCGTTAACTGCGATCAGTGCCTGAGGCATTCTACATGACCTCCTGTACAGAAAAGTGCCAACCATAGATATTCTGACCATGATGGCTGCTGTGGTGGCTAATGGTCATTATTACGAGTATGAAGATATAAACCAACATTATCAGACAGGACAGGGTCAGTCTCAGGCCATCACTGAATCCAACACAAACACCACGGCTGCTATAGTAGCTTGTGGTCATGATCAACAGTATGAAGACATGAACCAACATCATCAGACAGGGCAGGATCAGTCTCTGGTCATCACTCATTCAGACACAAACACTACACTTGTTGCAACTAGTCAGTGTTATGCAATCGCCAAATCTTTAGCCACTAAACAGTCATCAGATACCATAAGGCCAACTGCCTCAAACTCAAAGCTTAATTCTCTGTACAACTACAGAGCTAATGCAAAGGCCTTTCAGCCAAATCCTCTGTATGCCGATGTGGGAACACCACCAAACAACCAGACATCTAGATCTATAGCAATGGTCAGCAGACATAATCATGGTCAGACAGGACAGGGTCAGGCCATCACTGAATCCAATGCAAACACCACGACCACTGTGGTGGCTACTGGTCATGATTACGAGTATGAACATATGAACCAACATAGACAGGACAGGGCCAGTCACAGGCCATGACTGAGTCCAACACAAACACTACAGCTGTAGTGACCAGTTATAATGATCAAACAGGACAGGCTCAGTCTCAGCCCTCAATGGATGCTGGAAATCTAGCTTATGGCACAGGGCCGACTGAATCACAGCTAAATTCTCTGTACGCAAATGTGGAAACACAATGATTGAATCCAACTCTCCACAGAAAGGGTACTATTGGGCAACCAATGTGTGACAGGGAAATTGTATCATCTCAAGACCATTGAGATATTTATAAAAATTGATTGAAATTATCAAATGATGATTGAGAAATTGCTGTTGAATGTTAGACATCCAGATATTAATAATAATAATAATGCGCAGGAAGAAACTTACAGTCGCCTGCGTCGCAGCCGACCGATGATGATGAATAATAATTCATAATATAAATAATACGATTTGGCAGGGAGACCCTAAAAACAGAAACAGTTCGTATGATAAAGAGAAGCATAAAAAATGTGTCCTATTCAATTTCCTTCTTTTTTATCAACAGTAACTGCAACTCTGCATACTCAGTCATTTTCGTGGCTCTCTGACATTGTTTAACAAAACAAAAATTGGCAAGAGGTCAAGTTAAAAAAAGAAGAAGGCTAGGAGGATAACTTATCACATACTAATTACTACATATTACCAGTTTATGAAACAAGCTTTGCCTTTAAGTTAATTTTTTTTTCTATTTTGATCCTCCAGATCAGCATAATAATGTTTGTTTTATCCAAGGTCTTAAAAATCATTTGTTGTGGCTTAAATGGACTGCAGTGGAGTGCGCAGGTGACCTTGGCAACCTGCACTGCTACTGTTCAAGTAGCTCTAACCTTTAACAAACTCCAGGCAGGAATAGAAATGCCCACTTGCAACCTGGAATAAAAAAAGGATTGCAATTTGCAACTAAAAGATTTAATTCTGTACGCCAGAAAAAAAAGGTGATTATTAATGAATGAATGATTTATCATTAGTAAAATGTATAATCATGCACTTATTAGTAAGTAGTTCGTGGGTAGTAGAGACTAGCAGTTTTGAAAACTATTGAAGTATCACTGGCAGGTTTTGGTTCAGGATCCTTGGCTACCTGTTGACTTGTAAGTGTATGCACATGCAGAAAATACATATTAAGTTTTGCAAAAAAAGGGTATCTATGACCAGGAATCACATGACGTCCCCCAAAAGTGAGAATCACTGATAAGCCACTGAACTGGAGTAATACATTTGTATGCAGAGCTTATATACATGTTCATGTTATAGCCTGTCTGAGTACAGGTAATTACCTTTATTTGTGGGTATTGTTCACTAAAGCATCTTATACAAAAAAAAAAATTGAAACTCTTCATTTGTCAACAGTAATGTAATCGGCATCCTGTACATATACATTTTCAACTGGAGTGAGGTTTTGTCACCTCAAAGTCTCTCGACAAAGGATATAATATTTCCATCATTGCCTGGTTAATTTAGAAACCTTCCACTTTGCGAATCATGACGTAGTCAGTACATGTCGGCTTGGGGGTTGCTTTACTCAAAATGTGTGGCAGGCAGGAAATACATACATTACATCATGTACACCTGCATGTAAATGCCTGAAAGGTACTTGCACTTACTTGTACAGTAGCTACATGTACATGTACTAGTATCTTGAATGAATTAACAATGCGAAAATGTGCCTTGCTTTGACTGCAAGATACACAAAGATTTACTTATGTATAATAATTATTATATACTACACAAATGTAAATCCACTCCTTTTTAACAGTCTTATACAACCTGTGCAACAGAAACCAATAAGTAAACAAGAACTTGAAGGTATCAAATATTCATAACAGTTACCATTTGAATATCAAACATTTCTTAAACAAAGTAACATAAATGTTTTGAAGTATCATTAATAATAGAATGTGTTTTGTCTAATATGATCACTTCTTGTGTTTCTTGTTTGTTTTCATTTTCCTCCTCATGGTGTTCTGCGCCCTCCCTCCCTTCTCAGCTCCCCTCTGCGCAGCACGCACCATGCCCTTGAACTGACCTTGCCTCTTCTGACGTTTTCTGTTGGGGATTTAAAACACAGTAAGCTTGGGGAGCATCTCACAACAAGGGATTACAGGTTTAAAACCTCAGTTGTGTTGTGCAGTGGGGTGCTACAAATGGGAAAATGACATGCTACTGCCTACTTCACATTGCAGAAGTAAGAAATGATCATGAGTTTGCAAAGACCAAGAGAGATTTTCCTCACCTTTTGTTGAGATACTGTGGGTTGAGTTGTACATAGGCATATGGGTCCGGTTGTCCTTTCTTCTTTATATCACCACCTGCCTTCTGCAAAACCAAACACCATGCTGTTAGGTTGTACACATTTTACTACAGTGTCAACTTCATAAATCAGTGACCTGATCATGCAGTTAATCAAAATTATGTTATGTTACCACAAATTATTGAAATGTCCTAAATCCTATATCATAAAATAAAGAAAGCATAATGAATTAGTAGAGAGCATCATATATAAACCATTTGTTTTATTTCTCACACAATAAAGAATGTAATGGAAAGGATGGATGTGCAAATTCAATATTCATTGAGTGACTTCATCACATTTTACATTGTATAACATGTTAATACCCAACAGCTCAATGTAGAAGTTGGAAGACCCTATGAGTGCAGCCCTACCTTGGCTTTGTATTCCTCCCCCAAACTGCCTCCTGCTTTATTAAGTGGCCTGTGGATTCCTTTTCCTCCCGCTAAAAAAGGGAAATACAGAAAGCATGGTTCATTACATCTGAAACAATCTGAAACATAAATCTTAACCAAGTAATTAATAATGGCACTGTAAATTTGATGATAGAAACTACCAATACCAGCAACAAGGCCTTTGATGGAAAAATCTTCTTTGACCATACAAAGGTTCTAAGCATAAATATTATTCTAGACAGTAAGTACAATGTAATGGCAATGTAAATTTGATGATAGAAACTATCAATACCAGTAAAAAGGCATTCAAATGAATTATCTTCTTAACAGAGAAAAGAGGCTCAAAAAGCAATCATTCTTAGTAATCGTTAGGTACAACATAAAATATGTGCATTATTTGAAAAAAAATTCCCTTTATGATGTTCTTGTGATATTTGCTTGCAGAAACAAATATGCAAAAATTCCCAATTTAACACCCACCTCAAAAAGAGTAAAAGCGATCCAAACATGTTGTGGCATCTTTTAATCCAGCTTTAATCCTTCAATTTCTATGTAGACAGCTTTGGCTTTTAGTCAAGAACGTCTTTAATTTACAGTTGGTACCACCTCAAGATTGGTGGCAAATCAAGATTGATATCAAATCAAGACTCGCTTAAGCTCTGAATTAGCTTTTAATTGCATCACATCCCTCAACCATTGCCATGTCTATTGCACTAAATCCAACTGTAATTGCTGAAGACTGGAGCATGAAAACTGCTATACTCCTTCTCATCCTGTGTAAGATTGCTGTGCGTATCATGATGGATTCAACGTGTGGCTTGAATGGATCTGCACTTTGGAGGGCTTATGGAGATCTACGGACAAAGGCCAGTCAAGAAAGCCCCACTCATGGCCTGATATGCCCCCGCAATAGAGAGGAAAGCCTTTAGGCAAGGTCAAAACCTTGGTTATGGTCTATGGTTATGGTCATGAACAAGTCATGTAGATAAGATGAAGGCACCCGTCTGCATGTGAATTATTCCCTGCAGGGCCCAGTACAACAAAACCAACTTTCACACAAACGATTGTAACGGATGCAATGGGAATGGCAAATTACTGTACAGTACAATATCACTAAGTTTACTGTCTGAGATATAATCTTAATGTAATATGTAGGAAGCAGGAATTACATTGCACAGACTACATGTACATGTAAATAGAAGAATGCTAATCATAATACACAGAACACTTAGTCTAGGAAGGTAACATTTGCAACCAAATACATACTGCTCCATAATACCTTCACATGCTCTAGCCTTACCAACTGCTACTCTGTTTATTCTTACTCAAACACATTCACATATTTGGTGACCATCCCCTCCAGCTCTGTCCTGCCACTTACTACACAATCTACAACACTACAGGGTGTGTGCTACTTTACCAGCAACCATGGTGACAGCCATCTGGTCCAGATCATTGACCTTATTTTTTGGGAAAAGGAGAAGGTGTTTCCCTTCTATGAAATGTAAAAGTCTGTGATTAAGATCCTGACATGTGGAATTTCATCACTCACCATTTCATTGCTGATAGGGCAATGAATAAGGATAACATCCAGCTGAAGAAAACTCTCTTTTAAGGATGGCGTGCAATATTTTCCTTCATTCCTTACAAGTAAGTTCAAGAGGGTACGTCCTGTCTACAATCAGAATCAATCCTTTAGTGTACTAAGACATCATCATTACATTCTTCAATGACCTCATTTTTCACCTCTCTCTCAAATTGTTAAATTCATTACTCCTGTCCGATTGGTCACTGTGTTTACAATTAACTCCGGTTGAAAAGAGAAAGTCGATAACCTGAACACACCCCACCCTTTGGTGTACTACCAATTTACGTCACCAAGCAGTTAGACACACTCATTTAGCTCCTTTTCCCTCTTCCTAACATTGATCAACGCTGCCTCATCACACGCAGTGTTTTTTCTTCCTCTGCTAACAATTAAGTTGTCAGACTACTGATTAGAGGGAAGGCTAAACTGTCTGAGGTACAGATTTTGAAAGATTTTCAAAAGATTATCAGCTTGATTAAGTAAGAAAAGGCCGTTTTGTCATCAATTCTCGAAAGGAATGGATTGTTATGATATTTCTTGACGAACCAGTCCAAGAGGAAAAGGTACCAATTTCGTGTATATGTACTTTGAACCAGTTTAACTCACTGAGAGCTGTTGAAATGGCGTCTTACGCATATGTGTGGATGTACATTATGAAAACACAGTTTCATTGCAGTGGTATGTATCAAAGTGCTATATTTTTGCTAAGAAAAAAATATCAATGGCAAGAAAACTTGATGGCATTCTCCATATGGTCCCCTCCACCCCCCAAAAAAATCATATTCAGAATTTTTTTATGCCCAGCTATCAATATTCTGTACAACTACAGTGACTCCTTAATTCATTAATGAGAAATCAACGGAAGCCAAAATACCACTTAAACCAGGGAGAAAACCTAAATTCAGCCAAATTGCCCAAGGGTTCAAGTCCGGAGCTAAAAAGTGCAGACCGGAAACCCTGGGCCTGTATCTTAGACTTGAACACCAGTTAAGCTATGCAACCCTAACCGGTATCTCCAGTTGTAACACTACTACATCTATGGTCACCATTATTGTCTTAACTGCTCCGCATCCCTCCTTACACAGGGAAAGAATCACACGTAGTACATATTATGTGTACTGAACCAAAACGGTATGTATTGATTAGTTTGAGTCCCTGCTTCCCGGATGACCTTGCATAAGTGTACTCAGTCAGCATGTGTACTGAACAGTAGCGGGAGATCTACTCAGTCAGCATGTGTACTGAACAGTAGCAGGAGATCTACTCAGTCAGCATGTGTACTGAACAGTAGCAGGAGATCTACTCAGTCAGCATGTGTACTGAACAGTAGCGGGAGATCTACTCAGTCAGCATGTGTACTGAACAGTAGCGGGAGATCTACTCAGTCAGCATGTGAACTGAACAGTAGCGGGAGATCTACTCTAACAGGTTGTACCTTTGTATTTCCTGGGAGACTGGTCCTCTTCATCAGAGTCCTCCAGGTCTCCATGTTTCCTCTTGCCTGACTTCAGCCCTGGTACATCCTCCATCAGGTCCTCCATCTCATCATCATCATCACCTGCAGATTCTGTACCAAAACAAAATATCAGAAGTGAAAATGAATTGTTTTTTGGTGGCAAATGTGCAGATGTTGGCATCTACGTCACAATAAATCCCTGTATTTTTGGCATCATTTTGACAGATTAGCCCAGAGGCTCAGTGGGTGTCTCTTGTCATGGTGTAAAGAGCCTTTTCTAAGGGCACAACAATTAGGAGCATGGCCAGTATTGAACCTGGCACCTGTGAGTTCTGAGTTCGGTGATGTAACTATTGTGCCATACAAACACCACTAATCTGTCTGACTATTCATTTTTCAAGTTCACTGGTAAAGGCTTACCCTGCCGGCAGTTTGTCTCATTAGGAATTTCCTAATTATTTCCCGAACGTTACTAACATTTGACAGACCACTAATTGGAGTGAGAAGACCTGACCTGATAGTAATGACTATGGGCTAGGGTGAGCAGACAGATTTGATCAGTCTATCTTAAACTTGTAATACCTCTTTTTCTGCAAGACGTCAAAATCAGTGTTCATTCATCCACGTCACTTCAGATGTACATTTGTAGTACCTTGCCAATTAACCCAGTTAACCTGCTTTTATAGTTAGTGTAGCAGTAGGAAAACTGTACAAATCCTTATCTATAAGTAAAGAGCCTTTGATATTGGTCAGAACTCTGGTGGAATTTAGACAAAACTTCAACAAGTCTGAGTATAGAAGACATTGCGTTGCATTCTTGTATTTTAGGACTGTGGGTGGACTAGCATTCTTATATGCGGTCATTTGATGTCTGCACCTGCAAATAGTTTTGGCCGTTTCACATTGAACAGCTATATTAGCGCCAGTTCACAGGTGCGGCATTCAAACTGCTCAAATGTTTGAAATAAACTTGAGTTGAGTCAAAAATCAGAAGCGTCCAGATGTGTTTTCTTGTACGTCTGTACTTTGTACTAACTCCCTCTGTGAAGAACTCTCATCTTCGCAATATTCCCAAACCCCCAGGGGAAAAAAATTACCCTTAAAAAATTATTCTACAACACCACTTCAGTTTGTTTTTAATATTTACTGAAACACTCACTTCTCTTTTGTCTCTTCTTCCCCTGCTCCTCCTCATCTTCCTCCTCCTCTGTGATGATCATCCTGCCATCAGCGGCCATCTTGAACCCTGAACCTGGAGTTCCTCTGTCTTTTCCTCCTTTGGCACCTGGGTTAGTGGCTGGAAAGGAAAAGATTGATAAACTAGAGTTGGCATTTGCTCATGACACATTGGAATGCTACTTTGAAGTATGAAGACATACCATACTATTTGAAAATAGTACATGCAGTTAACAACAAAAACATACATATTAGCCAGTTATAATATTATAAGGAGTATGAACACTTTTGTTGTAAACTGTACTTGTTACCTGTATAGGAATGTCTTCCTGGTACTGCAGAGTGAAGTGTGCTACTTTATTGAAATCAGGAATGCCACAATTTTTTTTCTTCCAAACCCATGAGCAAAGAAGAGGGAATTCTTTTAAGATAAGGGTCAGGTTAAAGGAAAGGTCCTTCAGCACTAAGGTCAGGGTACACGGAAGGTCCTTCAGCACTAAGGACAGGGGTACAGGGAAGGTCCTTCAGCGCTGAGGACAGGGGTACAGGGGAGGTCCTTCAGCACTAAGGACAGGGTACATGGAAGGTCCTTCAGCACTTAGGTCAGGGTAAACGGAAGGTCCTTCAGCACTAAGGACAGGAGTACAGGGAAGGTCCTTCAGCGCTGAGGACAGGGTACACGGAAGATTCTTCAGTACTAAGGACAGGGATACAGGGAACATTTTTCAGCACTAGGACAGGGGTACAGGGAAGGTCCTTCAGCACTAAGGACAGGGTACACGGAAGATTCTTCAGTACTAAGGACAGGGATACAGGGAACATTTTTCAGCACTAAGGACAGGGGTACATGGAAGGTTCTTCAGCACTAAGGACAGGGGTACAGAAAAGGTCCTTCAGCACCAAGGACAGGGGTACAGGGAAGATTCTTCAGCACTAAGGACAGGGGGTACAGGGAAGATTCTTCAGCACTAAGGACAGGGGTACAGGGAAGATTCTTCAGCACTAAGGACAGGGGTACATGGAAGGTCCTTCCGCACTAAAGACAGGGATACAGGGAAGGTCCTTCAGCACCAAGGACAGGGGTACAGGGAAGGTCCTTCAGCACTAAGGACAGGGGTACAGGGAAGATCCTTCAGCACTAAGGACAGGGATGCAGGGAAGGTCCTTCAGCACTAAGGACTGGGGTACAGGGAAGACTCTTCAGCACTAAGGACTGGGGTACAGGGAAGATTCTTCAGCACTAAGGACGGGTACAGGAAAGATTCTTCAGTACTAAGGACAGGGGAACAGGGAAGATTCTTCAGTACTAAGGACAGGGGAACAGGGAAGATTCTTCAGTACTAAGGACAGGTGAACAGGGAAGATTCTTCAGCACTAAGGACGGGTACAGGGAAGATTCTTCAGTACTAAGGACAGGGGAACAGGGAAGATTCTTCAGTACTAAGGACAGGGGAACAGGGAAGATTCTTCAGTACTAAGGACAGGGGAACAGGGAAGATTCTTCAGCACTAAAGACAAGGAACAGTGAAATTTTTCAGCACTGAAGACAAGGCTACAGGGAAGATTCTTCAGCAATAAGGATAGGGGTATGGTGAAGGTCCTTTAGCACTGGAGGCCAAGGTTATGTCTTTACCTATGATCCTCTTTGAAGCCCGTGGGTCCAAGAAGTCCAGAGGTTCCTCCTGGTGGCCCTCCTGAAGCCAGGCTGCCCCGCCCTGGCCACGCCCACCCTTCTGACCCCTCTTTCCAGCGGCAGCCTTCCCAGCAGCCTCATCTTCCAAGTCAGAGTCAAGTTCTTCCAGCAGGTCGTCGATACTGGTGATATTGAAAAAGGGAAAAGTAACGTCAAACCATTTTAACTGTAATTATTAAGTCAATTTTGCTAATTTTACAATGGTCTGGACAGAAAACACAGATGCATTGTCTAGTATATGGAGAATAATTGTAGCACGGAAATTGCCCTAGGTCTTTTCCTTAAGCACAGTGAGCAATAGACCACAGCTCAGTATCATGTCCCAAGGACAGCAACCCTTTCAGTATTACAATAGACAAGGCATTACATAACATGCTTTATATCTGCACAAAGCTTCCACTTCAATTTTGCCATGAGATCATCAGGATAACATTCAGCTTATGAGGGCTTTACAATGGTCAGCCATTACATAATAGGCTATATAAATGCTAAATTCACAATCCTCTATGGTTTAAGTACCTGCCATGAGCTACATCAACAACATGTAAGAAAAGCTCTCTTGGAACTTTGATCAATGCCTCAGAGGAGTCCGTAAACCACCTTGCTTTGACCATGAATCAAACTCTGAATTACAGTAATCCAGAAATAGGATAAGAATTTCTCACATCCTGTTCACTACACCCAACCTCCATTGACTGGATTACATGTAATATTATCTGAAAGAGTCAACATCAAAATGAAAAGAAAAAAACAGACCTTTGCGGTGTCTTTTTAGGCATGAGTTCCTCTTCATCGGAATCCTCCTCATGCTCCCCAGCCTCCTTCAGCTGTTTCTTCTTCTTACTCCTGGCCAGAGTCTTCCTGATGTTCACCAGCACCTTCTGATGGGAGTCAGGAACCATGCCAGCTATCATCTCATACCTGCATGGACATGTGTGGGGGAGGGAGAGGGTGGTTGAGCAACTTTTCATTACAAAAGGGAAACTACAATCAAACTTTAACAAGTGGCCACCTCTCAATTTTCGACAATAATGTTTGAAAAATGTTCAATTCAATTTTCAAAACATTATATAATCTAATACACAATATTGAGCACTGAATGGGTCTAGAAAGAATAACCATGAATGTGACTTTGAAGTCATACCCAAACTTCTTGACAAGTTTTTCAAAGATTTTCTTGGTCTTGAATCTGTATTTTCTCTGGTAGTCCTCTCCCCACGACACCAGACATTCCACCTGAAACAGCAAGAAACAATCAATTGAGAAACACGTACAAGATCCACATAAAGCCATAGTCAACATTTCATGCTCATAGTAATTTACTGGTTTTGGTCTGCCCATCACTTTGAGGGAGCAAAGCTTCACATGAAACACTAACAAAGAAGCAAGAAATTTGTTTCCTTGAACCTCTGTGTTTTTTCAAGAGAGGGAGAGAGAGAGAGAGAGAGAGAGAGAGAGAGAGACAGACAGAGAGAAAGAGAGGAGAAACTAGGTTTTGCTGACGTTTTACTTTGTCTTATGTTTTATACACATTTTGTTGGGGCACCTACATAGTTTTTTAGGTTAGGTGCACCAGTACACTTGTTCCCCAAACTGAATTTTAAGCCTTGTGACCATGACTTAGGCCTACGTTACATTTCCTACCCAGAGGCCAGTCGGGCTATTTGCGGAAACGAAAAATTAAAGTTTATGCCGAAAAGTATGCTGTTGAATCTTTTTGTGTTTTGTTGTCAGTTTTATATCGTACTTTTCATTCCCGCAAAACTGCCCAGCAAGGCCCTTTTATGGAGTATTGTGACGTTAACCTTACCAGAGGTCTGACATGCTGTGCCGGTGTGATGTCTGTGGTCATGACTTACCAGAGGTCTGACATGCTGTGCCAGTGTGATGTTGTCATGACTTACCAGAGGCCTGACATGCTGTGCCAGTGTGATGTTGTCTGTGGTCATGACTTACCAGAGGTCTGACATGCTGTGCCAGTGTGATGTCTGTGGTCATGACTTACCAGAGGTCTGACATGCTGTGCCAGTGTGATGTTGTCTGTGGTCATGACTTACCAGAGGTCTGACATGCTGTGCCAGTGTGATGTCTGTGGTCATGACTTACCAGAGGTCTGACATGCTGTGCCATTGTGATGTTGTCTGTGGTCATGACTTACCAGAGGTCTGACATGCTGTGCCAGTGTGATGTTGTCTGTGGTCATGACTTACCAGAGGTCTGACATGCTGTGCCAGTGTGATGTTGTCTGTGGTCATGACTTACCAGAGGTCTGACATGCTGTGCCAGTGTGATGTTGTCTGTGGTCATGACTTACCAGAGGTCTGACATGCTGTGCCAGTGTGATGCTGTCTGTGGTCATGACTTACCAGAGGCCTGACATGCTGTGCCAGTGTGATGTCTGTGGTCATGACTTACCAGAGGTCTGACATGCTGTGCCAGTGTGATGTCTGTGGTCATGACTTACCAGAGGTCTGACATGCTGTGCCAGTGTGATGCTGTCTGTGGTCATGACTTACCAGAGGCCTGACATGCTGTGCCAGTGTGATGTGGTCATGACTTACCAGAGGCCTGACATGCTGTGCCAGTGTGATGATGTCTGTGGTCATGACTTACCAGAGGTCTGACATGCTGTGCCAGTGTGATGTTGTCTGTGGTCATGACTTACCAGAGGTCTGACATGCTGTGCCAGTGTGATGTCTGTGGTCATGACTTACCAGAGGTCTGACATGCTGTGCCAGTGTGATGTTGTCTGTGGTCATAACTTACCAGAGGTCTGACATGCTGTGCCAGTGTGATGTTGTCGTGACTTACCAGAGGTCTGACATGCTGTGCCAGTGTGATGCTGTCTGTGGTCATGACTTACCAGAGGCCTGACATGCTGTGCCAGTGTGATGTTGTCTGTGGTCATGACTTACCAGAGGTCTGACATGCTGTGCCAGTGTGATGTTGTCTGTGGTCATGACTTACCAGAGGTCTGACATGCTGTGCCAGTGTGATGCTGTCTGTGGTCATGACTTACCAGAGGCCTGACATGCTGTGCCAGTGTGATGTCTGTGGTCATGACTTACCAGAGGTCTGACATGCTGTGCCAGTGTGATGTCTGTGGTCATGACTTACCAGAGGTCTGACATGCTGTGCCAGTGTGATGTCTGTGGTCATGACTTACCAGAGGTCTGACATGCTGTGCCAGTGTGATGTTGTCTGTGGTCATGACTTACCAGAGGTCTGACATGCTGTGCCAGTGTGATGTTGTCTGTGGTCATGACTTACCAGAGGTCTGACATGCTGTGCCAGTGTGATGCTGTCTGTGGTCATGACTTACCAGAGGCCTGACATGCTGTGCCAGTGTGATGTCTGTGGTCATGACTTACCAGAGGTCTGACATGCTGTGCCAGTGTGATGTCTGTGGTCATGACTTACCAGAGGTCTGACATGCTGTGCCAGTGTGATGTCTGTGGTCATGACTTACCAGAGGTCTGACATGCTGTGCCAGTGTGATGTTGTCATGACTTACCAGAGGTCTGACATGCTGTGCCAGTGTGATGTCTGTGGTCATGACTTACCAGAGGTCTGACATGCTGTGCCAGTGTGATGTTGTCTGTGGTCATAACTTACCAGAGGTCTGACATGCTGTGCCAGTGTGATGTCTGTGGTCATGACTTACCAGAGGTCTGACATGCTGTGCCAGTGTGATGTTGTCATGACTTACCAGAGGTCTGACATGCTGTGCCAGCGTGATGCTGTCTGTGGTCGTGACTTACCAGAGGTCTGACATGCTGTGCCAGTGTGATGCTGTCTGTGGTCATGACTTACCAGAGGTCTGACATGCTGTGCCAGTGTGATGTTGTCTGTGGTCATGACTTACCAGAGGTCTGACATGCTGTGCCAGTGTGATGTTGTCTGTGGTCATGACTTACCAGAGGCCTGACATGCTGTGCCAGTGTGATGTCTGTGGTCATGACTTACCAGAGGTCTGACATGCTGTGCCAGTGTGATGATGTCTGTGGTCATGACTTACCAGAGGTCTGACATGCTGTGCCAGTGTGATGTTGTCTGTGGTCATGACTTACCAGAGGTCTGACATGCTGTGCCAGTGTGATGTCTGTGGTCATGACTTACCAGAGGTCTGACATGCTGTGCCATTGTGATGTCTGTGGTCATGACTTACCAGAGGCCTGACATGCTGTGCCAGTGTGATGCTGTCTGTGGTCATGACTTACCAGAGGCCTGACATGCTGTGCCAGTGTGATGTTGTCTGTGGTCATGACTTACCAGAGGCCTGACATGCTGTGCCAGTGTGATGTTGTCTGTGGTCATGACTTACCAGAGGCCTGACATGCTGTGCCAGTGTGATGTTGTCTGTGGTCATGACTTACCAGAGGCCTGACATGCTGTGCCAGTGTGATGTTGTCTGTGGTCATGACTTACCAGAGGCCTGACATGCTGTGCCAGTGTGATGTTGTCTGTGGTCATGACTTACCAGAGGTCTGACATGCTGTGCCAGTGTGATGTTGTCTGTGGTCATGACTTACCAGAGGTCTGACATGCTGTGCCAGTGTGATGTCTGTGGTCATGACTTACCAGAGGCCTGACATGCTGTGCCAGTGTGATGTCTGTGGTCATGACTTACCAGAGGTCTGACATGCTGTGCCAGTGTGATGCTGTCTGTGGTCATGACTTACCAGAGGTCTGACATGCTGTGCCAGTGTGATGTTGTCTGTGGTCATGACTTACCAGAGGTCTGACATGCTGTGCCAGTGTGATGTCTGTGGTCATGACTTACCAGAGGTCTGACATGCTGTGCCAGTGTGATGCTGTCTGTGGTCATGACTTACCAGAGGCCTGACATGCTGTGCCAGTGTGATGTGGTCATGACTTACCAGAGGCCTGACATGCTGTGCCAGTGTGATGTTGTCTGTGGTCATGACTTACCAGAGGTCTGACATGCTGTGCCAGTGTGATGTTGTCTGTGGTCATGACTTACCAGAGGTCTGACATGCTGTGCCAGTGTGATGATGTCTGTGGTCATGACTTACCAGAGGTCTGACATGCTGTGCCAGTGTGATGTCTGTGGTCATGACTTACCAGAGGTCTGACATGCTGTGCCAGTGTGATGCTGTCTGTGGTCATGACTTACCAGAGGTCTGACATGCTGTGCCAGTGTGATGCTGTCTGTGGTCACGACTTACCAGAGGCCTGACATGCTGTGCCAGTGTGATGTTGTCATGACTTACCAGAGGTCTGACATGCTGTGCTAGTGTGATGTCTGTGGTCATGACTTACCAGAGGTCTGACATGCTGTGCCAGTGTAATGTTGTCTGTGGTCATCACCAGCACCTTGACGAAGCCCAGGGCGGACTTGACCACGTCCTTGGCCTTGGAGGACAGCACCAGACAGATGCTCTCCACCAGCTGACCCAGCAGGCTGGCTGAAATCAGATCTGGACACACACAAGACTGGGTCACTCGCAAGGAACAGGATTTTCAAATAATGATTATGGTATCAAAAATAAATCAATGTATACCATCAGTCTCGAAGTAACCTTCAGTGATGTTAAAACAATTATGCACAGGTACATTGTAGTAATAAGTTTACAATTCATTTTCAGTTTCAGAGAAGTAACATAATACAGTTGATTTGTAAGGAATTGTTACATAATACATGTAATTTTGGAACAAACGTATTGACTTGAAGTAACCTTTAGTGATGTTAAAACAATTATGCACAGGTACATTGTTGTAACAATGCTTTCAAGTTACTTTGAATTTCAGACAAGAAAAATATACTGTTGATTTGTAAGGAAATGTTAGATACAACATGTAATTTTAGAACAAATGTAGTTGCCTTAACTATGTATAGCTATTTGTATCGTCTGAAATTCCATTGCAATTCAACTGTTTTTTCTATTAACTGCAAGGCTGTACACATACACACATGTATGAAGCGAGAATCATTGTGTCTATCTATTTCTTCCGTCTTTTTTTCTTGTCTTTGTCTCCATCAGTTTCAGTCTTCTACAAACTTGAGCACTGGAATAAGTGTCAGGGTTTGAAAACAGGATTACAAAATAGCTCGCTTAAAAAATTTGCTCTGATTTCAGCTACACTACGTGAGGTGTTAAGAATAATAATGTTACAGTATTCAAGCCCACGCAGTAAAACCTTCTGAATCATGATCAAAGGACCTCAACTTTTAACTACAAAGTAAAGAATTATGGACCTAGCCTTTTAGCTTTTGAACCTCTTATTTGATAAATTAGATGATGAAAAGAGGATTTCAGTCTGAATACATCCTATTCCTAATAGTATCATTTTGTTCATTTGCTTGACAGTGTTTCTTGCCTTTGTCATATCCGCCTCCACTCTAGATCTATCCAGATCGGATCACTACGCTTACATCAAATAAAGGAAGCAGTGCTCCCTCACTTTAAAGTTGATCTTATTAAAGTCCTCAGAATAGTAGCTGGCCTGCTTGAGAGAGGCATAATATCACCTTAGAGTTGAAGAATCAGACCGTAAGGAGGATGTCTGCTTAAATGCTTTCAAGATAGCATCATTTAAGTCTGTGATCACCCACACAAAATAATGGTATTACAGGCTTTCATCCACAGGATCACAACATGTATCCACACCCACGGATCATTTCAAGGGCTAACAGTCATACTGGAATACCTGTAATGTGATAAACAGTTGGCAAACATGGAAACTCCAATTCAAAAACTTAGATATGGGAGGGGTGCTTTTAGGTCACAGGGAAAAAGTTGTAGTGTTTCTGATGAGTAAAATCTGGTAAATAAAGATGGAAATAAAATAATGGCTTCATCAAGATATGATGTATGTTCATAAATTGTAGCAGCTATTACACAGTCACATACTCAGTGACTGTATCAAGAATGTTGGTAAAATACATTTATATGTCATAATGAAATAGGAGGATAACTTCACTCCAAGAACCCGATGTAAGTTTGAAATGGTAGGCTTTAAACTCGTACATGAGTCTGGAATATGAGGCTAACTTTACCTTTAAACTCGTATCATGGGTCTGGAATGGGAGGCTAACTTTACCTTTAAACTCGTACATGAGTCTGGTGAGGGCCAGCACAGTGGCGCTCATCATGTGGTTCGACCCGCCCAGTCCGGCAAACACCAACTGTAGAAACTCCTCCATGGCATCTGGAAACACATGGATAAATGTATAGCCCATCAGTAGACAATTAAAACAACATTTGCACCTTAAAATATTGAAAACAATCAGCTGCTGACATGCCACATGCATGCACCATCAATTCTGTCATTTTGGGGCCAAACGACCTGAAATTTAATTGGGAGAGTTGGCAAATACGCTCAGAAGGTTGTTTTCTTTCCTTTTGCTATTATCTGGCAAGTATGGCCTCTCTAGTTCAGTCCTACCTTTTCTGCCCTGTGCACTCCGACCCCTAAGCCAAGCCTGGCCCATCTCTACCAGCAGGGTGAAGGCAGTCAGTCTGGCACGAACTGCAACCTCCTTTGTACACAAGATCACCTACAATACACAAACAAATAAACAAACAATAAGCAATAGATATGTTTATAAATGTTAGGCATCCTGGCAAACAATATTCAAATACAATTCTCTACAACTGGATAAAAATGGGCTGGAAAGAAAATGGACCTAAAGTAATTCTCATTTTCTATTGTAGAGATTAAATTGTATTTGAATATCTGCAACAGATTTTGAAAAAAATTGCAAATCCACCCCTTGCAATGTGATATCACACTGAGACTTGAGACTAGTGATGGTTAGTTAAAGTTTAGTTTATCCATAATGTCATTTACCAACACAGATGAACTTTCATGCTAAGAATCTTACTATATGTCCTGGCTAGCAGTGTCTGTTATTTTTGTGATCAAAAAGTTGTCTACGTCATGCATTGGAAAAAAGTATGTGTGCTCAAAGCTTACAAAGAATGAATACTTTTACACAAAGACTGCCACTACTTACCTCTGGAAGTATTGCCTTCAGGAAGTCCTCCCTATCAGAGGGTAGTCTCTTCACCACGTGGATCAGACATTTCAATCTCGGCTGTTATAAAAAAAATATCATTCAAAGTTACTGACTGACCATGTTCCCAGGACAATGTCATATTCCTATTTGTCACTATATGCAAATAAGGAAGGGACTTACTGTTTTTGGCATGCCTGTTTACGGTCATGTTTTCACACTGTAGTTTCAAGATATCCTGCTAGAGGGCACTAACCTTCTAGGAAGCAAAGTCTGCTATCTATGACTGGTTTGTTTCTGGTACGTTACTGTAATGGTAATGTCTATGAGTCAGTTGCTATGGCATGGATGTAGTCTGTAACAAAGTGTAGCAGCCGTATTGGGTCCTAACTCCTATTGTAATTCTCAGCAAATCTGATCCTCAACAAGATCGATACAAATCTTAGAGAATGATTTCTCATCTCTATCTCTACTTCCTATAAATATGTTTCTATACAATGTAAGCTTTCTATACACCATATTTATGTTGTAATCCACCCAAGAAAACACTCATTTCAATGCAAATGCTACTGTAACAGAAGTTGAGAAAAGTTGGTGTCCTCAAACAAAAAAAATGTTAAGAACATCAGATTCAATGTCATAATCTGGTCTTCGAATTTTGAACAGTATACATGCAAACCTCGTTCAATTTTTTCCATGGAAAACAATGTAACACAAGCAGAAACCTTTGGGACACCATAGATTACAGCGTGCAAAATACCACTTGCACACTTGCACATTGCAACCACTTGTTACTTGGTGCAACTTACTTCTAAACTCAGGTTGCACAGGGTGTAACTTAGATTTTGAGCGAGATATGATAGTAAAAGGTATGTACACTTGTACCTTTTTTCAGAAATTGGTGAATTGTTGGTGGTGCAACTTGAAATTCAGTTGTGCAATCTAGTTTTTGCCCCAGGTTGCACACTGTGCAACCTGGCTCAGAAAAGTATTTTGTACACTGCCTGGATTACACATAACGGCTCTCTGCACACCCAGCAATACACCATGTTGTCTTCTATATCCATCACAGCCCAGCTATGACATAAACAGGTGTACGTACAGCCCTGGCAGGTGACTTGGAGGCAGAGAGGGTCCCCAGCAGCTGTGTCTGCAGCTGCTCCAGGTGGCTCTCCACAAACTGCTGACACGACTCGGAGGTACAGGACACCAGCTCCTCTAACAGGCGATACGCTCGCTTCTGTACCGTGATGTCCTTGCTCTGCAGATTAATGCAATACACACAGCTACTGTAATTATCCAAACTTTTGCAGTGGCATCATTGCAATCAATCAACATGGCTTAATCTCTACATCGCTAATTCATGACACACTGAATATGCCTTTTCGTGCTGCTACTGTGCTGCAAAATTGTTCCGATGAAAACTTAAAACACAACAAAATCCTTATTTTCCCTCCGACAAGAAGTCATCACTCTTTTGATTTACTAAATTTGATCTTTCCTATTTTTTAAATTGGAATAAATGTTGTGTAGCCATCTCTAGCCATCAATGTCATGTATGTGTGAACTACTATTCCCATTGACATAAAGCCAACATATACAAATGTACACAGGATTTCATTGGTTCCCTGAGCGGATTCCTTCAGTTGGCCGTTTTAAATGTAGCAGTTTCCCTCTAATAATCTGTCAAGAATTAAAGATTTCATAATGAGTTTAGAGAAAAAGGTACAGTCTTTTCTTCCATTGCACACACCTGTAAGAGTGGTGCAGTGATCTGGTAGGTGTTTGCCAGCCTGGTCTGGTCCACATACGGCACCAGGGCGGCCATCAGGCTCCTGACTCCGTTCTTGGCGTACACCGTGGTGTCGGGGGCCTCCATCTTCTGGGTGGCCTTGTCATGCAGCTCATGCACCAGCTGGGGGGACACAGACAATTGTTTTTAGATCAGCAATCAGACCTGAACAACATCCTGCAACATCCAACCCTTACAAGACGGGGAACAACGGATGCTTAACTGGATAGAGTGAGTAAGTGAAAAAAGAAATTTTTTTTCATCTAATCCTATTAAGCCGTTCTGCACATAATGACTAAGAAAACATACCTGGCCACGACTAGAAAAACAATATATGATACAAATTTTACAAGTTTTATAAGTTTACAAATAAGTGTGGTTGGATCGAGGTGTGTTTCTCCTCAAACACAGGACTGCCAGCTTACGACCCACCCGGCTGAGAGGATGTTCATAAACGAAGCTACATACACATGTAGGTGCACATTTTCAACTAATTCGAGTGTTGAAATAGGTGTAAAATACCTTTCCCATGGGCACAACATTGAGGCCTGCTAGGGATTCGAACCCAGAACCTTCATATTCTACACAACACAAGGCAACCTTGCCACCTGTGTTTGGGGACTAAAGCTTTACTAACTGTTCCCCACCTGAGTTGGTGCTACAGTGAGATAACTCTTGACAGTTGCTAACACAGGTAGAACTGTAGGATCCCCCTCCTTTGGCTCCGTGGTGTAGATGTTGAACAGGATGGGCAGGTAGTTCTTAGCAAACCTTCCCAGCTCCTTCTTATTCTCCTCTGTGTAGAATCAAGACAACGTTGTCATTTACAAATTTGATTGATCAAAGCAACAAACTATATACAGACAAACCTACCTACAGTGATCATCCAAGGGACATGAAGTAAATGGCCTCATGGTAGATAGGTGGCCACTATAGATGATTGATAATGTTAATTCTTGGTCAATAAGGAAAATGATGGTCACCAAATATTGGCCACTAGGGACAGGCAGTCCTTACAGACAGGTGGTCTGGTTTGTGAATCACTGTATTTTTATTCTATTTTGTTTCATTTAATCTTATTCACATTTATTTGTTGAGGATGGAGCAAAATGCAAAATACTTTATGTCGGAGACAAGCTCTTTACCTGAGTCTGTGCTTTTGGAAAGTAGTGTACGTAGAGCTAGCAGAACCATGTTCCGTAGGTCAGGTCTGTCAGTGATGGCTGACCCCAGGATACGAGCGATGCCCTTGAAAGACTGGAGGCAAAAGGACAAATAATGGCTCAGTGGGGCTTGCATGGGGGGAATTACCATTGATGTTCAATGCCACAATTGCAAGACAATGGCTACATGTTAGTTTGCAGTCTACAGTCTTGTTTTGCTTCAACTAAATTTGGGCGCCAATTACACTTTACGCAGATAAAATTCTTTGTTAAATCTGAGCAGACCCACTAGTACTAATTCCATGGATTCAGAACGACAATTCTTGTTACCTGTGCCAGATCAGTTGGTCTTGTACAGAAGCCAGGCAGTGCAGACCAGATCTGGTGCTGTAAGGTGTCGTAAGCCTTGGACAGAACTGACTTCCCTTCCTGCTGCAGCTCCAAGGCTGGGGGTGTACAACACAAACACTCAACATGAACTTACACATGCCACTTGGTCTGATTTGTCTCCCAATTCTTCTCAAACTGTACATTGATTGATACAACAAGGGTCTTTTGCAACAAGTGAATGGTGTGCTTAACATTGAACTTAAGCAAGACATAACACTGCTTCATAATCTTCAGATACAGAGACATCAATAAGTCTTTTTTTAATAAAATATTGAAAAGATTTCTGCTGGGGGAGGGTGAAATGCACTCTTTTTAAATCCAGTGAATGATGATATTGATTCATTCTCGCTTACTAAAAGCTTCTGTATGAGTGCTTCTAGTAAATCAATGACATAAATCTACTATAATCTGTTTTGTCAGGAGAAACAAGGAATAAATGCCACAATTCTCTCTGCATTTCCAGAAGTAAATAATGCCTGACATTTCCTCACCCCTAGTTCTGAGCTGTGCAGCTAGAGGCAGGAAGTACTTGACAAAGTAGCCCAGTTCTGTGTCCCTGACGTGGTCTCTGATCACGGGGAGGAGCCAACTCCGGGGGAAGTTGATATCATCAGACCTAACATCAATTATAGTAACAACATCAGTTAGCAACAACTCAGCAAAACACTTCGTCCAAGTGTGTTGCATTAATTGGTGTCACTATTTACCTTCCAGAGGGAAGATTACAAAGTTTAACAGACACGATACCTTTACAAATTATGTTTTCCACAATACTGATTACAACAGAGACATGCAATATCTTTAGTTGGTAGGTGTACCTAGAGTTCCATGACTGTACACCTTCCAGGTACTCATTTTCTACTATGCAAATGATATCCAAATTTGCATAATACATTGTGTCTTGTGGACATAATGAAGAGATTGTTGTGTTGGTTTGATTCACTAACACCTTAGACAACAAAAGTGTTGCTTACTCGTCCCCTTTAATCTGCAGTGGTACGGCCTGCAGGACGACCCTGGGTCCCATCGCCCGCAGCGCAGCACCCACGGCCCTGTCCACCTCCTGGGTGTGGGGGAACTTGTGGCTGCTCCTGAGGTCTGCTAGCGATGCCAGGCACTTCTGCATCAGGCTGTGGCAACGCTTTCCCAACACCTTCAGGAAAAGAGGCGTGACTGAGTATAACATGTGCTTCAGAGATCCTGCAATTCTCTCAGAAACTGCTGGGAGGCATTACTGCATCAGGCTGTACATGGCAATGCTTTCCTAACACCTTCAGGTACAAAGGCATGATTTTCTAAACATAATGTTTCTGTGCTCCAATTCTCTTAGAAACTGCTAGGAGGCACTTCTGCATTAGGTTGTTAGCTAGTTTATTTCGATTTCTAATCATGTTTTGTTATGACCTGTACATAGCCCAGTGGGCAAGTAATGTGCAACAGGTGGCAAAAAATGTGCAACAAAGGTCTTTCAATATTGTGCTTCAGGGATCATGCAGTTCTCTCAGAAACTACTAGGAGGCAATTTTGGTGCTTGATATTGATCATGAAGGAGCACTGTATACAAGTATACTATTAGGTTGGCCTTGAGCACACTCCAACAAGTTTTACACAACTAAAACAGATAGTCAATCAAAAAGCAGTTGTCAAACAGCTATCTAGCACATGTAAATAAATCTTTATAATTCAAAATGTTGCCATACAGTACCTCAAAGAAGACTGCCAGTACTTGTATAACCTTCCCCCATGCTGCATGGTATCTGTACTGCAACCCAGCCTCCACACAGCTGAATGTACAGGTGGATATGACAACCGCAAAAACTTCATTATTCACTGACAAATCAAGTTTTACTATCTTGAAAAAGAACTATTTTACTGATACATAATATAAATCTGTATTGTACAATTAAGGTTATGACAGTGCAAGGCTTTCTCTAGCATTCATCTTTCCATTCCTGGTCATTTTTTTTACTCCAGACACACAAAAATTTCAACAACATTTAAAAAAGAATTCAATTATATTAGCATTATGACATTCTTTGCAGGTCATCCACAGTGCCATAGAAAATTAAGATAAATACACTAAAAAGTCAGGAAACAGCATTTTAGAGATACTCTGTCCGGAACTAAGTGTCAAATTGAGAAAATTAAAAGCTGAAGTCAGTTGGACGCCCAGGTCGGTGACTGAATGATGCAGGTGCTCACCCAAATATCTTGTTTACTGGAGACTGAGACCCTGATGCTGCATTGCTGACAGTCAGACCTATTCTGTCTGCAGTAGGCTCCACACAGCTCTTCAACAGGTTCTGTGGAGTAGGACACTCTAACAGTTTAGATATATACAGTAACATCTTAGTGATGCACACATTCGCTAAGTGTCAAATACTAGCTTGTACCATGTCATAATACCTATACCTAAAAAAACTTTGAAGCATTTAGATTGTCCATTATTAGCATTGATTCACAGCTTTAACATACTGTGCTCCACAACACTATAGTGTATCTTTCTTAAAATCTATGCCCAAGGGATAATTGCAAGAAAAGCAAAACAATGCCATACAAGGAGAATCAAAGACAAACAAATCAAATGTGAAATAATAGTTATTCTAAATCTATTTCTACATAAAACTATTTGAATGGTTTGTCCTTTTCTGCGTGCAATGGAAGATAAATTGTCCAATGTTTTGGTACATTGGCTGATATTTTTGTTCTTCTGTGAAATGAGTTACAAGACTCGTCAATGAACGTAAGACATCCAGGTAATAAGATACCATATAATAATGTAAGTAGCCCTTAGATCTTTAGATATTTGACATCTAATGGATGTTATCTGAAACATCTGAGCATTTCCAAAATCATATCCAATTGCTTGAGTAATTTGGCGTATTCTAAGACTGTGTACCTTCATGGTGTCTGCGGCTGAGGAGACGACCGCTGGTTTCTCTGACAGCAGGCACTCCATGGAGGCATGGAACATCCGGGGCAAGTGGGACAGGCACAGCTGCTCATTCACACTGGAAACATGGGGAAATGGCATGATCATTTTGTTTGTATTTTGGGCTGAGTAAAAAAAATCTGTAGACTAGAGTGGGTAGTACCGGTTTCAAATTTTTTCTTCTTCTTGGGCCGGTCAAAAATAACAGAGCTGCAAAAATCAGTAGACCGAATTTTGGACCGATCAGAAAATGAACAGATTACACAAGCAGGTGTTCACGTGCTTTTGGGCTTACCGATCCAAGAACATAACAAGAGTGAAGTAGGAAGAGAATAGTTATTTTTACAAATTTTCTACAGTCAATATTGGTCTACAACAGAGGCAACTGGTGTTGTTTACATGATATGATTTTTTAAATGCCAGTGGATGTCAACTACTCCACCAAACAGAATCCTTTGGAGCAAAATGGACCATATGTTTTGAGTATCGCTCATTCACAAGTTTTCACTGATAATAAGGTCCAGGTTCCGGTAGGTGGCATTGAATAACATTTCAATATCATAGCATACAAATGGTCAGTTAAGTCTATAACAATTGTAGAGACCTACCCAGCTAGGTTGACATGAGCCTCCTGCATCAGAGTGAGCCAGGCTTGTGTAGGCTGGGCATCATTCAAACCTGGCTGGTAGTCAAACAGAGCCTGCATGGGTATAACAGGGGACAATTTCAGTAAGTTCAAGTTCAAAGTACAGAGAACTACGGTTTCATCAGGTTAGGTCAGGAGGAAAATGATATTCTTTGTGACACAACACTAAGCAAAAGATAAGGGGGAAAAGGCATACTGTGTTTGGCCTGAAATTCATTTAGGGCAAAAGGTGCAGGTGAACCTAAAAATCTAAGTGCAAACTCAGGAACTTGGGTGCACAACATGAAAAATGTATTGTCACAAAAACCTGCCAACACAGTTTCAAGCACTAACTCTATATGGCTCAAAGGTTTTAAAATTTTTCTGACCCTATATTTATTTTAGAATTTAGTACTATAGTTTACAATTATCACAGAACCTTTATATACACATGTATGCAACCAGCTAACCCTACAAAAATTAATGCTGTGGTGCAATCACTGTCAAACCTGCTGTGGTGCAATCACTGTCAAACCTGCTGTGGTGCAATCACTGTCAAACCTTGGGTGCACAAACATGCCTATTCACCCAGCGTTCCTAGTGTTGTGTTTAATGCCTGGAACAGAACTTACCGAGATGATCTGTGCGTTGAGTTCTGGAGACAGGTGTTTAGGCCGTGCTCTGAAGAAGGCATGTAAAGTCTTCATGGACACAGATGTCACCAGCTACAGACAGACGGAAACACACAATGTTAATACTTTATAACAGTTGTAATTTATAAGTGAAGCTTTCTTCAACTGCTATATGAAATCTTACAATTTGTAACTTGCTACTTTAGTGGTACCTTTCCATACAACTGGGACAATCACATGTAAAACTCTGCAGGCAAAACAAAAAACTATGTTTAACAGACAATTTTGCACTCCTTATATATAAATGAAGTCAATTTATTCCAACACAACCCCAGTGTTGTATGTATGTCAATGGAGGTTCAACATCCAGGTCATGAAATAATCAATACAAATGTTACTCAGGCAACTGAATAAGCTTTTTAAACAGACAGACGTTTCAGATAGCATCTGCTGTCTTTTGTCAGTGACTGAGACTCACAAATCTAAACTTATCCAGTTGCTAGTATTGAAATTTCAACGTTGAATGATTACTGACCACATTGCCCAAAGTCATGACCTTGAGGATGGTCTCACAGATGGACTTGATGGTGGCCAGAGGCATGATGGGAAGGATGTTCTCCAGAAGACCCAGGATGTACATGGTCTGTTTGGCCTCCCCTCCTCCTAGGACAGGTGACAGATGAGAATAAGGAACACGTGATTAAGTTCACAAACTTACAGGAGAGTATAATTGTTGAGCCTGGCTGATCAAAATATTACAACAAAGTCACTGTTTTGGTCATTTTTTCTATATCATACCTTGCATATACCCTATTACTAACTTACATACCCAGTACTGGCTACAAATTTACTCAGATACAGATAAAGGGCATTTATAGTATTCACTCAGATACAGAAAATGGATGGCTATACTAGGACTAAACAAAGTCCGTCCCATGCAGACAAGTGCTTATAATGGCTAAAAATTCACTCAGATACAGAAAATTGGCAGTTATACCAGGATATACAAATTCATTCAGACATAGGGAATGGATGGTTACACTGGCCTATATAACTTCACTCAGATACAGACCACGGGCCACTTATATTATACTACTTATGCAGATAATGGGTGCTTATACCAGCTTCACATGTATACAGACAGTGGGCAGTTATACAGGCAGTACAAACCTCCACACTCCTCCATCTGTTGGATACAGAACTTGGCGGTTGTGGAGGCAGCAGGGTGGTGAGCCGGGGCGTTCTCTCGTGTCATGAAGGGGCTTCCCCGCAGGATGCTACACACAGCGTGCTGGGCGGCTTTTCTCACCTTAGGGTGGGATGGAAAATTTATCTATTTTTAATACTTTCAATATTCAAGGAATAGACAAGACAGTCAATTTAATACAATTATGAAAACAATAAGCTATGGGAAACAACTGGCACAGTACACATAAGACAGTATGTATTAGTAACAAAGACTTCCATAAAGTTTAACATTAAATAGCAGGGGACAACATTTTTCAAATCTTCTTCTCACCTTTTTACCCTGACGCCTGTAGGCTGATTCTAATGTCATTTGAAAAATTCATCATTCTTAAAAGTTATCATTTTTCAATTGACACCTAATTCTGAGTGACGAACAATAAATTTCCAACAATACTTATGCTTTATTAAAGACTACAACACTGATTTTCGTAGTAAAGGCCTTTTTTAATGACACACTCATGTGTATGTGGTCCTTACCCTGGGCCTGTCACTACTGGTGAAGTTGAGGAGTCCATGGTAGAGCTGGAGTGTGGAGGCATCGCTCCAGACCACTGCCTCCTGCTGACGAAGCACCACACCCAAACACACCACAGTCTGTACAGGAAATACATGTAGAACATATCTCTGACTTACAATGTGAAACACATTAACAGAGGAGAGTGGAAGCAGTCTCCTGGAATTTGAACCCAGGCCGCCAGCTCACAAATCCAATGCTGCTAACCACTACGCCAAAAGGTTGGACCATTCAGCATGGTCAGTTTGGTAACACTTAAACCAGCTTTTCTTTTTAAGAAAACAAGAAGAAATTCAGAAATTAAACAGTTATTGAGATGCAACATTAGATTTTTTTTCTGCAGGACAAAAAAAAACACTGAATACTTTGACAGTATGTAAAAAGAGTACTAACCCATCTGAGTATGGAGTGTGTTGTTGTGTGTAACAGTATGTAAAAAGAATACTTACCCATCTGAGTATGGAGTGTGTTGTTGTGTGTAACAGCATGTAAAAAGAGTACTAACCCATCTGAGTATGGAGTGTGTTGTTGTGTGTAACAGCATGTAAAAAGAGTACTAACCCATCTGAGTATGGAGTGTGTTGTTGTGTGTAACAGTATGTAAAAAGAGTACTAACCCATCTGAGTATGGAGTGTGTTGTTGTGTGTAACAGTATGTAAAAAGAGTACTAACCCATCTGAGTATGGAGTGTGTTGTTGTGTTGATGTTGGCTGCCAGGATGTTCATCAGAGACTTACTGATGTCAGAGAACCTGCTCTGCAGTACTGCACTGGGTACCCTTGGAGAAATAATATAACAGGACCATGTAAGGATCTAGGTATAGTAAAGGTAAAAGTGGCCCCATGGGCTAATAAAACAGATTAATAAATCCATGACCACAGAGACTTATGACACAAGTATCTTGAAGTTCACAGATTCTGTATCATTCTATACAGCCAGTATAACTGCCTTTGGGCGTAACACATCAGCTTTGTTTCCCAGGCTTTGTTAAGGTTTATTACACTAAACAACCTGTCACGCCTAGTCTTAAGTTTACACATATTGCTGTAAACAGTGTAAGCTTTGTTTAAAGCTATCTATCGAGTTTGCTACTACTACAATTAGTGGCAATGAGTTCCACTCATTGATATTTCTTTGGAAAAAAACTTTTGAACATCTCAATAGACAATACTAAGTTGATAATTTTGGTCCTTGACGGCACGACTTTATATCTTGGTTCTTCTCTAAGCTGATAGCAGATTCTAAGTATTTGGTATGTCCACCAGTTTCTTAGTAATTTTGCTCACAACTACAGTAAACTGGTACACTTACTTCTTCATGACCAGAGCCAGGAGATACGTCACAGCAGATAAAGACTCATCCCCCTCAACAGTCTCTAGAGCTGTCATCTACAGACAAACATTAATTTAAAACACAAACTGCATCATTCACTGACACTGATTATGACCAACTGCAAGTCTAATCATTTCGCACTCAATAGAGTTAGATGTGTAAATATGTCATTCTATCCATTTCTGCAGTTAAGTATATACTAGTAGAGTGTGCCATAGAATACTGATACAAATGATGTATAAAGGACAAAAACATTGTGTATGATAAATATGAATACTATGATTAAGTCATGTGCATTGAAGAATGGTAACAAGGGTTAATTATAATCTTGTATAAAGATCACAAGAGTTATGTATAATTATGTTGAATACCAATAATGATAGTTATGTATGGTTATACATAGCTATACATTATAATACTATTTATTAACTATGTATATTTAGACTAGTCCCAAGTGTGTTTTTGTGCTTTCTACATATTCAGTACCTCTGATATGTATACTCAATCAAAATATCAACTTCATCTGTTCAAAATTTTGAGAAGTTTCGACTTATTGCTCAGATAATAATCAATAAGGGCTTTACTTATAAATAAATTGCTGCCTAAATATACACAACATGTAGATGTATGACATATAATTTAACTGCACTGTTGATAAATAAACAATACTATATACATACATGTATGTAACACTAAGTCTAAAGAAAGAAAGCAACTTAAGGAACACAATGTAGTTTTGCTGCAAAACTGGTGCACAACAAAAGAATTGGTGCACAGTGATTAAACAGAACAGGCCTTGCTCTAGCTGTATATTGCAACCCAACCTTATGAAATAAAACCATTGCAGGTCTGAAAGTTGGGAGAACAAAAATATACAGCAGTGACCTTAAAACAGATGATACCGATGGATCAAATCAAAGCTCAAATGCATGCACAATTTATGCATAAAGTTCAATAAGGTATTATGGAAAATGGGTAAAAATCCAACAAGAATCAAATCTAAAGGAAGGAAACATATAAATGTTAAGAAAATTTGCTACTATTGTGCTGTACAGTGAGGGAGAAATGAGAAATGCATTCAACCAGCAAACTGATGCTGCTACAGATATTACACAATAATCATGCAATGTGAAACTGACATAGGAAAAAGGCAAACAGAAAAGAAGAAACAGATGCAGTTGTAGCTGTAGTAATGTATCCAGTATTTGGTTATACTGTGGGCAACAGTTTGCTCGTCTTCAATAGAAGGTCTACTGCTTGGTCTACTGCTTGTTTCACTGGATGAGAATAATGAATAAAAGGAATAACAGAGTGTGTACAAGACTTAGAACATTTCTTACAAGAGCTGCAAAGTACTCGGTCTCTGTCTCCTTTCCTCCCTGTGACTTGATGACTTCCGTCACTGCTGCCAAAACGGCACACACCTGGGTAAAAAAAAGTGCAACAGACATAGCTGTCAATCAACAAAAAGGCACATCATATTTGCAAGCTGCCCAGTGTACTATCAAATATACCCACCTTTTATATATGTTGCATTTCTATTGGAGGGTGATTTTGGCAGAATGACCAAAAATCATTGAGATGACTTAAAAGTCAAAAGGACATTGACAGACTATCAAAAGACTCTGAATGATTGATAGATCATTGGAAGATCATTGAGAAATCATTGAACGACATTGGAGATAATTGAGAGATTGTTGGAATAACTTAAAGAGATCATTGAAAGACATTGGAGAAGCATTCACTGAAAGACCGTTGACAGATCCTTCGAATATTATTGTTGGATGCTAAATGGTCTCCAAATTACTATGGTGTCCCGCTCTAGCGCCTATTCCAAATAAGGCCACACTGACTTGATTTTATGGATTACATCCTCTAGATTGATACTATCTTATGCTACCGTAGGAGCTGCTTTGACATTTTACACTAGCCCATGCATACCTCCTGTGCCTGTGCTGAGTTGGACTGCCAGTAGCGCTCCACCTTGTTGAAGGTGGCGTTGGTACAGTCTGACCAGGCACTGAAGCCGGTTTTGAAGCTGGCCAGGGTACCTCCCCCCACACTCTGCACATCCCCCTCCCCCATGGCCACATCCCCCTCCCCATCCTCCACAGCCTGGTCATGTCTCCGCAGGGCTGACTCTGTGAGGTCACCCTTTCCTGTGGGAAACAGACGTGAAGAAGTTCATGTTTAATGGTATAATGGCCTCATATGGATAAACAGTTTAAATTGATTTATGGTTTGAACTCTGCATGGAACAGGTCAAAAGTGAAGGCCCGTAAGCTTTTTAAAAACAACTTGAAGGGAAATTGAGCGGAACCTTGCAGAGATGCATAATTTGCAGATTGGAGACAGTGCAATGTAGCCTGCGTACCATCCTGATAGTAGTTCGCTCCAACGTTTTATATACTATATACAGTTGCTTCTCGCTCTGATGGCTCTCTTGGCTAATGAAGTCAATAAAGCAATTAATCCCCTCACTAATTACAAGACTTCTTGTCCAAGCTCAGACTTTCCTTGGTATCAAATAGACTGAAGCCAGGGGTTCAAACTAACCGTAGGATCCCTGACTTCAGAGTCATTTCTAATACCTCATAATTTACTTCAAGTTCTGACTGTGAGTATTGGATATATGGAGGCCTGCTTTGTGTGTGCCGACAACGTCGAAACCCTCATAAATTCCTCGAGAATTTCCCTTGCATACTGATTTACTATCTTATGAGCAGTTAAGCCCCCCCCCCCCCCCCCCCCCCACACACACACATAAGAACCTAGGCCTATAACTACTTTGTATCTGCTTTATATATAGCATATTGCAGCTATATGCATCGCTGATAAATATATACATGTCTGCACGCGCGTTACTGCCTAGTTTGAGTGACGCAAGAAAAATTGTCGATGTTCCAAAAATTTCGAGGCGTCTGCTACGCTTCGCCCCCCTCCCACTCCGCCACACCGTGTCGTACCTTGGTTATCGTAGTTGAAAAATCTGTTCCGCGCAGCCGCTCGGTGACTCTTCACGTCTGGATTAGAGCTGCTGCTCTGTCCTTTCCTCCATCGCTTGCCCTTCCCGGCTTTTAGACGTTTAATTTTGGTCATATTTGAGAACGTACGTGACCCAACTTTAGATCGAGTCTGCACATGCACATGTGCAACTTTGATTCGCTGTAAACATAGCACACTATTTGCTACTTTCACAAATATTTCCTTCCATAGTGTCAACATGATTGATAAAACAAAAATATTCATAACTAGTATGAATATTAGAGATAACTATACCTAATACTTTTGCATACAAACAAATTCAAGTGTTTTATTCCTTGTTTGTGCAAACATTTGAATTTTGGTTCGAATACATTGCCAGTGTTACGTTAGTTGAGGGATGGAGGAAGCAGAAACATGATCATGGCGTCTGTCTGTAAACACGGAAGTTGGGGGATGATATTGTTGATTACGCTTCACATTTCTTCTCAAGGGTGAGTTTTTTTTTACTGACACCTGAAGTAATCTATTTTGGGTGCTACTGATTATCAAAGAAGGGGCCACACAATATTTTTCGGGGGTTATAACGTTATATAGGAAGGGGGGGGGGGGTCTTATAATCTGATCATGAGTATCATCACCTAAAAGGAATGATAACTCGTCCTGAAGGCAATTAATAGTTTTATAACTTGACCCTAGACAGTTAGATATTCACCTGTTTGACACTTAACATATTTCCTACAGGAACTCACCTGTAGGTCTATCATTATAAGTGTCGTAAAACCATTGGGTTCAACTCTGGGAAAATCTAACGTTACATGTAACGATATCAAGCATATCAGGAAGTATAAAAGATAACTAAAGACTACATGTAATGTTAACATTACTATAATCCCATTGCAGAGGTGCTACTTCTTGTTACAAGGGCATAATTGAGGATGGTACAGACAATCCAGACTTTCCCGTGGTGAAGCAGTGTGACGTTCGGGAAAAGCGAGACAGCCCGCTCTCCACCTCCCCCAGTCCGACATCTTCGGTACAACCAAACGTCACAGAACCAACACACACAACAGCAGCACCAGCTATCCAGTCTACAACCAAGAAAGTGCCTACGTCACCCACCACTACAAACCAACCGACACCACCTCTGTCTACAAGAGCGCCCACTGACGCTCAAATGTGTCTTAGGTTCACGGTCCAGAAAACTTCGGGTAGTCTAAAGTTTGGGAAAGCTGTGGAGTGGAAGGTTCAGTATGGATGTGACACTGACAACCTGTGCCAAGGGAAAAGTGGAACATTCGATCACAAGGTGTTGTGTTGTCTTTCATTAATATTAAAGCTAATTTTAACAATCCATTTTAGCATATTCATGTATGTACCTTTACTACCGGGGTGTATACAGTACTGATTTCACTTGAATTGCCACTCCATGTAGGAAGTCAATGACCTGATTGTGTTAGAGATTGACCTCCACTCCAAGCAGAGGTTAGACTCTGGATAGTTTTAGATCAGCTGTTTGCTTGCCTACTAGTAAGAAATGGTAGCCTGTGTTATACACAAGCCAGGGTCAATTACCTACATATACTCTTCAAGCAGCAGTAATAGGCTTGACTTACTATGGTGATTTGGTTGCAGCTTAGTATTACAATGAATACCTACCTTTGAGGAACAAGAAATTGTTCTTACTGGTAAAGGGATTGTCAAATACTAATTTAAAGCCCACACTGCAAACACCATAATTACTTCCAGGAGGTTTGTGTCCTGAGTGAAACTTGGCATTAAAATTTTAAGGCAATTAAACTTAAAGCTAATGTCTCTTAAATTCAGAATTTCCATATGACTAACTTCTGCCTTTTTGCTTCTTGGTTAGGTCACCTGGCATGGAGAGAGTGGTACCCTGTACTGTTGCAATAGCGATAATTGCAATTCACCGGTAGTGCAGTCTTGTTACAATGGAGAGATTGGTAAGATTTGCTATACAGTCATTCTTTGTACATGTATATACAATGTATTTGTTTACTGCCTCAAGTGAATCCAGTGATAACTATCAAGGGCTTCAATGTATAAAACGAAAGAAAATTATTTCTATAATCAAACTACTATGAAGTGTTTGCTATTTAAAATTTGGTAAAACCAAGTGAGGCTACTTTGTGCATAATACCTATGGCTGGGACTACCACTATTATTAATACTCTCATGGCTGGGTAGCCCCTCTGTTGCCTAAATTGCATAGTTTAGACATGTCAACCACAGTAATAGGGTTTGAGAGTAGCAATGACTGATAGTTAGAATCTTTTTTTGTCCTTAGGTAAAAAGAGGCTTATCCAGGCCACATGCTCAGCTGATTCCAAGTTCTGTGTATCGAGCCTGGACCATGTGAATGGCACAGTTATTGGAGGACAGTACAGCTGCAGTATGGTGGAATATACTATATTATATAGAGATGTCTGTGTCCGAAACGGCTTCAGGGAGCCTGGCTGCAAAAATGTAAGATCAAAATACATTTGTGACAAGTCAATGAAGGTTAAACATGCAGGTAATAAGATAAGAGAATACATGTATGTCTTACCTTGATGAAATCAAACATTCAATGATTGTACATGTAAGTACTGCATTTGTAACTCACTTAAAATGTATCATCCTTACACTGTTCATTCACTCTTCTAGCTAGTACCTTTAGCATTTTTGATTTGCTAGCCGACAATAGTGGTTGATTGCATGAAAAAAATTAAATTTGATATCAAAATTCTTACATAGAAAGGCAACTGTCGTGTTTCTTATTCCTAGGTTACTGGTCCAACTGGTAAGCAGTCCACAGTGTGTTGCTGCAATACAAACAACTGTAATGTCCCAGTGAACATCACCAGCCCAGTCAACCCCACCACCCGCTCACCATCAGTCCATCCCAAACACCACGAGTCCCACAGCGTCAACTACGCCGTGCCCACCGCAGCAACCATCATCATCATCCTGGTGATCCTGACGGCCGTGGGGGGGCTGTGTGTGTGGAAGAAGAAGAGAGAGACGGGGAGTGGTGCCTTGAGCTTTACCTACAGCAGGCTAGCTGCAGACGTGGCTGTGTAAGGTTGGAGTCTAAGCCTGGGATTCACTCCATTCTAGCTTCATTGCACTCCTCTGATCACTATCCCTCTACAGAATAGTCTGGAACTGGTTTATAGCCATTTCTATGACATTTGAATATTTGCCTGAAACATACAAAAGAGCTCTGATAGGCTTGAGGCAATCACAGTTCTTACAAGGGTCCCACATTGTTGCAAACGATGAAACTGGCATATAGAAATTCCATCACCATTAAAGTGCTTCTGAGTAATCAACTTACCAATGATACACGGGCCAAACATTTATAAACAGGTACTGGTACCAGACTGTTCTATGTAGTATTGAAGAGATCATCATGATCAGAGGAGCAAATTGGAACTAGAATTATAGGATGGTTCGTAGGCTATCTGAAATCTGCCACTTTGATGCACAACCAAGACTTAGCAGCAAATCGTACATCTTTGAATTTCATACATTGTTCCAGGTCCATCATCAGTAAACTGAAAATCTTGAAATGACCTCTTTCCACAAAGTCATAACCCTGCAAGTGTATGTTTTGCAATTTTAGTTGTTTCAACCCTAAAATTCAAATATTGCAAATACCAGTCCCTCTTACCACAAAACACCACAAAAGTAACTGCATTTATAGTAGATCACCAAAAATCATACTTAGATTTAGAATCTGATGTACCTTAATGTTGTGTGCAATTTCTAATTTTTAAAAAAATTCTTTAAATGTATGATTCATGTTGTTGTAACCAACAATTGAAGAATACACAATCATGTATCTCCTACTCTTGGCCCCATACATGCAATTTGTAAAAAAAAAATAGTAGAGTGGGAATTCTATACAAATCCTGCACAAGGTGTATTATTCTACTTGGTAAATTTTGTAATTTTTAGTCAGTTATTCTTGTATATATGGCACTACATGTATTAGGAAGGTCAAGTGCATATTACATGTACATATAAGGCCTCTGAGAATGAAAACTAAATTCTTGATTGTGTTCTAAGCATAATTGGATATACATGTACCAATCACCTGGCTCATGGCCCCACATCATGAATCTGTGCCTAATAAGGACAATTGGTAAACAAAGCCTTTTGGTTACCAAGCAGGGTTTCTATTTTTCTTGTTCTGAAAAACAGGCAAACTTTCCCAAACTTTGAATGTTCTCTATTGAAAACATTCAAAAGCTGCTATCAAGCCTGTGGTATCATTTGGGACTGTCAAAGGATGTCTGCTCCACTACTTTTCTGTATTAAAAAAAAGAGACACTGAGTTTGTGTGGCCTTAATGTACCTGTGTTGAGATGACAGACCGTCGTGTTACTAGATGTTTGGTTTTCTCTTTGGAGCTGACTTTTGTATAAGTACAATGCATGTATCTAGTATATTAACGTTATACAATGAAAGTATCCTTTGTTGCTTTTCATGAAGGTTGTGGAATGTTGTTACAATGCTTTCGTATATAAATGGTTTTGTATAGAACATAGCTATAGCTAAGTGTAAAAATGACAGTTGAACAATGTATATAGTAATGGTGAGGGTGTCTGTCAATAGTTTGTACAATGTTTGTGTAATGCTTCAATCTGTTAGGGGGTGGGGATTTGATCAGGTTTAGAGATGTCTGTTGTGGATACATTTAGGATGGGGACTGTACTTTTGCATTCATTCAAATAATCCCATAGAAGAGAAAATGAAAAATGTACATGTTTGAGACAAATGAATATTTCAGAATGATTTATAATTCAACAAATGCAATGTCAATCAATTAAATATTTCTTTAGTAGATTAATTGTATTCAACTGTGCAAAATTGAGTGCAATGGTATATGTCAGATTTAGTCCATTGAAAGGACGTAATCTTCTCAACAGCAGATGATAACACCAGTATGAAGTGAGCATTTGTGTGCAACCAAGAAAAAATGCCTGAACTTATTCAATAATTGTATACCACTGAAGAGTGCAACTCTTTCTAAGGAAAATGAAAGTTGATATGAAGCAGCTGTTTTGTTACTAAGTATTTTTTTGTTATGCATATTGATTGATCACTCTGTCTACAACTTTGTACAACACAATAGAGGATACAAAGGTTGACTTCTGAAATATTTATGTGGTGTGCCTGGACAGAAAGCAACAGGTAAACTTTGTAGCTGTCAAGGCAGCAATGTGATTGTTAGAAAATTTATGTTCCATTCATTGAGTTAGTCTTTTGAAAAGCTTAGAATTGGGCTTTCTGTCCTAGGATATGACCATTATTACAATTTCATGTTGTGTACAAAGGGAAATGGAATCTAATATGTCTGACTGGATGGATGTTGGTAATTTACGTCCAAATTTTGTTTCCATCCATCATATAGGTTTGAGTGAAACCATACAAACATGTCAACTGTCATCTCCTCATGCTGCTACCAGTTGCATTTATTGAGTGTTGCAGAGATTATGGTTTGGCAGAAATGTGAAGTGGAAACTTTCTGTCATAAAGTTAAATTTTTTATCAAATGTACTGGTAGAGGACATGATTGAGGTCTCTACCGACAGACTCTGGTACTAATCTCCATGGCACAGTCTGCCAGATTGCAATATCTCTACCCTAACATCTAATTACACATGTATATTAAGTAGGAAAAACATGTACTGGTGTATTGATATTTCTTATGGAGTTGAAAGTATTCTTTATTTTCATCATTATTTATCCAAGGCTTGGAGTAAAAGATGTATTGCACAGATTGTTGTCTTTGTTCTATCTGGGTTCTCAATGGAAAAAGGAATACGCTGACCAGGAAACAATGAATGTTAATTACACTAGTTTTTTTTTATTGTTCAGTATGTTACATGCTCAGTCTCCTTAACCCTGTACTTGAAAACCATAGTTATATTTCATCCATAGGTAAGAGTTTTTTTGTTTTCATTGTGCCCAGGTTTGACTGGAACAGTCTATTTTCGTATTGGGAGGGAGATGAGTGAAATATCAAGTATTTACTCGAAAGTATTGCCTTTCTAGTTTATGTTAAATTCTTCATAAGTTTCTTCATCTCATATCGGATTTTAACACTTAACAGTGTGAAGTTGATATCTTGAAGATTTCCTTTTAACTGATGTACAGTCCAACGTTTCTTCCCATGAGAAGCTGACAAAGGAAAAATGATTATCTATTGTTGAATGGTGCCAACTGCATCCTCTATTGTGCCTCTAACTACACAGTATTGCACTCTGTTTCTATGGTTACCCATCCCCAAGGGAACACTGCACATTTTGTCTGAAGCCTCATAAATGTCATAAGTTACTGGGATACCAAATTATAAACATTGATGAGTCATTTTGCTTTTGAATCATCTTTTTATTACCTTTCATCTATTCCTTTCTTGGCTGTTCAGAATGTACTGGTTGACGAACCGGTTTCACTCCTTACAGAGCGAAGTGGAAATGGGGAAAGGAAGAGGAAGAAGCTAGGAGCATTTAGAGGAACTCCGTTTTTGTAGAGGACAGCAGTGCTTCAGGTAGGTAACGATGTAAATATCATGTGCATAGACGTGTATTTGTAGGATGTCCTTTTGGAGAATTCTTGCAGAGTTGTCATCCTGATATGATAATTTTGAGAGATGTTTGGAAAAATCTGGTGTCCTCAGGATTTTTGGTATGCAATGATCTATGAAATGTTTTTAAGGAAATTTACTGTTCAAAAGCACACATCCATTTAATGTTACATGCAGCTGGATGTATCAAAGTTATAGATTAGCCTTGTTAGAAGTAGCACCAATCTCGTAGAAGCAATTTATGTGTTGCATATTCTTTTGCATTAAAACAACATGCCCACATATATAGCAACTGTACTTCTGTGGAGCAAAACTGGCACAGAATGATCCAGAGTAACACCAGTAATTTTGGACAAATTAAAGGTAAACTTTAAGTTAAGGGTAGTCCCATGGCCTTTTGGAGTCCGTAGCTTGGAGCAGTAGGTAACGTTATCCACTGTGTCTAGGGCATGGTATTGGAAGGCAGAGCTCATCTCCTTCTTCCATTGCCTATTACCTCCTCAACCAATCTCAGGTATCCATTTTACACCTAGTAAAAAGAGGAAAGTCGTATAAAGTTTGCCTTCCCATGGACACAATATCTAGTCAGGAATACCAGAAATCAAACTATCATTTCTCAATCTTGTGTTTACTAGATTAGCCACTTGGCCATTTAACGCAACCACAATAATATACACTAATATTTATCTGAATACGTGGCAAAATCAATATCGGTGTACCATACATCTATTGAACGTAGCAACAGATATGTTTGTATACATGTCTGAATATGTATCAATTATGTGATAATATGTTGATTTATTATTTATTGAATCCATTATGGATCATTAATTATTGAAAGGTCTTGGTTGGTGTTTAGAAAGTGACTGTCACATGCTACATTGTACTTTGATGCGCAAAATTGTGCGTTGTACTTTTGATATGTTTTTTTCTTTAATTATTTTTACAAACTGCAGTAGCGGTACTATGGCAGGAGTGAGACAGGACCCGGTTGGTGCAGAGAGAAGCATGGCGCGGATTTCCTCCCCCACCCCGTCTGGCCTGAGTGTGGGGTCATACTACAGTATCAATGGGTATGACAAACAAACAAACAAACAAACAAACACCTGGGTTCATTCTCATGTCAGATTAGTTGTGCCGTTGGAAGGATATAGGTGCAGTTGTGCATAAGACAACTACAGATGGGTGACTTCACCCCTTTAACTAATGCAAAAGTAAATGATTTACAATTTTCCAGTTACACAGACAAAAACCAAATTGAATGTAATCTGGACATTCCTCTGGAATAGGTGTATTCCTCCATGAATTAAAATGGAGAAGGAATGTACCAATACCTGAGGAATGTATGATTACAAATGGTAACCTTACACTATACAATGTACATCTGGAATGAAGCTCAGAATATTTGTTTCACAAGTGCCTGCAGTATAAATGAGTCCAACCCCATGCTGTACTCTTGCTTCCACTAGTACTGGTACTGGAGAGACGCTCCTAGAGATGGTGCAGACAGCCAAGCAAGAGCCAGCACAAAGACCAGGTATTATTCCAGTATATTATATGATTCAATTATTGCAATTAGGCTGACATACAAGCCAAATGATATTTGAATACTGTTGTTGCTTTGATATCAATTATTATTGGACTCATGTGTTCACCTTGGACTTTAATAGTATCAAGATTTACCATAAGGTTACAAAACAACATCCGACATGTTTATTTATTTTCCTTTATTATTTGATTGTATTTACACTTGTTCATTTTCAATGTATATGTATGTGCTCACAATATCGTCTACATGTAGTTAGCATCCTAGTGTCCACATTGTATTGGTCCTGTTGCAATTCGAATAAATTCATTGAAAGTCCTTCATGATTTTTTAAGATGTATAGATACCCAAACTGTATTAATGACAAATTCAGCACTAAGGTCTTCATCAGACAATGTTTTGTTTTGAAATTCAGAAATTCTGGAAAAGATTTACTCCGTATTGGAAGAGACGAATGGCAGAGCCATGTACAAGGGAGACCGTAAGGGGAACACGGCCCTTCACCATGCGGTGTACGATGACTGCCTCCCCATACTCACCGTCATGCTGAAGTACACCACCAGCCCGGCGTTCACCACCAGGAACAATAAAGGCATGTCTCCTCTGGACCAGGCATGCAGGGATGGACAGGTCAGCTCACCTGTTTGTTTATTTGTTTGTTTACTCCTTTATGCATAATTTGAAAACCACCTTTATGCATAACACTCCAGTCTGTATCACCCATGTCATACTAGCCTGGGTACCATCCTCTGTAGTACTAGTAACTGCTGGCTAAAACTTTTCACTTTTGTGAATAACAAGCAAAAATATTGAGTCAGCAGTCACTACTGAGGATGGTATCCAGGCTAGTGTATTACCCTACTATAGGGGTTTTTATGCACGCACACTGGGATGGACCTCTACACAACTACAAGTTTTGTGGGTTCTTAAATGTGCTCAAGATCTGGCTTCCAAATATAGAGCCCCTAGCTTTATGTGCCATCTGAAAGGACATCCCTATCAGGGACTCATTTTCACCTGAGTCGACTGAGGAAATGTACGTTAAGTGGCGTTCCCAAGGGAACAACATTAGAGCGAGCTAGGGATTCAAACCCTAACCATTGTTGCACTTTGCATCTGCCATCTGAACTACATTGTATGTATTTTGTCATGTAGGGAATAATTTGGCAAAGAAAAAAATCCTAGCTTTCTCCTTGGTGCTGAATCTGTGGTGGTTATCCATTCAAGTTTGTTTTTCCTTCCCTTCAATTTTTAGATGTGCAAAACAGCCATCAGTGTTTTTTTTTCTGAAATAAAGAGCATCTTTATACTGTATGGTGTCATGGGCCATAAGAACCACAAGTGTACCATGCCATCTGTAGGAATGACATTCAATGTGGGTGGAAGGACATACAGACAGAAGTATGGATGGGTAGATAGATGGACGGATGGAAACAAAGCAAGCTTGAGTGTGGTGTGTTTGTGTTATATTAAAGGCACAATAATCAAGTTGCAACCTTATTTAATATCATTAGACTATTAAAGTAAGTGTTGTTGATTTCTTATGTAGGTGAAAGCTCTGGTTGCAATCTTGGAAAGTTTGGCGGATCCAGCGTATTTGCTGAATAAAGCAGACAAGAGTGGCAAGACCCCACTACACTATGCTGCCAGACAGGGTAAGACCATTCAATCAGGATTAAATGAATACTTATAAACTAAATTCTTTCTGATACCCTCATAAGAGGCCTTTTCAATAACAAACACTTGACATTTGAAGTGTACATACCTTGGGTATTACTGTTGCTGCATTGGTAGATCTGTTTAGGAGGAATTTTTTTATGTGGCAGTCATAGTTTAAAGTTTTGTAAGTATCAAATGGTCAAAACTCGTCTGTGCTTTTTTTTTATAAGGGAGATAAAATCCTTTCCACCTGTTGGTGTGTAGCCTGGGCAGTGTCCATAGCCATTTCTATAAGCCATTGAGCCACACAGTAGCAAACTTCATGTACATGTAAATCCACTGATAGTGGGGTGTGTTCAACTCCAATCATCATCATCAGTACATTGGCTGTAATGCAGGTGACTTTAAGTGTCTTCCAGTTCCAATTTTTACTTGCAATGTGAGAAATATGCTTTGAGATCTCCCATACACTTTCTCATAAGTGCTGTGTGCTAAGCAGGGGAACTAGTCTGTACCATTTCTTCAGTCTTCAATGTGAACCTTTCCATAATCATGGCCATATTTTCAGGTCAGCTTGATGCAGTAGGTATACTGTTCTCCTACGGTGTGGATGCCAAAATTACTGGGGACGGGGAGTGGCACAGGACTCCGCTGCACAAGGCTGCAAGGAAGGGGAACTCTGCCATCGCTGACCTGCTGTTGAACAGGTGTCCCAGCCTACTGGACATGCAGGATGATAAGGGGTACACTGCACTGCACGTAGCAGCAAGAGATGGGCATACAGACTTTGTTAAGGTAATACAATTTTTATCAAATACTGTACTTTGAAATCATTGTCCATGGATACCCAGATACCTTTTTTTTTCTAAATAGTGGATATAGCCTACCCTACAGATAGCCTACCCAGTATACCAAGACAAGGGTATGAAATATACAAACAGCTCCCGGGTATCTAAAAGAACAGTCAAGGGCCACACCAACCTAACTTGTTGGTTTATGGACCAAGTCTTGCATGCTTCATTTTTATTTCTATTTGACAAATAAGAAAATGATACGTATCATTTTTGGCACAATTTTGGGTCGAGCTGAAAACAAAATAGAAATGATAAAATCATAATTACAGTTTGATAATGTTAAATTCAGATTTAGTATTTATTCTAGTCTGATATTTTTAGCATTCTGGAAGCTATTTAACTACAATATGTACCCACTGTACCTTTCACACTTTCCCCCATGAGTTAATTGAACTGTTGATACTACAGTCTCTGTTGAATGGTGGTGCAAATGTGGAGCTGAGGACAGCAGCTGACTGTACAGCCCTGCAGCTTGCTGTCAGAAAAGGGGAGGACGCTCGACAGAAGATCATTGAAATGTTGTCCTGGTAAGTAGATTGACCCCATGACTGCTTTAATTTGATACATACAAGTGGTGATCAATGAGTTTTCAGTCACACCAAGTAATATAAGGTGCACAACTCACATTTTGGGTCATGATTATAAAATGTATGAATGTCTACCAAAATTCTATGTCTGTGTCACTGTGTAACTTAGGAAGGCCTCGTTAAATTGTCATGATATACATGTATGCTATATGGGTAGGTGTTTACAGAATCTCAAAATTACCAGATTTTTGGCCCCCTAGTGCCTTTTTTCACCTACCTACTGTGTTAATACTCTTTATGTTGTTTTGAAAGTGTAAGTGTAAACAACAAATATAAGCTGTTCTTGTGAAGAATTTTGTCCATTTATGTAACAGTGTAACTGAGGAGCCTGCAGAAAAACTGACCCACCCTGGACAGGCTGTGGGCATCAAGAACAAGGCTCTCCAGTCAGGAGACCTGAGGCACCTGGCCTGGGCACTCAAGCAACCCACTGTCAACCCTGATGATCTGTAAGTCTTACATGCCTGTGTCTCAGACTCTCTCATCTCAGCTCTCTAATTTCATCTCATCTTTTCTTTATATCCCTTATTCTAACTATTTGACTGTTAGGACTCCACAGGCTATCTGTAAACCAGTTTTATACACCCTTCTTGGTTTTCTGTTCTTCTCATTGTTTTGGGTGAGTGAGGTCACTACAAAGGTCTGAATGAATGGAGTTGATACATTGTTTCTATGTTGCAGGAATGAAGATGGACTATCTTCACTCCATGTCCTGTGTATAATGGGGCACCAGCAGGCAACCAAGCAGATCGACCTTCTCATCAGAGCAGGTAATGGGAGAGGCTTGGATGAAACTTGAAATCATAGATAAGTTTATCAAAATTAGCAGTGCAACCATACAATGATAGCATGTTCAGACATTGAGAGAGTGGCTGCGTGTCTGTCAAATATTTGCTTTTTTCAAGGCTTTTGTTTTGGCATTCTGGACATTTTGAAAGAGAAGCAGACATGTACGGCTAAGGGACAGGTGTATGACAGAGGCTTGAATGAAACATTTGGACAAGTGGACAAAAACACACACCTAGAAGTGGAATCTAACAGTGAGATTGAATGTTTCATACTAAAATTTTATTTTTAGCATTGCAAGTGTGATTCTTAAAAATGTGCCAAATTAGCTGTTTTCTTTTTGGTATGCCTGTAACAACTGTAAAATATTGGACAGATGGTTGTTCACCTCTAGCTGGTCGTGTATTATAAATGTATTTAAAAGTTGATGCACATAGGTTGATGAAGCCAGAGCCATTGTTACAGCTATCATTGCTGAACTGCCTGCTTATCCCCATGCTTTTCTTCAGGTGCTGATATAAACCTGGCAGACAAGCGATCCTACACACCCCTACACTATGCCATCACCAATGGACACACAGCAATCACCAAGCATCTACTGACCAATCAGGCGGACCATCGCCTAGCAACCAAAGAAGGATTAACAGCTCTGCACCTGGTGGCTGAAAAGAGACACAGCTCAGACCTGAAGATGTTGAACAGTCTGCTACCGTATGTGGCCAGTAGTGATATCAATAGGCAGGATAAGGAGGGAGACACACCATTACACGAGGCTTGTCAGACAGGTAAGACCTACATGCCTTAAGTGTTAACAGTTGTATGCTAGACCACCAAATAAAGTAACATACTTCAAATTCATTCACTGCTACAGTGGTTTCTTTCACTGTGGGCAAGAAAAGGACATTTTTGCAGGGCTGCAAATTGTTGGACGGTTTCTGTAGTAATGCATTAAAAATGTATAGGTCACCATGAAGTAGAGGTCACCATGAAAAAGGTAAAATAGAACCACCACAAAAGTTTCGGAATTCATAGCAAACATGAAGCTTTACTAAAAAGGATTAAAAGTGCATTATCCTATAGTTTGGTACCTGGGTAAAAGTCTCCAGAGCTATCGTAAAAAATATAAAAATTTTTAACGAGTATGTGACACCTTTCTACACATCAATGAGAGTGAGTAATGTGACAATTTGCTTTGTTTTCTTTTCCTAGTATGCCTTGTGACTGACAAATTTACTGTTATTTCTGCTGTGCTAAGGTAACGTGCCCATAGTGGAGGCCTTGGTGACTGTAGGAGCAGACGTCACCGTCACAGATGCCATGGGGAGGACTCCGCTTCACGAGGCTGCCCTCTGGGCTACAGGGGAACATGTCGAGGCTATCATAGAATCCCTTTTAGAAGCAGGTGAATAGAAAAGACTTCTATTACTATGATAGTTCGATGAGGTTAGACATCTAGGTAATAAGATACACCGAATAGCAATTATTCAAGCAACTGGATATGATTTTGGAAACGGTTATACATCCAATCAGTGTCGCTGAGGAAAGGTAGTGGATTCTACATGAAATGTCTGACTGTTTCTAAAGTCATATCCAGTTGCTTGAGTAATTGCTATTTGGCAAATTCTACTACTAAGACTTCTATTACTATACATAACTTTTTTGTAACTTATAGATTTAGTGATACATGTAACATGTAAACAATAGATTTTAGAGTTAGCATAGATTTTACTCTTTACTCTTGTTTTGTCTCTTTCCTAGTTCAATATCAACAGCACATGTAATGGTATTTTACCTGTAGTGTTTCGTGTAATGATATAACTACTCCATTTAGCCCATTTTGCAATAAACAAGATCATCATCAGTAAATATAGAAAAACATTGGCAAATCCGGGGTAATATGACTTTACTGTCTGACATTATAAACAGGTGCAAACATGGACCAACCTGACAAGGAGAAATGTACCCCACTCCACCTAGCAGCTCGGATGGGGAACTGCAGTGCAGTAAAGCTGCTGATGTCACATGGTGCAGACCCAAGCAAAGTAGACAAGGAAGGTAAAGATGACTGTAATGGTTTTTCAATCATGCTCAACACTGCCGATACACCATTATAATGTATCAGAAGATTCTGAAGAAATGCTAATGCTCACTCGCTCACTCGCTCACTCACTCACTCACTCACTCACTCACTCACTCACTCACTCACTCACTCACTCACTCACTCACTCACTCACTCACTCACTCACTCTCTCTCACTCACTCACTCACTCACTCACTCACTCACTCTCACACTTACTCTCTCACTCACCATCTTGCAAAGTTTAGACAAGCTTACACAAAGATGTGTTGTCTTGATGGCAGGCTGGTAGGTGCCTCTGTCCTGTGAGTTAATACTGTTCAGGTTGAAGAGATAAAAGTCTTAAAGCAATAATTTGTACGATGATGGTGTTGCTATCAAAGATGCAGACCAAGATTTCCAGAATACAGCATTTTTTGAGTATCAACAGCATATCAGAAATGATTGTGTAATAGGAGAATTCTCAAATTTATTAACTACTCTATGTTGTGTTTTCTTGACATAGGGAACACACCGTACCAGCTAGTGTTGAGTAAGGGTCACAGTAACTCTGCAGAGATGTTTGCAGCACTGACCTCCACTCCCGGGGGAGCAGCCGCCATCAACAGTATACCCGAGGAGGGCCTTACACCACTGCACAAGACGGCCGAAGAGGTGCCTGAAGATTTGGGAGGGGCTTGTTGTGTAGTGTCCTTTGTGTGAAAAGTCTTGCTAACATGTATATTTTATACTGCACATTAGTACATGGGTGCAGCTTATCAGATATTAAGAAAAAATATGACAAATGGAACAGTTGGTGAGTGTATGGACTTGAGAACAAAAAGAGAGCCAAGAAAAAGTCTGTAATATTCTCTCAAAAGTGTAACATCCTTAGCTAAGAATAGACGACAAATTGAAGTGTAGAAAAAGTCTGTTATTATTACAAAGTTAAACAACTAAAAGTTGCATCTTGTTAACATTCTGTAAATTTTTGTTGTACTGTTACAGTAGCAGTACCCGGAACAACTACATGGTGATTTTTTTGTCAAGGAATTATTAGATCATAAATGGTCAATAAAAGGTCAAAAGTTTTTAAAATCTTTGTGAAGTGTTATATTTGTGTCTAAAACTATTGGCCTTTGCAGTCCATTTATTATTGATTAAGCTAATGTTCAAGACATTGATTGATTCAACTTGAAAAGTTTCGTGGAAAAACGTTTTTCCTAACACTTGATAAAAGAGAATTTCTAGCACCTCTAGGCTTTACGAATGTTATAGTCCTAGATGAAATGAAAAGAAAGTTAATTTTACTCCAATGCACTAAGAAATTTGCATCCCATTTCTCAAGATAAAAAAGAAATCCATAAACCTTACACGAGATAGCTACGCAAAGGAGTAGCATTAGAAAAAATGATGATCAAATTACTGTCAAGTACTTCAAAGCATCTAACATTCTCTATGATGTGCAATAGAAGACCGTTTTACCTGAAATGCACACATTTGTGTAGATCCATACCATTACCAGTAATGGTTAGAAATGATCACACACTATTCCTTTAGAACAGACACAGATACAGAAAGAGGGAGGGAGAGAGAGATGCAAACAGACACACACATTTTTTGAAGTCTGATTTTGAACAAAATCTCAAGAATTTGCTGAAGTGTGAAAACAGTGATGCATTGTTTTCCTGTTTAAGCCAGTCTTTACCATGATGTGAATTGCGTGATCCCTTCTGTCCCTCCAGGGCAGACCAGAGGTGATGCGGGACCTGATGCTGGCAGGAGCAGACCCGACCATCCGGGTGGGTGACAACATGGAGACGCCCATCGAGACTCTGTACCGCCCCTTCCTGTACGGCTCACGATATGTAAGCACTGATTTAATAATGAATGCTCTATCGACAAAAATGCCCCTGGCAAAGAAAAATTAACTCAAATGAAAAGCAACCGCAGTTTCAGAACTAAGGAGAAAGCTGGAATGGAGATGCTTATGAAGACTCTGTACCGCCCCTTCCTGTATGGCTCACGATATGTAAGCACTGATTTAATAATGAATGCTCTATCAACAAAAATGCCCCTGGCAAAGAAAAATTAACTCAAATGAAAAGCAACCGCAGTTTCAGAACTAAGGAGAAAGCTGGAATGGAGATGCTTATGAAGACTCTGTACCGCCCCTTCCTGTATGGCTCACGATATGTAAGCATTGATTATGTATGCATTGGATGCTCTTTACTATATCAACAAAAATGCTTCTGGCAAAGAAAAGTAAAGTCAAATGAAAAACAGCCCCAGTTTCAGGAACAAGGAGAAAGCTGGAATGAAGATGCTCATAAAGACTCTGGACTGCCCCTTCCTGTACGGCTCATGATATGTAAGCACTGACCATGTATGCATTGGGTGCTCTTTATTACATGTATATCAACAAAAATGCTTCTGGCAAAGAAATGTAAAGTCAAATGAAAAACCGTCACAGTTTCAGCACCAAGGAGAAAGCTAGTTTTTTTCTGATTTGTGAACTGCCAAAAATCATTTCTTTGTGGACAAGATATACACTCTTCAAATGTCTTCCTCTGTAGGACCATCAGGTTGCCAACGACTTGCAGGCAGCAAAGATGCTGTGTGAGACTCAAGTCATCCTGGCAACTCCCTCCCCCATCCTCACAGCCCTGCACTTACGGGATGTGTTCAAGGAACTGTCACATGTGAAGCAGGTGTTTTCTCTTTCACTTACCTCTGTTGTCTGGCAACTTCCATTTTGCATTGATGTCGTTGATGCGGCCACTGGCTAATTCTGCTTGTCTGTACAGTCTGATGATGACTAAAGACACAGTCTTGTGCCAGTGTTATGTAAATAAGTTAACAGTCTTGTGCCACTGTTATGTTCATGAGTTATGATGACATCATCAGGTACCAGATGTGTTCTGACAGGCACATGCCATTCGACCAAGTTATGATCTACTCTCATCTGTATCATCCCTTGCGGTCATTGGAGTTCAAATACTGATGTTGTACAATCCACAGGACATCCGACCTGACTACAAGGACCTTGCCTGTCAGTGTGAGTCCCTGGCTGCAGCCCTGCTGGAGGAGTGTTACAGTATGGACCAGGCCAGGGTCATCCTGATGGAGAACAATGCACACATCTTCAGACTCGCTTTTACCAAGAAGCACAAACAGGTACTGTGACATCCAATTAAATCATAGATTATGTGTGTATGTATGTATGAATAAGATTTTCAACAGGGTCATAAGTTGTAGACTTGTTAAAAAAAAAAGAAAATGAAAATGAGCAAATATGTTGCTGACACAAGGCACATAAAATAAAAGATTTCACAGTCACAGTGAAAGTCTCTGAATGATTTTAAAAGTTAGAATTGCTGTTAGTAGCTCACACAAACATAATGATTCTTCTTCAAACTCAACCTTTAAGGTCATTTAGTTTCTACAATTTAATGTCCTCATTTTTATTGCCTATGTTTCTTTTTTACCCACCCCATCAATTTTAGGATGTCCAGAGCATGCCATCCATAATATTACGTCAGTGTGGCCTAAAGAGTGTACCAACTACTGTTCTACAATGTCTATATTGATGTATTCCATGTGTACAGTTGACCACCTTTGTTCAGCTGTTGCTTCATAGGCTGTGGTACTTAGGTTTCACAATTCAGACATTTTTTATTGTCCATCTTCATTTCTTCTTCCATCAGTTTTGGAATGTCTAGCAGCACTGTCATTCATAATATCAAATCAGTACTTATGTGGCTTACAGATTATGTAGGATACTCATTACATGTTGTACTGATGTATTCCACAGTTTATGGCGACCACCTTCGTCCAGCGCTTGCTACGTGAGCTGTGGTACGACAGACTCCTCCCCATTGTCCAGTCCAAACCTGCGTGGCTGCTGGTCCTTATCTACATCTCCTCCCTGATCCTCCTGCCACTGGCAGGCCTGGGGTACGGTCTCCTATACATCTGTGGGACCTGTACAGCATGTGGGAATGAAGAGGAAGGGACAGGCTGCTACAGGTGACTCATGACTCATTAGTTTTGATTTCGAAAAATTTATCAAAAAATGTATTTTTTGGTGAAAGTGCAGTGACGTAAGATAAATGTGCAAGTATTTACAACACAAGGTCTCCAAAACTGGTAAATAATACCGCTGTTAAATTTCAGCTTTTGCCATGTGGAAAGTCCTAGGTCCTATTACAAACTTGTTTGCAGAGACCCTTATTTTTAATTCTAAATCTAACTGGTGTACTGGAAATCTAGACATCTTATTTACATTTTTTTTCATATTTGCAATGGACAAGTAATGCCATCATAACAAATAAGTTTACAATAATTTGTTTTTCCATTCCCTAACAGATGCAAATGGAGAGACAACTTTCACAGATATTTCAACTTCATCTTTGTGGACTGCCGACATAGTGCGCTCATCAAGTTCTGGGCCAACCTGATGTCGTATCTGGTCTTCATCTGTATCCTGGTCATCCAGTGTGGGAGACCCTTTCAGGTGGGAATACTTTCTGTTATATTGATGCTGAATAGTCTGACCAAATCAAGCTACTTGCAGCCCTATATAAATCCACTTGTAAAGCCTCAGAAGCTTGATGGAACATCCTAATCCTGTTCATTTAAATGAAAATGTACTAACATGCACCAATATTTTTGTCAAACTGAGCGATGCTACCATGGTGTTGTAGAGGTTTGTGCCACCCATCAGTCCTATTAATCACTTGGTCTTTATTACCCTGAGGACTTTTTGACATTCTACAGATGTTTGCAGAAGTCAGTATTGCCTCCAGCATGAGTTAGGAAAACATCAATGGGCTCTAGTGTTGTAAATAAAAGATGAAGTCTAAAGTATGCTGACAGTATCATAATGAATAAAAAAGGCACACTCAAGTCTGGTCCAAGCCATCCAAATTTTGAAAAACACTTTATTTCCTGATTGAAGTGTTTTGCTGTCTTCCTGCACAGGTGAATGCCCCCCTAGAAGTGGTGGACTACATACTGACTCTCTGGCTGGCAGGACAGCTGATGCAGGAGGCCAAACAGATGGTGGAGGCTCCCAGCTTCCTCCTGTACATCACCAACTCTGCCAACTCTGTGGACCTGGTCATGTTCCTCCTGCTCATCACCATCACATTCTGCCAGGTCCTGGTGGAGTTCACACGGCAGGTCAGAGGTCAAACACAGTCGATGAATCACAGAACACAGTACTTTTGGGGAAGAAAGACCAAATAGGGTAAAAGCTTACAGTGCAGTGGGTATTTACATGTACTGGGAGTAGGAACACTACTGGGTGTACGGACACTAGTGGGGGCAAGGCCACTATTGGGGCTACGGACACTACTGCTGGTGCAGAGTCACTACTTGGGGTACGGACACTACTGGGGGTACAGACACGCACTACTGGGGGTATGGACACTACTGGGTGTGTGGACACTAATAGGGGTATGGACAATATTGGGGGTACAGACACTACCGGAGTTACGGACACAACTGGGGGTACGCACATTACTAGGGGTACGGACACTACTGGAGGTTTGGACACAACTGGGGGTATTGACACAACAGGGACACTACTGATGAAAATGGTATATCATCAAGAAAACCAATATAGGTGACTAGGCAGGTATTCAACTGTTATTTAAAAGATGTGCATGCTGGCCATTTTGAACATGTCAACGTTCACTACTTCTGATATGACTGCAGATGATCGGTGATGCGACAGTAGCAGTGGATCTCCAGATTGTGGCTGAGATCTGCACAGCTCTGGTCACCATAATCGCCTTCATGAGACTCACCTACTATGTCCAGGTAAATACACCACAGATTTCTGGTTTGTCGTCCGTTGTTCCCATCCAGCAAAGGTTAGATGTGCTCTGCATATAGATGTCCTGACAAAGTTGAACCTGGGCCAGTAGGAACAAACCTAAACAAACACTAAGACAAGCAAACAAGAAACAAACAGACAGAAGACAATTATTATAGTTTTCATGGAGGTGAAGATGAGAAGATTGATTGTAGTGGCAAAGCTAATCCAGCTGTGTTTGCTCTATCCTGCAGGTACATGAGACATTTGGTCCCCTTCAACTGTCGTTCATCAAGATGATCAAGGATGTTATCCTGGTACTGATTGTGCTGATGGTTGTGCTGGTCGCCTTCAGCTGTGGGGTGGTGGAGGTAAGAAAGATTTCAAGTGTTTGATTCTTCTTATTCTTCAAGTCTTTGATCCTTCTTCTTTTCTCAAATCTGCAATTCATATTGATCTGAGCCTCCTAGAGACACAGTGTAAACAGCAGGCTCTCTGGGATTTTTGTTTTGTTTTGGAGCGGTTTACGATACACTTTATTATGAGCAAAAACACACGCAAAGGGCCAAGAGAGCCTGCTATGGAGGCTAGTTTAAAGACTAGCCAACTACTGACCAGGCACCCCAACAAAAAGATATGATTATATACTGAAAACTACATGGTATTATAATAAGACTACTTAGCCAGTACATACATGACAGTGGTGTGTGTCCCTCAGGTGTACTCCACAGCAGTGCTGACAGGTATGAACATCACAGACAAGGCCTCTGCTGTGGACCCCGCCCTACCAGCTGGGGTGCCTCACGTGGTACAGGGGTGAGAAAGGAACATCATTGACATCTTTGTGTATATAGTCATTGCTGCTATTTGTGTGTCTGTGTTTATGTGTGTCTATGGACAGCATAACTTTAGAAGCTGTGAATTTACTTTGTAATGTGGGCATAGATGCCGGGAAAATGAAGGTCCAAGTTTGATAATGGGCATCCAAGCGGTTTTTCACGGTACTGTAGCAGAACTTGTTTTTTTATATCTTATGTTCTGGACATGCTATGGTCGTGATTATTGAATGATAGACTAGGACTGTAGGTTTGGCCCCCAAGTGTCTTTTAAAAGATATTTGTTCCCTCCAGGATATCCTCTGCCCTCCCTGAGCTGTTCTGGGCCCTGTTTGGCCTGTCTGACATCGACAACTTCAGGACCAGCTTCCTGCCCGCCAACTACACGGGACAGTCACTCGTCATGCTGTACCTGCTGATCGCTGTCATCGTTCTACTCAGCATGCTCACTGCCAGGATGAGCGACACTTATAATACCATCAGGGTACGTCATTCTGTTTGTTAACTGTCAAAGAAGGGAAACGTATTGTCTTTATTCTGTTTCTTCCTCTTTTTCAATTCCAAACAAATAAGGCTGGACCAGACAGCTGTCACCGTGGTTACTGGTAAAGTAGAAGACACCTTGTGATGTTCAATTACATCATGTAGTAAGAGGCAGGACAAAGCTGAAATCCAGATATAAGTTAGTAAATCTTTGACCCGAAAACAAAGCTGCTAGTTGATTTTCAACCTTCAAAACAGATGCATTCATGAATCAAAGGATTGCTATAAATAGGAAAATCATTTTCTTTAAATGTTGGTTCCAAAATATGAATATTTTGAAGTTGACTAGAGTGACATGATATATTTTAGATAAGGGTTGCATATTGGAGACCAAAAAAGAAAATAGTGTGACTAAAAAGTTTTTGGGTACCCTTGAAACGTCTTCCTTGATTCCTAACATTTAGGAAAGTGCCAGTGTGGATTGGAACTTTGCACGTGCGGAGTTGGTGATGGAGTTCCGTGGATACGATGACCTTCCCGTGCCCTTGAACCTGCTGATGGGGCTGCAAACGTTGGTGATGTCAGCAATTCAACTTGTTAGACGGTTCAGTGGAGAGGTGAAGATGTCCATTCTGTACCTTTGTTTACAGGAGCATACATTGGTTAATACTTTCACAGGCCTGGGTTGTTTTAACTGGAATAAACATCAGAGTATTAGAATTTTTACTACACAAATTGTTCATTCTAATGGAGATCTGAATAAACAAACAAACAAACCAAAGGAACACTAACGTTACAATTTCCAAGTGAACACTTTGATTGTGCCTCTGCTACATTCCAAGGTTGGACAAGTCCAATTGCCCAATTGCCTAGGCAAGTAAAACTGCCAACTTGGCAAGGAAATGTAATCTTGTACTTTCCACAATTCGGCCAGTGAAAATGGGATGCCCTGCCCTTGCAAAAAAGAAGTCATCCAAGTGTAGCATTGTTTGAGGCAAATCAGTTTCTCCGTAAAAACTATCATTTTGATGCCCATTGAAAGTATGCCCTTTTGCAGAAAATGCATTACAAGTCCCTCAATACCATTATCTTAAGTAACAGGTAGCACTGTGTGTGTGTGTGTGTTTTTTTTTTCCAAAATTCTAAGACCTGACATGTTCTGTCTTACACAACATAATTTGCTTCCAAGCATTCGGTGAGTGTTGTCACTGATGCACTGCAGAAAACTGAATAAAAGATTAGATTTGCATGGCTTAGGTGTGACAAGTTAAACCCAGCTAATATCATATGCCTGGAAATCTGGTCTGTTATAGAATGCAACACACTCCACAATTCAGTTTAAAACTGATTGTTAGCACTGGTAATGCCAGATGTCTTAAGAATAGTTAACTACCTGTCGCAGCCCCGTTTTCTACTTATGACCGTAACATTAGTAGAGATCTTTAAAACCTAACATTGAGTTCTTCAAATTTCAACAATACAGGATCAAAATGACAGTACATCATTTGAGCTCAGAAACAACCTCAATCTCCCATCTTTTGAAACATTTGATGCCAGCCAACCATCCACAACTGAGGAAATCTATGCCGTTATCCGTAAAGAGTTCATGCTGCCGACTGACACGTCAGGAGTCAACCAGATGTCCAGCATCCAGGACAAGATGACCACAAGGTTACAGAATCTTCAGAAGGACCTCAGCTCGGTGACTAAGGAGGTCATCAAGGCAGGGATGGCAGACAACAAGGAAATGCTGAAGCTAGAAGACAGAATCTCGGCTTTACAGACACAAGTACAGCAGCGTTTGAACAAAATCAAACCTAGATATAAGTGATTATCTCCGTACGGGATATTCTGTTGGGCGTGTGTGCAGTGTCTGTATCTGTGTTTTTACAGACATCAGTGACAAGCATAGCTTAAGCAGCTAGGGTTGGGTTCTAATGTACAAAGGTAATGATCAATTATGGGACTTTTGGCATCTTTCTATGGTATTGCAACCACACTTCCCAGTTTTGCATCTATTGTCTTGGTCTTGATTTTTGGCATGACAGATTATAAGCTTAGAAGTTAAGAAGAGGTGATGTAGTGTGTATTTGCCCTATAGTATTATGTGCTAATAAAAAAAATTACCAATTGACAGGTTTTGCTATATATCGCAAACCTGTAATTATTGTTCATAGAGGTTGACGTACCTAAGAATAACACAAATTTTGTGTGAATCATTAAAGCAGAAGAATAACGTACACGTACACGTAGCTTTAAATCTTATACTTAGTATTGGTACAGTTGATGCATGATCCATAACTGTCTACTACATGTATATGTATGTACCATTAGCAAATAAGACTAGTCCATAAGGAGTATAGAACCAGACTACTCTTTATGAAATATATTCTAACAGCTATGTCAGATGTACTCTTTACGAAACATATGCTAAAAGCTATATCAGATGTACATGTAACGTTATTGTATTTTTTTTTGCACTTAAATGGCACTTAGGTAAATATATCGCTAATCATCAAATATCTAACACGTTATCTAACACGTCATCTAGCTTACCCTGTTACTACTTGAAACAGGAGATATTACTAACGTTACATGTCCTACTGTCTGAAGTGATCTGACATATTTGCATATGAATCTGATGTAAGATGGCTGCTCTCTGATTTCTTGCTGCTTCATCTGACTTCAATCGGCTGAAAATCCCCATCAAACTGTACCATCTGTTATTAGCAAGGTCAATATCACGAAGATAAGTACTTGCTCCTCACCTATAGGAACTTTTTGTCGTGTATTTATAGTTTTTAACAGTCTTTGTGTAGGGTGACTCTTGTGACTTGTCCATCATGCCAAGATGTGAGGACTGTCGGGGTATGGGTGCACAGAACTGTCAAGGGGATTTAATACTGTGTCGCAAGTGTGCAGACCGTAGGCACTTTCCTTCTAACAACATGGAACCTGTGACCTGCACTAAACCAAAGGATGCAATCGGAAGTTCTGCAAACCCGATCCATGTTAGCTCCTCCCACCGAAAGGTAAACAATGCTGCTCACCCCGCCCATGATGACGAACTGGGAAGCAACGTTAGCGGCGAGTGCCATGACAAGCGTCACAGTGAGAATGACCAAATCGAATGTGAAAGATGTCAAAAATGGATGTGTGCACCGTGTATAAAGATGCCTAAGGCTATGCTTAATGCACTCATCAAGCACCGATCTCTACACTGGTATTGCTCCACCTGCGAGCCACTAGCAGTGGAAGGAGCACGATCCGGTGCAGGTAACAGCACAAGTGAAGAGACAGAGAACGGATTTGACGAGCCGACGATAGCATCAATCGCGCAAAAGACAGCCACAGCCATAGCTGCCTGCATCGAAAGCAAACTGCAAAACTTTCCGCCAACCAGTTCCGGCAATGATACTCAGGGTCAGGGGCAAAAGCAATCCTATGCAGATGTAGCCAGAAACCTCAGCCGCTTCACAGGCACCATCAATAAGATTGTTGCAGGCACTACTACACCCCAGTCATCCTCTCTCAATCCTCAGGAACCCAGGGAAGTGGTCCAGTTGGTGGACGAGTACATTGAGCGTGAAAAGAGGCGAAAGAACCTCGTAGTTTTCAATGTTCCAGAGGATTTAAAGGACTCGACCGGCAGCACGCTGAGTGATACAAAGGTCTTCACAGACATCACTAAAGAAGAATTCAACCTCGTCCCCAAGGTACAAGCAGCCTACAGACTGGGAAGGAGGAACCCTGAGAAGCCAAGACCGCTCCTGATCAAAATAGACAATGATGACACTTTGAGCAGGGCCTTGATCCTCAGGAGAGCAAAAGACTTGAGAAACAGCACTCGGTGGTGTAGAGTGTACATTGTGCCCGATATGACGCCAAAAGAGAGGGAAGTGGATAAAAAGTTGCGACAGGAGCTCAAATCTCGACGAGAAGCAGGAGAAGCAAACCTGGTCATCAGACGCGGACGAATAGTGTGCACACAGACAACTGGGGAATCACAGCCGCGGGACGGCAACTTCGACCAATCCCAGGCCTGACTCGACAATCACAACCATCTACCATGTAGCAACAGGAAGGAGGAGAGTAAACTGAACATTATGTACACAAACATTGATCAACTTCCAAACAAAAGGGACGACCTGACGTTAGCCATATCAACAAAAAAGCCTGATGTGATAATTATAACGGAAGCGATCCCCAAGGCTCAGAGATTACCTATTGGAGCAGCTAGAATTACCATCCCCGGGTTCACAGCTCACATGAACTTCGACCCTGACCAGGGAAATCTTGGAACACTGGGAAAGCGAGGGATTGTAATCTACACAGCAGACTACATTGATGCAACCGAAGTCTCCTACAGTGACATTGAGTTCCAGGAGCACCTGTGGGTGCAAGTACGTTTGAGAGGACGCGATAAACTATTAATAGGAGGCATCTACAGAAGCCCGTCTTCTGACCCAAAGTCGTCAACTGAACACTTGTCACAACTTCTACAAGTAGTCACGGGGACTAGTCCTACGCACCTCGTAATCGCTGGTGATTTCAACTATCCTGAAATCGACTGGGAACAAGCAACCTCATGTGCAAATGACGCTCACCCATCCCACCTTTTTCTTCGTTGTGTGCATGAAAACCTTCTGTACCAACATGTCTTCAAGCCCACTAGATACAGACCCGGTGAGTTACCGAACATTCTTGATCTAGTTCTGACAAATGAAGATGGAATGGTGGAAAACATTGAGTACTTACCTGGTATTGGACATAGTGACCATATAAGGCTGCACTTTGAAACCAGACTATACTCCGAGAGAAAGGACAATCCAACGCCAAGACTCAGCCTATACCGTGGTGACTACGTCAATATGGCTGCAGACTTATCTGGTATCGACTGGGACACCAGGCTCATGGACAAGTCCTTCGACGAGGCGTACAGTGATTTCATTAGCATTCTACAAACCAGTATTACTTCACATATCCCTCTGACGAGCAAGAAATCATGTAAGAAGAACTTGTACTCCACCCCAGCAGTCAAGAGTCTCAGCAAGAAAAAGCGGAGTAGTTGGGACCGTTACACTGTATCTGGAGACGAGGTGGATTACGCCCGATACGCTGCTCTGCGGAATGACCTCAGAAAGCTCACCAGGAAGCTCCGATATGAGTTTGAGTCTAACCTTGTTCGAGACGTAAAACGGAACCCTAAGTCTTTTTGGAAATACGTTAACTCTCGTCTCAAGACCAAATCTGTAATCGGAGACCTGAAGATGGCGGATGGTACCATGACGACTAGCAGCAAGGAGAAGGCAGACACCTTGAACCAGTTCTTCTGCAGTGTGTTTACGAGAGAAGAAACTGGCCACATGCCCAGAATGGAAGCTAAGTACTACGGACCCAACCTGGAGGACATCACAATTACTCCTGAAGGTATTCTGAAAAAACTGAAAAAGCTCAAGAAGGATAAGTCCCCCGGTCCAGATGGTCTGCATCCCAAGATACTCGCAGAGGTCGCGGAAGCCGTAGCCAGACCGCTTGCTATTCTCTTCCGAAAGTCGCTGGATGAAGGCCAGCTGGCAGAGGAATGGAGACTTGCCCACATAACTGCCATACACAAGAAGGGACCGAAGAACGAACCTGGGAACTTCCGCCCTATTAGTCTTACGTCTGTCATTGTGAAACTGTTCGAGTCTGTTATTAGGGATGCTCTTGCAGACCACATGATGGTGAACGAACTCTTCTGTGACCAGCAGCATGGCTTTGTGCCCGGTAGATCGTGCATAACACAGCTAATCACCACAATGGACCCTTGGACTCAAGCGGTGGAGGCAAGTGAACCCCTGGATGCCATCTACCTAGATTTTCAGAAGGCCTTTGACAGAGTACCCCACGCACGCTTGATGCACAAACTCAGCCAGTACGGTATTAGCGGAAAACTGCATGGTTGGATTCAGGCCTTTTTAACAGACAGAAGGCAGCGTGTTTGCGTTGATGGTGAATTGTCAGAATGGGCCATGGTTTCAAGTGGAATTCCCCAAGGATCTGTGCTTGGACCAATTCTCTTTGTTATTTTCATTAACGACATGCCAAGCACTATAGAAAGTGCCTGTCGCCTCTTTGCAGACGACACCAAGGTGTTCCGTCGAGTGAGTTCTCCAGAGGAGGTTGCCACATTACAAGCAGACATCGACAAATTGGCAGATTGGTCTAAGGACTGGCAGCTCAGCTTCAACATCACGAAATGTAAACGCATGCATATTGGGTATGGTAACCCATGCCAACAATACGAGATGCAAGGCCTCACCTTGGAAGAAACCACTGAGGAGCGGGATCTGGGTGTAATTGTCGACCAAAAACTGAAATTCCATGCGCATTGTACCACCACAGCCGGCAAGGCATTCCGAACCCTGGGACTAATCAGGAAGAGTTTTCAACGGCTCGATGAGACAACTGTGCCCATATTGTACAAGACCATGGTTCGCCCTATACTAGAGTATGGCAACGTCATTTGGGGTCCTCACTTCAAAGGTGACCAGCAACTGCTCGATAGAGTACAACATAAGGCGACGCGACTTATACCTGGTTTTGGTGAACTTACCTACGAGGATAGACTGCGCCGCCTCAGGCTCCCCACCCTTGAACACCGCCGTAAGAGAGGCGACATGATACAGCTATTTAAGATCGTCAAGGGGTTTGACCGCATTGACCCTAACCGCCTTTTCAAATTCAATGTTGATGGACGTACCAGAGGACACTCCTTCAAGATTGTGAAACCCCTAGCCAAAAAGTCAACTCGGTCCAATTTCTTCAGCGTTAGGGTCATCAATGCATGGAACGACCTTCCCGCGGATGAAGTGGCTGCTGACTCTGTAAACATTTTCAAATCAAAGCTGGACAGTTACTGGGGGGGGGGGGGCAGTGAGTACACGCCTAGCCCAACATGAACTCTATATTGTTATTACAGTCTCTTTTCACAAACTCTAGATTCTAGCTTTTAATTGTTGAATAAAATGGACACTAGTTTTTAATTGTTAATTGTTAAATAAAATGGAAACTAGTTTTTAATTGTAATCGTTAGAAGCGGATTTCACAGGCAAACAATGCCTCCTATCCGATGATGTGATATGATAGATATGATATGATATGATCTTTAGGGAACATAAGAACTTCTACAGTGGCGGTGGCACCGGGGGGGGGGCAGGGGGGGCGGCTGCCCCCCCGGAAAATATGTTAGGGGGGCGTCGCCCCCCAAAAAAATCAAGCTGAAACCTTGTGTATTTTTTTAATGATGGAAATTTCATAAAATCAAGCTAGTCTAACAGCATAGTTTACCCCTGAAAATGCAAGAAATGGCGTTTCAGAGAGTCCCGATTTCAAAATTTCGCCAGACCTCCCTTGTGACGACTGCGTCTTCGACGCAGGACAATATGTTGCGGGAGCGTTGCTCTGAAAAATCTTTTAAACCAATAGAAATTGTACTATCGTACTTAGCTTAGTTTACAAGCAGAATGTGCCACTGAAATTCAGGAAATGACGTTTCAGACGGTCAAGATTTTAAAATTTTCTCCGGACCTCCCTAGCGATGACTTACGCCTCCGGCGCTCACAACGACATGGTGAAAATTTGTGCGTGGTAGCTTAGGTCATCGCCCTCAAACATCTCTTTGACAAAAATGGCATAAGATTTAGCATAGTCTGCAAGCAAAACTTGTCCCTAAAAATACAGAAAATGTCGTTTCAGAGGGTGAAGATTTCGAAATTTCCAAAGACCAACCTTGCAACAGCTCGCACCTTCGGCACTCGAAATCGTGAAAATATTTTGTGGGCATCGCCCTCGCTAAAACCATGTGTCTTTCTAACAAAATTGCCATCAAACTTAGCTTAGTCTGGCAGCAAAATTTGCCCATCAAAACGCATGAAATGCCGTTTTAGAGGGTCTAGATTTCAAATTTTCCCGGGGGAGCATGCCCCCGGACCCCCCTAGGGTGGTCGCGCCTCCAGCGCGACGGGTAGCGCCGCCGCAAAATTCTGTCAGTAAAAGTTCGCCCCCCCCAGACGAAATTTCCTGCCGCCGCCTCTGAATTCTAAATATAGAATTTAGAATACTTCCTACATTGTGTTGAAAGTGAAACAATATATTTGAATAGAGACCATAGCCAATTCGGAAATCTGACGAAGGCTATTTAAAGTTATTGTTTTAAAACAACAATGGAATTGAAGACATATTCTAGAACAGAGTCGGTCTTTCTGAATGGTTGTTCTTGTCAACTGCCGGTGATATGATAAACGATATAAACAAGCTTGTTGTCCTTCTCCGATCAGCAACACGAATTTAGGAGACTTTCAATATCCTGAAATCCTCCGTTGCGTTGAGACTGGCACAACACGAGGCGTCCCAGATGTGTAGCCTATCTGCGTGCAGTCCCGACATCACACTGACTGAGGCGGCCTCCCATTTTACAAGATAAAATGCCAGGAACACCATTGTATCAGAACAGGAAATGCAACATGTTCCAGAACAGTTTTAGTTGTTCTTGACAACAACGAATTTTCAAAGCATGTCAGAGACTTTCAGCATCCTAAAATCCTTAATTGTGTCGACACCTGAACAAGACGAAGCGTCCCAGATGTCTACTCTATCGGTGTTGAGTCCCGACATCAAGCTAACTGAGGCGGCCTCCCGACCGTCGCTTGGCAACTGTGTCCGTCAGCTAGCCGACAGCCTGGCGGATGTATCTTGGATGAACAGCGATGAGATCGACACTGAAGTAGGGGACCTGGTGGGATACCCTCATGCAGAGCCTCAGGACATCACGAGCAGTGATGATGATAGTGAGTCCGACTCAGATAACCTATTTGAAGATGAAAACACCAGCTCAGACAGTGAAGATTCACCATCATCTAAATTCTATGAGGCGACCAATATCCCTTTTGCCGATACCCACTACTTATGCGCTCTGACAGAAAAGCGGACGAGATCCTCGTCTAAAAAGCTATATTTGGCCAATTTCTCTGATGCATGGTGCCAAGGTGTCCCAATTCACAGTTTATCCCTGCCACTTGGTGATCCAGGTCCTGACTTGTGCTCACCTGGGGACGTTAAGTGTCTTCTGAAGTCTGTCAAACCCAAGAAGGCACGTGTAAAGGGTCCATCAACGACCCTGGCTCTTGTTCGCATGGTGCAAACGTGGCTGACAGCAGTGGACGCAAACAAGCCGACCCTTGTCAGAGCCATCTTCGCTGACATGAGTAAAGCGCTCGACCGCGTGGACCACGCTCTGCTTCTCCAACGTCTGATTGACATTCACGTCAGCCCTCGTATGCAGAGGTGGATCCACAGCTACCTACAGAACCGCCAGCAGAGATTCGTGGACTGGGAGACCAGCTCTGTGCCCTTAGCCGATGAGAATACAACTGTAGAGAATAAGACTTCTCACCCTAACTCCTGGGTGGAAGACATTAGGATGACCCTGAACGGTGGAAAGAGTCTCCTTCTTCAGATCTGTTTCAGCAAATCTGTTCCAATCCTACCTGTGATCACTCCAAGAGGCCAACCAGCCCCGTCTGTTAACTTTGCCAAGGGTTTAGGTTTCTACATAGACAAGAACCTAACATTCAACGAACAAGTCGCTTCAGTAATAAGTAAAGCATCGCGCAGACCACACTATTTGCGTCTACTGACGAAACAAGGCACCAGTGTCGCAGACCTATTACAAATCTATCTGACAGACGACCAGTACTCGAGTACGGCTACGTCGTACTGGTCGGTTGTAGTAAAGAGCATGAACTGGGCTTTGAGAGAGTACAACGCCGGGACCTGCGTATCATCTCCTTCGGAGGAAGACGCAGTGTACCCGACCTGCCCACACTGAAAGTGAGACGGAAGGAGGCAGCGGTGCAGTTGTTTGAACTAATGCTCAGAGAGGACCACCCTCGGCAGAAGTAGAACCACCAACTAGAACAGGAGCTACAGGACCCTTATTCAGAAGCTCGATCAGTATACCGAAATCCCGTACTGCTAGGCTTAGAAATTCCTTCCTCCATTGTGCAATTCGACTCTATAAGAAAGCAATTACCAAGTAGTACCATCGACATTTAACCACTCTCCGCACAGTTTGTAACTTCAGCATGACTGTCCAACATGATTTATAATCAATTATTGTACGTGTGAAAGAAGTCAGTTTTTATGTGGTTGTTTGTTGTCAAGTCTTGTAATAAGGAGGAAATTCGGGTGTAATGTATTGCCCGCGAGATCCTTACCGAATAAAACATTGAATTGAAAATGTTTTTTTGGTGAGGAACAACACAACAAGACCGGACACACTATACCTGTACATCTTGATATCGTTATGCGCTGTTATTGGTTTTTAGATTAAAAAATAAATTCTGTCTTTAATAATCTCGTTTGAGCCAATATGCAATAAGTTTGAATAACCACCGGAAATCAGACGGTGTTGTTGTAAAACAACGACATAGAGTCAAATACACATTCCAGAACAGAGTTGGTCTTCGAATTCCTAAATAATTCTCGACAACTGTCGGTGATATAAACAAACGGGTAGTTGTCCTTCTCCGATCAGTACCACGAAGGAACTTAAGAGACTTTCTGCACCTTAACTTCCTTGGCAGTGTTGTGACCGGAACAGCACTAAGCGTCCAAGATGTGTGGCCTATCTGCGTTCAGTTGAAGGCCGCCCACATCAGAATGACTGAGGCGGCCTTCCATTTCACAAGTTAGAATGCCAGGAACACCATTGTTTCAGAACAATAAACGCAACATGCATGTTCCAGAACGGTTTTAGTTGTTCTTGACAACAACGTGTGTGATTTCAACGCACAACTGGTTGTCGTTCTTCATTGAACAGCACAAAAGCATTTCAGATACTTTCAGCATCCTGAAATATAATCTTTGATTGTGTTGAGACCGGAACAAGACGAAGCGTACAAGATGTCTACTCTATCAGTGTTGAGTCCCGACATCAGGCCGACTGAGGCGAACTCCCGGCCGTCGCTTGGCGACTGCGTCCGTCAGCTAGCCGACAACCTGGCGGATATATCCTGGATGAACCACAGTGAGTTCGACAGAGAAGTAGAGTCCGTATTGGGAAACCCTCCTGCACCTCGAGCGCAGCGCAAGGTCCAGTCTCAGGACATCACGAGCAGTAATGCTAATAGTGAGTCCAACTCAGAAGACGACTCCCTACTTTTGAGTTTGGGTTTCGTAGATCAGGATAGTCCCGTTTCCTCCCCACCTAGCTTGTTTGAATTTGAAGATACCAGCTCAGACAGTGACGAAGACTGCGAGGATTCACCATTATCTAAAGTCAATGAGGCGACCAAGATCCCCATTGCTGATACCCACAGGTCAGGTGCTCTGATAAAAAAGCAGGTGAGACCTTCGTCACCAAGGCTTCTTTCCTCAAATTTCGGGAATGTGTATAGCATCTCGTGGTTGTTTGTTGAGGATGAGCACCACAAGACCGAGCACACGGCACCTGTACAAGGTGATGATGATATCTGCGATATCTCGCGGCTATTTCATGAGGAGGCCGATTTCAAGAATGTGTATAGCATCTCATGGTTGTTTGGTGAAGAAGAGCACCACAAGAACGGACTCCCGACACCGGTACATCTTGATGAAGATAACTACGATATCTCGTGGTTGTTTAGTGAAAATGAGCACGGCAAGAACGGACTCCCGACACCGGTACATCTTGATGAAGATATCTACGATATCTCGTGGTTGTTTAGTGAGAATGAGCACCGCAAGAACGGACTCCCGACACCGGTACATCTTGATGAAGATATCTACGATATCTCGTGGTTGTTTAGTGAGAATGAGCACCACAAGAACGGACATACGACACCGGTACATCTTGATGAAGATATCTACGATATCTCGTGGCTGTTTAGTGAAAATGAGCACCACAAGAACGGACATACGACACCGGTACATCTTGATGAAGATATCTACGATATCTCGTGGTTGTTTAGTGAGAATGAGCACCACAAGAACGGGCTCCCGACACCGGTACATCTTGATGAAGATATCTACGATATCTCGTGGTTGTTTAGTGAGAATGAGCACCACAAGAACGGGCTCCCGACACCGGTACATCTTGATGAAGATATCTACGATATCTCGTGGTTGTTTAGTGAAAATGAGCACCACAAGAACGGACTCCCGACACCGGTACATCTTGATGAAGATATCTACGATATCTCGTGGTTGTTTAGTGAGGAACATCACCAGACGAGTGGACTGACGGCACCTGTAGAGCGTAATGATTGCTTTTGCCACATTTCCTGGCCATGCTCTGATGAGTATGCGACAATCCCACCACCGGAAAAGATTAGCATCGAGTTAACTGTAGAAGTCAGCAGTCTTGAGGCTCTGAACTTTGTCGAGTACAGCTTCAAGACGGGACAGCAGAGATTTGGCAGGACCAAGCCGTGGTACCGACGCGCCTGGAAACGGGTGGCAAAGTTGTTCACTTGCTGCGTGAGGTCATCAGAGGACTGAGACGGACACTGAATATATTTATACAGTAGTAATGTGATTTAATTGTATATAGTTACCGAATTCATTCTGATAATGTTTGCAGATTAAACGACAGCTTTTAAGTTGGATTTTCTGCGTGTATTGGTATTTTTTTGTATTGTTTTTTATGGCTACGCACTGAACTAGTGTGACATGATGTACATGTATATGATGCCCAAGCCGATAGTACCCTTGATATGTCCCTGCCACACAACAGGGAGATCGATCGGCAGACCAGTCTGCGAGCTCTAATCATGAGAGGGACTCTGGATCCGTGGTTCGGGCTGACATTGGTCCGTCTAAAGGCATGGAGTCCACGGCTTTTCAGTTCATCCCTGCAAAGTCTACGGCTGTGCAATACCGGCAGGTTAAGACTGCATCATAACCCGTCGCTTAGGCTAGTATATACTTAAAGGTGGACTTATTTTCAGATCTAGGCGGAGAAACTAATGAAGAACGACCAATATGTACTACATCAACACAGATGAGCTTTCATGCTAAGAACGACCTTGACTTAAATCTAAATCCCTTCCCCGAATAGCGACCTTTGTTGGCCCGGAGTACCTGCCTAACGTTAGAGCGACAAGTCGCTTGATCGTGCAAACAAACTGGCGACCTTTGCATTCCGATGGTAAACATTAAAAACGCTCTCTCATTAACCACATTGCAAACACTAACAATCATATATCAACAGACTCTCTTTTCTACACACTCTCTCCCGACCTTTTCTATGTGCTGCTGTACATAGCAATGTGCACAATGGTATTTGGTTACACCCCCTTTCCAACGCTAAGCTACCAAAGATCTAACGCATTTCTCAATCAACTTCATGGTCTTTTGGCGATAAATCATACTTTTTCATCGTGCACTATGATATAATTAGAAAAATCAAAGGTTACAAAAATCTAATTTTGGTCGCTGTACGGTCGCTCAGCGAGCGCCATCTAGTGGAAAGTAGGCCTGACATCCCCTTCACCCAGGAACGGCGACCTCGCTGTGACCGAGCGATTTTACAGAGCGTTCGACCAACTTCGTAGATCAAAAACACACATTTTGACGTTTTGCGTGTTTTCTGATCGCTTCAGTCATACTTTTACATTTTGTATGACATTGAACTTCTGAAGTCAAATGATGAATAAACCAAATATTGGTCACAGTATGGTCGCTCAGCGCTCGCAATCTAGTGTCAGGAGGGTCGAAGTGACCGGAGATCTCTAAGTTGTGATAACCCCTGCTGTACCGTAACGTTAAACATTAATCCCGACTACAAGCAGTGAGTCCGCTGGTAATACCGTCATCAACAAGGCAACCGTTACAAGTCGAGCACCACAGCCTGGAGGCAGTTTACAGTACAATCGTCTCGGCGACTACAGGGAAACATGTTGGCCGTTGCTGTGTTCTCTCTGGTCCTTGCTGCGTCTTGCGTACACGCACAAGGTTGGTGAGCTCCCTCTTCATGTTGTGGTCTGTGGAGGGGAGGGCATCGAATCACTGACCACCTCCTAAGCCATTGTAAAATAGGTAGAGGTACAGAGTGGAGGCTAAGTGTTGACTATTACTTGCTGTTCGACACATTGAAGAACAATACCTTCCTTGTTTAGGAGAGAGACAGAGAGAAAGAGAGAGAGAGAGAGAGATAGTTTGGCGGCAAGTCGACATGCAGCAAATCAAAACTACGTTGCTACTTTGAAATTAGCACATGTGAGATCCCTTCTAATCTAATGTTTCTAACCGTTTCAACGATTTTCTTTAAATTCTGAACGCGTCGTTGAACACTGTATCGCGTCAGAGTGTGCCTGATGTTCCTTCCTAGTCGTAACACTGTTATTTATATCAGTGCAGCGCATAGAAGGTCAGAAGATCCATTGTTCGACAGTCGGTCAAAGTGAACTGCCTTCGTTGTTGATCGCTCTGGCGAGACCAATCTTTAGGACCAATCTCACAGCGCTTGTAACATCAATAATAAATGTCTATGCTATTGAAGGGTAAAGAACAGGCTTGAAAGGCTTTCGTATGTCAGATATGCACTTTACCTGTGCTACTACATTGCCTTGCATATTAAAGGGAAAATGTCCTGACCACGCACGCCATGTAGCGTTATGGCTCGAGAAAAATCGGCCTGGTGTATATGGGACGGATCGGGTAGGATCGCAGACATGGATGTTTGAGTGAAAATTGAGAATGACGATGTAAGAATCAAAAGGGTGTTGAAGAAGAACACTTTTTAAAGAAGACAGATGTTGGTACCAAAAGACCCCAATCTGCAATCTTTCGCGAGGTCGACATGAAACAGATGTTCCACGGTAACTTATTAACCAAGAGAGACAACATTCCGTGTACTTTCCTTACAACAAAAATAGAGCCACTCGGATGGGACATGAAGCCTTTTTTTTTTAGGAGAGCCACAACTCGAGCACGTTGAACAACCGACCAGCGCGCCTATTCAATGAAAAGAATACGGGTCCTTTTCGGTGTTGTTGGATCAAACCTTATACAGTCAGTACGCAGCTTGTATGTATGTAGAGTACAAAAGTAGTGTATTACGCCTAAAGGCATGCAACTGGGTGAACGGAACAAAGTATGGGATATTTAAAAACAAGATCGAAGGAAATGTCTGAGCCTCCAACGATCAAGGAATTCACGGTACAGGTTCGGTCCTTGTAACGATGGTAGGAAAGCCTCGTGGGATCGGTATGTACACAAGGACGTGTACATAGCGGTATAACATTTACCAAACACTATACCAAGGTTATGTGTTAATGCGACCGGGACATGATCTCTGTTAGGTAAACCCATATTTCAACCAGCTGGAGGGACGATTAACGCCTCCCCTCTACATGTCGTTCTATTGTCGTTCACATTTTCTTTTTGCTTATATGAATCGGCTCAAAACCCCTACTAGCTTTGCGTTGCCGGTCAAAGGTATCATGCAGGCATATATAAGGCCATGTTGACTTTGGGAACGCCAAAAGTAATGCGAGCGTGTGAATGAAAACAATGCCCCCCCCCCCCCGAGAAAACGGCCTTTATCATAAAATGATATATCATGTTATCTATGACTGTTTATGTGAATATGACAACTTTGGTATCCTATCAGCACGTGCCCTTGTAAGAACAGCCCATCTGCCAGGTGTTCCATGTTACTGTGAAGTCTGGTAAACACCCGGCCTGAAGGCTCAGCGTGTGTGGCACCCGTCAGCGGTCTTTATCAGTCACCAGCCGGGGTCACAGAGACGAACCGAAGGGTGAACGCATTCTAGCAGTCCCCCCCCCCCCCCTCCCCCAAGTTATTTCTATCTGTGGAACATTGCCGTGGGAAGGACCGCTGAAGCAGTACTGGGGAAGGACATTGTGAAGTCAACATATCTGTATCATTGTAGAGATTGCAATCTGGTACGGGTTTGCAGATTCTTTCCGCGTAGATCCCAATCTGAGCATGTGAATTTCAAGATATTCCCTTAAAAGATTGTCGATTCATTTCACTTCTCTAGATCAATGGATTGAATGGTGATTTAGGGTCTATAAATAAGAGACTGTCATAACACGTTCCTAGTATGCTGACAGAGACTCCGATCCGGACTTCCAACGGTAGACCGCCCCTCGAAATCTGTACTAATTCTACCTGACCACAATGTCTGTCCAGATATAACGTTATATAATCTAAAGCGAGCGCGCACACAGGCACATGCACATACACAAACATACACACACTTGTACACGCATACATATTCATATTTAAACTTCAAGGCAAAATCTTGTAGATGTGCGAATACAATCAATCACCATCACACTCATGTTTATCTCTCTAACATAGATGGACCTTTGCCGATCGTCTTCACGCCAACTTTCGGCACGCTCATGGGAGGAGACGAGCTAGTTTTCACAGCGCCGAATATCACATCAAGCGGAGGACAGGTGTACTGCAGGTTAGTTAGCACTTCTTACGTTGCCTGCAAGAGAGGACTTGTATCTTGAAGGGAAATATGTCAACTGAGTCATCACAGAGCCGTGCTGTTGTTTCTTGCATATTCTCTGACAGTCGTCTTTTAAACCTTCGCCAAGAAGGTTACGTTTTCAAAGCCGTCTCTGATCGGATTTGTGGTTGTTTACTGTGTAACCAAGGAGGTTAAAAAATCAAGAGGCCTCCTGTATAACATTAACTTTTTGTAGGTAGGGGTCGGGAAAACGATGGTCAAGTTAAATACTGCAGCAGAAATTTATGTTTTGATATCTTGTGTTAGATAGCTCTGGTGGTTAAGGCCCCCTATCAACTTTCTTTGAAACTTCAGGGGGTGATTTTGTTTGAGACTGACATAAGGCGTGTCAGGGTTAAGGCATCGTCCTGACTTTTTACCATGCAAATGAAATAATTGTTCTGTATAAAAACGACTTGGAGACTACAATTGTAGCACAAACTAACGCAATAGATGGTAAATAGACATTCACATTCTAAAATCTGCCATTTTTGCAAAGGCCCATATATGGCAATAAAACATTCCCCTGTGGTTCAGGTTCGGCGTGGTTGACCAGGTGACAGTAGCAGGTGTGGTCGGACCTGACGGACTCACCAGGTGCGTCACACCTGTCCTGTACGAGATCGGACGGGTCCCCTTCCAGGTGTCTGTTGACGGAGGTTCCACCTACAGCTATGGCGCCAACTTCACTGCAGGTGCAACAATGGTGTTTTCAGTACTATCACATGCAACTGTGTCCTCCATAGTTCATATTGTCTTTAAAACGGACAAATGATCGAGGTTATGTGGGCACTTTTGGACCGACTCAAAAATAAATGATTTTAATGTACCAAGGGTGATAAGCAAGCTCTGTAATGATAGATAATACAAAAATTAAGTAATAATGGATACGACTGATCAAAATTAGACATCCGTACATTTACTGACAATGAAGCTTTTTGCATAAAGCCCAACCGGACACAAATGTATAAAGTTAGATACCAAGAAAATAATAAGGAATTCATCAGATGCTTACCTATGATTTACATGCTTCCACTCTCTTCTTAAAACGCGTGCAAATGAATTTACAGAGTTTTTCCATGATGTCGTAGTTAAATGATAGATCATTTAATAAATTTAGACCAATCGAGGAGGGCTGTACTTATAGATGAAAGTAATTCTCTTCCCTTCCAGTGCTGGGTATGGAGGGTGTCAATTTGGTGGATATAAACTCTAAATGGCAGCGTCCCATCAAGTCCGCCACCTCTCCGCTGGACCTGGCGGCTTGGCGGGAACTTATCAAGGAACAACTAACCCTCACCTGGGACCGGGACAGCTTCGACTCCGCATCGGTCAACGTGGAGCTTTGGGGGTACAAGGTAACAAATTGTGATGATGTCTTCCGTGAATAGTTTCATCAGGTTGAATAACAAAGTGACTCTTTCTTCTCAACTATTGCTTTATTCGTGCCAACATTTTGGTGACTGTCAGATACGGGCACAAACGGAAGTATTTACAATGTACAGACTTCTTGATTTGATTATGTTTGTGACCGCATTTGAACTGTAAGCAGCGACACCTGTGCTGCAGTACAATGTGAACCATTCAGAATTGCCCTGAAGAATTAAGGTGTAGATGATCACCGAAACGTTGGGGTGAATAAAGCAATGGCTGTGTAAGAAAGAGTATCTTTATTCAATGATATCTTACAAACATCTTTCACAAAGAAATCAATTAGATTAACTGTATCCTCTTTAGAGTTACGCAAACAGATGAAATCTACCTGCTTACGTTTCGGAACTATAATCCTTCTGTTATGTTGCTCTAGGCAGCAATGACGATTTCTTACCGCTAAATAGCGCTTCGGCGAAAAGGACAACTGCGCTGTAAGCGTTTACAAAACTACATTCATCTGAAAATCTTTAGCTTGAATTAGTTGCTATTAGATAGAATGGAGCATTTGGCGATTATCACTGTCTATCTGTCAATGACGTTGCATTGAAGACAACAGCTCCGGTGCAGACAATAACTTCTAAACCTTTCAAACCGTCAACATGGTTCAAATTTTCAGGAGGAAGGGAGCCAAGCATCGTGGGACTTCATGTACAGCGTTGCCCGTCAGGTCCCTAACATCGGCACCTACACGTTCAGTCCCGAGTCTACACCGGACAGCGTGTACCATACAGGCAAGATAAGGGTTAGCGGCTTCACCCAACAAGAGGGAGTACCGTGAGTTTACTCTATAACTATTCAAAACAAAATGGGAAACTAAAATGAACAATTTTGGTCCTTATAGCCCATGTGTCACCACGTAGAATCTATCAACATGTCGTGTTCTTCGTTTAAAATATTTTGATTTTCACTGGTTAAGATATATCCTTGTCAGATTCAATCTCTACAACTGGATAAGGTTCTATGATAACTTTCGCAGAACTCAATTGACATCCATTACTCTTCTTCAGTCGCACAAGAACAAGTTGGCTCATTCCTTTTCCACTGTCTTCGGAAAAGAAGTCAAACCCAGTATCCTAGAATCTAGAGTTAGCTTTTAGACTAAATTAGACAGGTGTTATATAGTTTTACACTGTTTGTACCTTGTCATGTTACATGCAATTAGCCCACGGGCAAGAATTTGCAATAAAACTTTCTAAAGTAACTAATGAGATGTAAATGGATGGAGAACCCGATTCTCTGTATTTTGTTTGAACGATGTAGGAATATCCGGGCTCTATGGAGCAATGTCCACGCCTTAGCTTGGCAGTTTGAAGAGCTGTTCTACCAGGATCCTGTGACGTGGTCCACTCAGCGGTGCATGGCATGGCGGGAGGCGGAGAAGGACTTGCCGAACTTTGTTCCCGACATGCCTCCCTGCCCCTGCACCTTACAACAGGCACTTGTGGACACCGGCCGTTTTCAGGTACAGGACATGAAATAACATATTATAGACATATAACATAGAACGGACTGGAACGTGCCACTGCCCTACCGCAATGTCGTATCACTTAAATCTCTAGCCGAAAAGTTTTATTGCTAAATTGATAACTTTTGAAACACACAAGGCTACTCAGATATTAATACGAAAGGGGATTCTATTCAGTAGGAAAAGGATAACAAGAATAGTCCTCAAAAACATCCTGGCGATGCATGGTTCTATTTCGTGTACTTGTGTAAACGAGGACAGTATAAATGTATATATATATATATATATATATATATATATATATATATATATATATATATATATATATATATATATATATATATATATATATATATATATATATATATATATATATATATATATATATATATATATATATATATATATATATATATATATATATTGTGTCGTGTGTTGTAGTCGTACTTTCTGCTCTTATGTTTGTGGTTAATGCTTGTAATTTATTTTTATTGCCCAAGACCTACTCGTCTACATCCACTAAAACTACTGTGTAAACCTTTCCAGCTGGACACCGGCTGTGCGCTGTCGTTAGGTAGTACCTGTACTTACCACCCTGGTGCCGTGCACTGTGTCAGGTCTATTGCTGCCAGGTAAACTGCTCAACTTTTCACCATCGTTTTAATTAGCCCTTAGCCCTTAATGGTTTTAACACCATTTACGCTTAAGTATAGTCCATATGCTGAAAGCACGTCTATAATGCCAGCATGTTTAAGCAAAAGCACTTTTCTAGAAAAAAGTTTGATTCAGCAGTTTTTTTTACTGTGACTTCCACCACGACACGAATTTCGAAATACATGTGAGAAAGTATTTCAGTAGATTTTGTGATTTGATAAAGATAACTGAAAGAAAAATCTGCCCTTTTTATTAGATTTCCGCATTTTATGGTATTGTCGTAAAATGTTGTTATATAGCTGACAAATTGTTCCTCCGTTAAATACAACATGATTTACAGTCTAACCTTGGCTCATGCAATACATAATCTTGTGCAATCGCTATTTTGCCACTGAACGCTTTCCTTTCACAGATCCTAGACACATGTTTATTCCTGTACTCCTCTTTATGTTTTATTCTGTTTATTAATTGTTTATATATCTCCATGACTACTCCGCAGCCCGGACGGAGCAGGCCAGCAGTGTTGTTACGCCGCGGACGGCCGGGAGTTGTTTACTGGAGACACGGCCGGCGGCAGCACCCCGGACAGGGGCCATGTGTTTGGAGCGCCACCTTACAGGGTAGGACGGTACTCCATATGTCAGTGGATCCACCTGTCATTTGTTGTTTCAAATAGGATTGTTGTGTTCAAAATCCAAAATCGTCGCCACCATGTACAGTAAACGTAGGAACGCCCTGAATGGATAGTTTTGTAGGGCTTGTAGCTAGATGCGCAAAGGTTCAGTGTAGCAGGTCTTTCAGTGTGATAGAGATCAATGGCGTTCAGTATAGGCTAGTTAATTGCACAACGGATTACCGCACGCTTCTGTTAATTGCACGGAATCCCCAAATCCCGCGGGGTGCGGTGCAACTGGATTTATTTATTGGTTTGGCTGTTCAGATGCACAGCCAGGGCTACCCAAATAGCCCTGCTTCCAAAAACAGGGATAATACATATCGAACAGGAAAGGAAACTGGGATAACTTCGCTTTGTTGAACCATCTGGATAATTGCACGAAATATGCTCCCAAATGAGGTGTGCAATTCTAAAAACGGCTTGTGCTTGCGTCTCACAGTTAACAGATCTAACAGTATAATATGACTATATCATCGATTTCCCAGGTTCCACCCAGGGTTCCATCATACTCCCATTGGATACACGACGTGACGACGTTTTACTACTGCTGCTTGTGGTCCGATAACTGTGACGTTTACTTCGAGCTGCGCCCCACTGACGACTGCACCAGATACGTCCCTCCTAAGGCTGGTAGGAACGCTCTTCTACATAGGAAAACAATACGGCTCTCATCATATCTCCATGAAATGTATAGAGTTTTTGTGAATCTTCTAATGCCATAGTCACAGCCATTATAATTGTCAGTGACAAAATCCCCTTCCTTTTTTCTTTAAACAATCCGGTCTATATATTCCTCCCATCAAGGGGTCATTTGTCGCCCCCATTCTATCCGGTCGGCTACTTAACTGTCCATGGATTATACCACACTACTCTTAGGAGGGATACGTCGGTATGAAATGATGCAGTACATGAAGATACTGCAAGGGGGCCTGTTCAGTCTTGTGATCTCAATACAAAAGTTACTCATTGACAAGCAACAAGATAAGTTTTGTAGACGGTCAGGGGTGAGTCCTAAGCCCTGAGTCAGAAGTCAGGACTTATGGCTCATTTCCGCCTTACGATCTGTGTGTGAACTGCAGGCGCTGTGTTTGGAGATCCCCACGTCATCACGCTGGATGGGAGGAGCTACACGTTTAACGGTCTTGGCGAGTACACACTTCTGCAGGCTGACGACATCGGGCTTCGGATCCAAGTCAGGACGGCACAAGTGTCGAACGCACAAGGTGACGGGACTCATGACACCCCAACTTTCTCTCATTCACGGAAGAACTTAAAAGGTCTCCTCTGAAATCATTGAGAACACTCAAATTTTGAAAAAAAGGGGCCTTTTGTCTTCCTCTGCATCAAAAAAGAAGCCAAACTCAACTTGTCTGCTAGTAGACATAGCCAACATTAGTATTTAGTTCATTATTACAATAATGTCACTCACTGTCCTTGTCACATGTTTTACTGAGGGTTTTCATGGTTTATATGATACCAAGGAGTTGGGCTGGGTACCGGTACAGAAAATTCAGGTCCAGGTCCGGTTCAGGTCCAGAGGATCAGGTCCAGGTCCGGAACTGAACCTGGACCTGATTCAGTATGACTCATGCCAATGGTCCATTTCACTGCAGAGAAATCTGTTTGGTGGAGTATTAGACTTACACTGGCGTCTTAAAATCATACAACGCTAACTGCGCCTGTACGATTGACTGTAAAACTTGGTAGAAATGACTATAAAACTTCTCTACTTCAATCTTGTTATTTTCTTCCACCTGCAAGCACCAAAACGTGTGAAAGCCTGATCAAGTGATCTGCTAATTTTCTAATAGGTCCAACATCCGGTCCACCTAATTTTTTCAGGTCCGGTTTTTCAGGTCCGGTTTTTCTGGACCGGTCCAATAAGAAAAACCGGTTTTGTACCGGTACACTGTACCGATACCCAGCCCTACCAAGGAGGTTAAACGTTATAACCTTTATACCTTGTGTTTTTGCTAGGTGAACTTGTGCATGCCACTGCCTGCAGTTCCTTTGCCATGCGTGAGGGGGCGTCCGACACAGTAGAAGTCAGATTGCCCCGTGCCCGAGACACGGAAGTTCCTCAGGTTCTGGTGAACGGAGAAGTGGTCAGATTCGATACTCCAGTCATAACTTTATCAGGTAGGACCACAGTTTGGTAGTAGTACATTTGTACTGACATTTTTTTCTGTTTTCAACCATTGTCAAAGAAGACGGCATGTACATGTGAGTCTTCAGCCTGTATTTGCTACAAATATAAAGTTGTGGGGCCAAACTGCATCAACTCTAGATTGCATTCAAACCCCTACATGTGTCATAGGACAGGTAACGTTATCATATTGCGTTTGGTGCAATGGCGTGAAAGAGTATACAGTTACCCTATCCGTTGCACTGGTACATGGTATGCTATTTTCCTAAGCTCGTGCCCAGAACATAATAGCTTCGCTTTAAAAGGTCCGTTGGCCTTATTGGCGTTAGCGACCTTCGGGAGCGGACCAAAGCCAACAAGGCTGGACTGTCAGACTAGAACATAATGCCTATACGGCTTAAAGCCTATTCTCTTTCGTCCTATTTGGTCAGCGTTGTATCGAAGTAACACTAAAGTGTGACTAACAGCCGTTTCATACGACCTCTCTTTATATACACAACTTAAACCTACACGGGAAGGTACACATGTACATACGCAAACACTACCTTATCGTCTGACGTTAAGGTGAAGTGATACTCTCTCTACAAACTTGCCTTCTCTATGCTCGACTTCCCCAATCTGATCTCGTACATGAGAATGATTTTTCTACGCCCCCCACAGGTGTCTATGTTGCTTCTGTGGTTCCCTCCAACGTTACCGTTCATTTCCAGTCGGGTGTGGGGGTGGAGGTACGGAGCGAGGGCGGCCTCCTGACCGCGCTGGTGCTGGTACCGCCGCAGCTGAAGAGCAAGGTATATATCATAAATCTGTCCTTTTGGGGGGATTTGATTTACGGAAACAGAGAAAACCGCCTTCATGAATCTAGAGGTTCTGGGTTCGAATACATAGCAGACTCCAAGGTTGTGCCCTTGGGAAAGGCAATTGAAATCTCCTCACTTGACACAGGTAAAAAATAAGTAACTTGCTTTGGTTTGGGACATTAAGTCTCAGATAGGTGTAAATCTGAGGTCTCGGATGGGTGTAAATTTGAGAACCTACCACGATTATATTAAAGACTAAGAGACTATCCTATCCTAGTGTGAGTGGATCAGACATCACAGTCCGATCTTACTCAACTTGTATAACGTTACTGGCCATGCAAAACAAAGAAAACAAACAAATGTCACAGCAACACTCTTCAGCACCAAGGACAGTGACAGATGCAGTTAGCTGGAGTTTTTTTTCAACACTACGTTAGCTCAGTCGACTTACCTTCTGTTATTTTGAATTCTTTCTCCATAAAAAGGCAAAAACTTTATGGCCAGTTTGAAATATGTTTGCTCAGACGCAGGGCCTCTTGGGAAGTTGGAATGACAATCCTGACGATGACTTCACCACGCCCTCTGGCGACACAGTCCCGAGTACTGCAGACCAGATGACCATCTATAACGACTTTGGAGCATCATGTAAGTCTTTGAGTGTAGTGCTCAAATATCATCTATTGTCAATCAAAATCGGAAGTAAAAACTGAAGGTAAATATGGTGGCAATGCTACGTTAGCCTGGGTACCAACCTCCGCAGTAACTGCGCTGTCTCAATCTTTCGCTTGCTTACTGCGGATAGCAAGCAAAGAGGATTGAGCCAGTGATTACTACGGGGGATGGTACCCAGGCTAATATTACGTTATAGTGTGTTTTATATTTTCATACATCACCAGGTTGGGTTCAAGCACTTAATTTAGATACCTGTCAAAAATACTGGAGTATGGCCAATCCAACGCATCTACTTTATGTGTGCCTGTGTACCATTTTATGTAGATCGTAACAGCCGCTTTAATTCCACGTTATTCGTAGCCAGACGTAGAACGAAATTGGCGCCTGAATTTTGCTAACGCGAAGCCAGCCTGTCACAATCCACTTAATTACATTACAGCTGCCGCCTTTCTGAATTTAGAGTAGTGTTGGTGTTATCACTAATGTAGGCCACCTTTCATACATCTCTAGAAGTTGTGTGTTGTAACCTCCTCTTTTGTTGTCTTTTCTCCCTACATCAACGTTTGCTTTCAAAAGGGGCGATCACGAGCCAGACATCCCTCTTCGTGTACTCCGCTCAAGAAGAAGCGATGTACGCCGACAAACATGACCCCGACTTCACACCAATAGTCAACCCACCAGCCTTGCCTGCAGAGTCTGCCGAAGGTCGCAGGATGGCACAAATATGTGGTGACAACGATCAGTGTGTGTTCGATTTTACCGCCACAAGGAATGAAATTCTGGCGGCAAGCACTCGATGGGCACATGACTGGTATCAGTCAGTCAGTAAAGATACCAGGAAAGGTGTGCCTTGTTGTACTTCGTTCAATATACCTCTTTTCAGTTTAACTGAAGACACTTTTCTTATTTGCTGAATTGAAAGCCATCACATAACAATACTTGAAGGCCACTCGAGGTTAAGGGTTACCGAAACCTAAATGAAAACTGGTGAGATAGATGAGAGAGCACACAGAAGAGAGATAAGGAATGATATTCTTTATCAAGATGCCTGACATTGGCAGGTTCATGGATAACTTAAACCCCAAACCAAGTCAATTTCAAGTCCTTTTGGTTTCACAGGTACAGATTCCTTAAATCAGTTAATTTTCACACTGTCTCAAACATCGAACTGATTTGAGGCCATTTGAGATTGATTTGGGGTGTTTACATTTAGAAATTTAACCAGATTGATGTCCAAATCAATGTAAATCGATTTTATTTCTTAACATAACATAAACTAAACATTATTTCAATTCTGCAGTTGTGTCTGCAGTCTAATCCAGAAACGATGTTGTGTTTCAGTGGCGACCTGTCCGTACGTACCTACACCGGAGCATGGCTCCAAAGTCGGCGGCCCCAGCTACGTGGAAAACGGGGCGGTGACCATAGCGTGTAGCAAAGGTTACACGCCTCACCCCACACGGACAGTCACGTGCAGAAGGGACGGGACATGGGATGGTGTGCCTGGCACCTGTGTCGGTAGGGAGCGCTCTGACTCTGTCTCTGTGTGTTTTGGGGATCTCTTTTTTGGTGATGTACATTTTGAACATTGATGATCTAACTTCTTGATGGCTAATCAAGTGCATGATGCAGTGTTAATTGGTTAGCATCTCATTCATGTTCTTCGGTTATCACTATTATATCAAACTGATATAATGTAAACAAACAACGGCAACAGCAACAAAAAAAAAGAACAAAAAACACAGAACATAGGTTTTGGCATCTGGTGATCTTGAGTATATTAAAAATGGCTCCTCAACTCATTTTGAATTTGCAGTTGCTTCAGACAGTTCAGCTAACCATTTACTTTCTGTACAGCTTCCAACGCTAGCACGGCTGCAGTTGCAGGAGGGGTGATAGGCGGCGTTGCTGTACTGTGTGTTGTGATAGGGCTGCTTGTTTGGAGGATGAGAGACGACAAAGAATCTACAAGGTAAAGTTCGGAGCGTATTTTACAAGAAAGCTTGTTAGACAACGTAACAACAACAGATAGAAAAACGGAAAGACTGTAACTGCACTCTTCAGCACTAAGGACAGGTACAGTGAGGTGGAAGTGTTTTCAGCACTGCTAAAACTCAGTTCAGTTCTGAATACTACCTGAAAACACTTAGAAACAAGAATCCATTGTGTGAGTATATCGAAACTGGTCTTACAATCTTGACAGGTAAACAGGCTATCACAATATGGACTTCCAGCCATATTTTTTCTCTCACAAAGTCCTGTGTTTGATGTTTTAAAACTCTAAGTATACTGCTTTTTTTTGTATCCAGATCAGAAGACTACAAGGATGACAGCAAGAAAGACTCTACACAAGAAACATAGCCTATATCTGAGCAAATCAGGCAGTAATTGTTTATCATGGAAGTCATCACTTAGGTTAGGACATCACTATGGACACTAGTAAAGATATTATTGTCCTTTCCAGCTTGGTCAAAATTTAGAAAGGCAAAATAAGACACAAAATGAAAATATTTGAAGATCTGCAGCCATTCTTCTTGGTTGAACTGCTATTTGCCATACTAAATCCATTGGTTGAATTGCTAATTTTGATGAATAGTCAAGTATATATATTCTGATGAAAGGTTTATGTTTAAGAAGAGTGGAAAGCCCATTTTGCACCATAGAATTAGATACCAAGCTTTCTAAGTAGATATTACTACCATTTTTGTAAATTTGGTCATGTTTTGTTAAAGATAGATGATTGTAGACATTTTTTGACTGGTGTTAGTGTCCTGACATTACCCAGCATTCAAATGACGATGGCAGGACTGTAGCATCATGATTTCATAGTAAAGTCACAACTGCGAAAATAAAACCATGGCAAAATTTTCCAGATTTACAGTGAAACCCCCTCAGTGCTCACCCTTATTTAGCAGGTTTCCCAGCAGCACCCATCTCTATAATAAATACAATGTCAACAGTTCAATCACATGGAAAGATTATTTTTTTCTTTTTTTGCCTTAGGCCACACCAGTCTAATTTGTTGGTTCTCTGATTTTTTAAAAGTAAAATATAGGAAGTGGACATCATAAATGCAGAGGACAGGGAGAAAAACTTGAAAACGACTGTATTCTACAACATCTGGGTTCGGATAAAAATCATGAAAGGTTCAGTTAATAAAGAGCCTTGAAATCCACTCCATATGCAAAACTACTGAGAAATGAGTCTGACTCAACCGGAGGTTGACAAATTATGTATGATTAAATTCAACTAATCTTTGCCAAATATTCATATTTATTCAAAACTACCAAGCAGTTGAAAGCGATTATACAAGCCAACAGTATAGAATAAATATAGACTGACCCTGGGACAAATTGAATGTATAATTCTAACAAACCAGCCACTGGTACCTGCATATCGACCTATGTAACAGTAGCGACCAAGATGGCGGAAAAGAAGGCACTGCTTTACTTGTTGCTCTTGGTTTCGAGTCTCCTGCTGCACATGCCATCAACAGCGCCTTCTGTGAACAAAGCACTTCTGTGCCCGGAAAGCTGTAGTTCCACCATCCTGCAGGCTACAGGGAAAATCATCTGCCACTGCCCGGGTAGAAATTGGGCGGGGTCCCCCTGCAGCTGGGATGGATACAGGGGAAGGAGGAACTTCCCCGTATGTCTCGACGTAATACCGACCAACTTTGACAAAGCCACGCGATCAATCGTCATCAAGCACCTCCGTTCTCCGACGATTCAGGAGTGGGCTTTCCCTAACAGTCCACAAGTTTGCTATCTTCACATCCACAACTCAAACGTTTCCATGGTACAGCCAGGGGCTTTCCGAGGTCTCCCATTGGTCAACACTCTCAGCCTAGCTGACAACCACATCTCCAGCCTTGGTAGGTTCAAATTAGTGATTTCAAGACTGGCTTTAGCATTGCGTTTGTGCGTATCATTGAAGATGTCAGAGGAAGTGTTCCTCACAGGGAAACAGGGTTCGAAATACCCAGTTGCAAAACACAATCCGATATCTAAATGTTTGGCGCAATGTAGTTTCAATCTCACGACAGCCCACTTATTCTAGGCGCTGACTACGAGTGTCGTGCAAGTGGCCTTAGCTGCTGTGTGCGCTATGGCTCAGAATCTGAACATTCCAACTCCAGATCAGGCTTGGCATAAAGAATATAAAAAAAAATAGAATATTCAGATGTCATTATGACTTTTAAACTTTTAAGGTCTTTCTCTTCAATTTTCCTCCAAATTTATTGTTAGATTTATCTATATATTTGCCAGTCTTGCTTTAATAATTTGCTTTTTTTCTGCTGAATCCATGTTTTAATCGATTTTAGTTACGTTAAATTGTTTTGTTAAGATTTATTGTTTATGAACAACAGCACATTTGTTTACAACTCCCATCTTTTCACTTTATATCATTAACCCTTAACGTTAATCATGGTAGAATGTTATGAATGGAAAATACACAAAGGTCCCTTATGCCTGTGCATGCCAAGCATCTTGAAGAAAGCCTAATAGTACTTTTTTTTAAGTCTACATAGAGGGTATTCTAACTTTTCTAATGTCATATTTTTTTCTCTGTTGGTGCATTTTCTTACCATGACTTAACTCCTTAGAGTATATTAAGAATTCACTTGAAGTAGCCTGGGAGCCCAGCTCTATTAGCTCTGGCGGGGTAGACACAGTTGGGAGCACACCAAAGATAACAAGGCTAGACTCCAGGCTAACATGTTGAGATCGAGATGAAGCCCGTAGGTCCTGCGGCTATATTGTATACACCTAAATTGTTCATGGGCAGCATAACTAAAATTCGACTGATGTTGCCCACTAGTGAACTGGGGAACCAGCTTATAAATACTGGTTTCATTGACATTCTCCGATGAAGATAGATTTTTTATGTTTGTTCATCATTTCATTACCACCACTAATATTGGCTCTTGTCTTAATTCTTCAGAAGCGGATACCTTTCTGGGGCTTGAGACGATGGTAATCTTGAACCTTGACAGGAACGCTATTTCCGTCATATCCCAGCATGCATTCCGTGGCCTACCTCACCTAGCCAGGTTGCAGTTGGCCATGAATCGCCTGCTTTCTGTGCCTGTCGATGCACTGCTGCCGCCTACAGCACTGGAAGTTGTAAAACTGCAAGCCAACCACATTGCCACAATCAACAGCCAAGTCCTGCGTCTGCTTCCAACCCAGATCTCACGTCTAATGATTGTGAGTAACAAGCTGAGATGTGACAGGAATCTAACTTGGTTCATATGCAACCTACCAGATCTGGAGCAGATTTCTGCTCCGGACATCCTGAGGTGTGCATCACCGGCTGAGCTGCGTGGAACTTTCCTTACCACCATGAGGAAGGACGTCTGTCGGGCCGTCATGGAGAGGTCACATGAGGGAAACACGTCCAACACAACAGGTCCTCACACCTTCAACGTGAGTCTGTACGACAAAACCATTCCTACAGAGATGATGTACACTTATAACGTGCCAGGCTTTGAGTATACGGCAGGGATTAACATTGCCACTCTTCTCAAAAGCCCAATTCTCACCAAGGATGAGGACAGTCACCATATCAATACCATCATCATGATCAGTGCTGCTGTTGCGCCTCTCCTCCTAGTGTCAGTGTTTGTAGGTGTCATCTATCTGTTCAGCCGCTGTCGTAGCACAGGTTTGGCTCGTCGCAACGCACCTGCTGAAACCAACAGAAGCGATAAGATTGAGCCGTACGCTGTGGTCTACTCTAACTCGGCCGGACTGCAAGCATTGGACAGAGACTCATCTCCAAGAAGACGACCAACTCCAGCTCGGGACAAGACAATGGCAGAAAATGACAACATTGAGCCATACGCTGTGTCATACGTCGACGTGTCAGGAAAAGGGAAAAATGGCAAGCTTGCTGCGTACGCAACAACATCCTTTGCTCACATCACAGCAAAAGACAATGACGACATTCAGCCATACGCTGTAAGCTATGTCGATGTGTCAGGGAAAGGAAAAAATGGAAAGCTTGCGCCCTATGCAATGACTATCATCAATGAAGACCCAGGGCCACACCTTCAGCCGTATGCAGTGACCCAGGATGAAGACCCAGGGCCACAGCTTCAGCCTTATGCAGTGACCCATGATGAAGACCCAGGGCCACAGCTTCAGCCGTATGCAGTGACCCATGATGAAGACCCAGGGCCACAGCTTCAGCCGTATTCTGTGACCCATGATGAAGACCCGGGGCCACAGCTTCAGCCGTATGCAGTGACCCATGATGAAGACCCAGGGCCACAGCTTCAGCCGTATGCAGTGACCCATGATGAAGACCCAGGGCCACAGCTTCAGCCGTATGCAGTGACCCATGATGAAGACGCAGGGCCACAGCTTCAGCCATATTCAATGACACATGAAAACCCGGGGCCATAGCTTCATACATGTGCAGTGAGCCAGGATGAAGGAAAAATGAAAATAAACACTGAAGAACAGTTTGGCCATTACCTGTAATTGTTTATTTAGAACCCAAAAATGATATTTCGTATGTTCCGTAAAGTCTTTGTAAACTTTTATTTTCTTCTACTGACGAAAGAAGTTGGATGACTTCTCAAGTGTCTGATACTCCCTTTTGTATCATCCAGTGTTTTACAATTATGTTGATTAAATTATACTATTATTCCTCAATTCTTGGATGAGTAATCTTCACAAATAACATGATTTTAATCTTACTACCACCCTTACAAGCAACCACATCTAAATGTAGAATCACCTAGAACCACAAGTGATCTTCTTGTATTCAGTTTCATGTTATCTTGATTGACAAAACAAATTGATCTACCAAACAAAAATATTAGCTTTGCAACCGTTACAGGGATTTTGTATAAACCATACTTTGTGAACCTTTAAAAAAATGCCTCTACTCCAGAGACCTTGGCATTGCCAAAAAATACCAAACGACATTCAAATATTTACATATCACATGTCATAACTTCAAGTTCATACAATACACAACAAAATTTCTCAGGAATGGTTTCACAACATAGGTCAAAGAAATAAAAGATTTTTACAATTATACCATAAATTAGTACATATGTCTAGTAAAATCATATGTCAAATGTTTTGAAGGAAGAATATCAAATGATTTACACAATGGCATGTGTAGATTATACATTACCATTTTCTGTAAGTTCAGTTCACCTTCTTTTTTATTTCATTGATACTTAGATTTTTAATTTTGGACATCTTTTTCTTCAATGCATGATGTAATTTTACATAGGAATGCCCTGAAGATGTGTGGCGCAGGGAAGAAGCGCTCTTCCAACATGACTGTTTCATTCTACCAAATGTTTCATTTGTATATTCATAAGTTCACTGGTCCCATGATAAGATGCAACATTCCATGAGACACCCAGAACAAAGCTAAACAACCATCCTTAAGACTAACTTACCTACATGTAAGTTGGTGCTTAAAACAGTAAATTAAATAGAAGAAATAATACTGAAATAAAAACAAACAGAGAAAATAAAAATGGCAGGGAAACAAGCACACAGGCACAGCAACATAAAGTGAAAAGTTATCTAAATATCAATTAAACATCAAATACAGCAACTGTTTGCATGCCATTTCTTTGCAAACCATAGCACCCCAAATGTTGGCACCATGCATTCTATTTTTAACACAAAGACAGTACATTTGTAGTACAACAAGAAGAGTCTGCATCTCTGGTCTGTAATTACATTTGCATCTACTGAAAGATGACGTCTTTCAATGCATTGGATTGTACATTGTCTACAAAACGTTCCCTAGCTGTTTCTGTATACCTGGTATAACTAACCTTCTACATACACGTAATACTGGCAGCTTTGCAGGCATGCATTGCGGCAGCAGTTGGTTGTATTACAATAAATGAGCAATGTCTTTATACCTCAAGTATTGCCTTCTACCTACAAGGTTAGCTATAGTCTAAAATACTAGTAAGTTACTATATTAAAACTGCATACATGTCGTGATAAAGTTTAAATCTTTCACTTCCAGCTCTTGTGGCTTTTACTTCACAACACAACCATATGACTATACTCTTCTGGTACATACAGACAAGAATATTTCTCTTGTTAATCTCTTGACAACAATAGTTCAAATATTTACAGTCAAGCTACTATATATGCTGCAACAACACTGTTCATACTATATAGCTCATACAGCTATCTACATGTTCATACATGTGTATAAGAGTTAGTGGTTGGAATGAATCTTTAGGCTTTAAGATATACAATCATGTAATACAGGGTAGCATATACTACCTGCCTCCTCGGTTAGAGTGCACAATGTTATGTACATGGTGGGATTGGTTTTAATTTTGCATTTTTGCACAAACGCGAATGCATGGCACCCCATTGTATGACTACAGTGCTACAGAACTGCTTCAACAACAAATTTGAGAAAATTAGGCAATTAGAATCAAAAAGAGCTCAGGCCTTGAGGCATTGCCAAAAAGTATAGATTTTGTTGACCAGTAATCAAATTGCATACTATATGACATTGCATTAGCTCTATGAGTCACACTTTTTTAATGACATACGGTGGTACATGTACATGTACCTCATTTCAATTGCTCTAGTGCAATAGAAACCAAGCGTAACAGAAATATACCATGAGAAAATAGCCCGGTAAAAAAACAGCTAAATATGCCGCAGCTCCCCTGCAATAGTCTTGAATATACCAAACACTTTAATAGCCTTACAGTGGCCTGGGTATTTACTCTTGCAAACCTGCACATACATGACCTCAATTAAGGACCACTGGCAGCTATGGTGAACAAGGATTATCCTGAAAACCACAGTTATACGTTTCTCAGCTCCTCCCACTGTTTTCAATTGGCAGTAGTACATGACTACTCCCATCCATACTCTGATTTCATTGACATATTACACAGCTAAGAATGACTGAAAACTCACGTAATGTGGCCACTCATCTGTTACTAATTAACAGCCAATTTCCTCCTTAACATTATTGGCAAAATTGATACAATAAAATCATATTTCCATATCACACACACACACAATTGATGTCTTAGACATCACAATAGTAATTATAAACACACATCCATCAAAATGTAGAAATGCAACATAAAAACATCAAAATGCAACTATTGAACTCTCATGCAGGAACTCTCTCATTGGTCGAACCACTAACTGCCACAGGAGTCTATCATTCTATCATTGGTTGAACTGCTAATTGTGTTGGACGTCAATCAGGATCTGTCTATGGTGGATTAAACCTGTTGGCTCCTCCTTCTTTTGTGATTGACAGCTAACAGGGCATGTTCCCTCCTCCGCCAGTGCTGGGCCCCACTCCTGACATCATCACCAAGGTCGGTTGGCTTACTGAAAGCGGCATTTTAAGTAGAGGAGAATGATGTTATTGTTAATGTTAATGTAATTATTGTGAACGTCTCAGTTATTTGCATTGTCTGTAAGTTCATTCTACATTTTGTATTGTGCATTTCAGATAACTATGTTTCATTTCGTTGACTGCAAGACTATATACTGTAAGATATAAAACAAAGTAAAAAAATAGCCCTTGTGGAGATAATTTGGATAGTTATATTACTTTATTCAGTACATTCACATACACGTGTACTGAATAAAGTGTCAATTGAATATCAAATGATGATGTATAAAAACATGTCGAGATAAAGAATTTAGTTACCTAAAACAACAGTATTTGTGCTAGAGGTGACTGCAAAAATACACTTAGAATAGCTGTAATGTCTATCAACATTTACATGTATCTGCCAGGTTCCATAAATCAACCACAAAACAGTGACAGGTCTCTAGTGCAGCAGCCCCCATCTAAGCACAGTTTGGATATCATACCGATGCATTTTTTCAGGGTGGCAGGTACATGTATTATGCTTACCTGCTGGATGGATATCAGTAGAAGTTACATGTACAGTCAACATATAGACATTATAGACTACTGAATTCTGGGTTGTACCTGGTTGGAAGGAGTCGTCCTCGATGTCATCCAGGAACTCCTCCTCTGTGATCTCCTGGTCCAGCAGGTCCTCCGCAGGAGACAGCATCTCCCCAGCATCGTTCATCAGACTGGGCGGGGCAGGCATCTGGGAGTACCAGTTACTTCTCTCACGTTTTCTGGGAACGGCACAATCATCAATCATTATAATGCACCTTCGAAATTTTTTGTAAAACATCTTCTTTACAGCTGCACCTTACAGCGGAAAGACCAAGGATGTCAAGACTTTGTGAAGTACCTAGAGTCCCTTGTCTGTCTTGTCTTCATTCTGAATCACATGAATAAGGTTTTGAATATGTATATTGATTCATCCATCCCTTTCTCTCCCTTTACTGGACATGACTAGCATACACAATGTACTTCATGGAAAATATGTAACACGATCAGACATGTACGTCCTCTTGAATTAGTTCCCTCTTCCAAGGTCTGTCTGTCATGTCTCTACCAACTCTGAAAAGAACTTCCTGCCACTCCAGCAAGTCTGACCTTTCTATTCATCTTCCCACTCACTTCATGCTAATCTATACTACATGTAAGTCTAGTACTGACAGTGTAGTCAAATAGCTACAGACACACATCAACTCAAACAATAACTCTGAAAACATATCAGACTCCGTACACAGAGATAAAAACTCTGACATTTGACCCATTCTATAACCTCACCTTTTCCAGAAGTAGCCGAGGAGCAGTAACAGGATGATGATGATCATCAGGGCTAAAACTCCAATAATAACAGACTGGTAACTGCCCTGTGCTTGAGGAATGGGAGGGGCACATTCTGGAACAAAGCATAATGGCATAAACATGTGAGGAAAGACACATGAGGATACACAGGAAAAGACAGAAAATTGCTACAATCCCAACGAATCAACAGCATAAAATGGAGAAATTATAGAAGTCTGATTGGCTTGTCCCTGACCAACCAACAGGAGACAAATAGGAAAAAACAGCAGTCTGATTGGCTTGTCCCTGACCAACCAACAGGAGACAAATAGGAAAAAACAGCAGTCTGATTGGTCTGTTCCTGACTAATCATAGACAAAAGGTGCAACACATGTGCAGCACGATCTACTTTTGGTCAATACTGATCTGTTGTGGACCGATATGAGATGGGCCCACAACGATAATGTGAAAGTTGCAGGCCTCTGGCCATTCTTTATGATCCTCATATGGCCAGCTGGGTCAGTCTCTTCAAACATATTACCTCACTACAATGTATCACACTGCCAATGCATACTTCTGTGAACTAGCTTACACAGTGCACTGAAATGCAGAGTTGCCTACCTTGCAGGACGTAAACCCTCAGGGCCTTGACTATCAAACCACCAGCAAGGATCATGGTAACTTTATCAGCATCAACAGCAGCCTTAAGTGTTTTGGTGAGCTGTAGAGAAGTTTCAACAACAAGATTAAATTTTATACAAGTCAGTGACAATGTACATGTATTAGACATTAGATTTAGTGTCCGTACCCCCATAACTTATACCGGTACCCATAACCCCAGTTTACATGTAGATTTATTGTAAGACACAGTGAAAAAATACTTCATAATTGCCATAAATTTGAGTTTGCTAAAATAACAATTCAATAGATACACAAATTTTGTTTCGAATGTACTGATTGACAATTAGAATTAGCATAATTACTGATGGGTCTTCTGATACAATAGTTTGAAAATCAGTCTAGGACGTTATTTTCCCCAAAAAATATAGTGTCTGGACCCTCTTGGTTTTTACATTGAAAAATATCCTACAGGCTTTGAGGCCTCTAATTCAAGCTTGCTTGTTATGCTGAAAAGAATTTCCTCCAACTATACTGATACAAAAGCTGGTATGTTACACAAAGGGGCTGTTATATCGGCTATACAGATACAGATACAGAATCTAGTGTGTTACCTCAAAGGGTATAGATGTGATATACATGTACATGTAGATACAGAAACTGGGCAGTTATACTAGAATATACAGACACAGAAGCCAGACTGAGCGTATCATGCTAAAGGACATATAAAAGCTATACAGATACAGAAGCTGGTGAGTTACACTGAACTGCAGCTGAAGATTTAGGGTGGCTAATTCTACAGATACAAAAAAGTATCAAGTTGTGAATAAATGGATACACTTTTCTCTATTCTGTGAGTTATTTAGCAATTCACTAACTTCATTCACACAGTTGGCTGCTTCTGCGCTGTCCTTCTCTGGTACAGAGAGCTCTGCGGTGAGGTTACAGGGTGGGAACACCGACACCAGCACCCGTGTGGGGATGTACGGGAACACTGTCACTGCCAGGTGTGCAGCGGACACGTTCAACACCTGCAGGTACACAGGGCACAGGAATAATCAAACCAAAACATACGGCAGGGGTTAAGGAATATTTGTATCTTGAATGAAAATGAAAGATTTATTCAACTCTATCAACCAAGTACATAGCAACAGACGGCTGAATTGCGCACCTTTGATTACACAAAAAAGCTTAACATCACTAAGATTTTATTGTGTTCTTATTCTAAAACATAAGTAAAGAAACTTGATACAAATGAATATCAAAAATGTTACAGCCAAATTTACAGGACTAGATGTAGGAGTCCTTTGCCACATCAGGATATGAACACAGAAAAGAGAAACACTGGCACAATCAGTATGCGTATTACAAAGTTTGGCTATTACTGTTTAGGAACTGAGTCATCTAAAGATCTTACATATTAATATTCATCCTTAGAATACCAAATGTACCTTCATGTTTTTGATTATGACTGACTGAGTGTAAATATTTTAGACTTTAAGATATTAGCCTCCAGTGCCGGGGGGCCTCCGGCATTGGACCTCTGTCTGATAATCCCTGTGAGAGAAGTGACAGCACTTGCCTCTTGCAGCTGTTTCTCTAGAAGGTCACCAAATTGCTGTCTCCACTGTGCTGTCCCTTTGTTGGCCATGTCTAAGGTAGCTGTGAAGGACAGTTCCAGTGTCTTCAGGATGTCTGAGCATGTGGAGACAAGAGCGCGAAACTGATGCAGATGTGGTTACCATGATTACAAACTCAAGACTACTAGTATTAAGGGGTGGCCACAAAAATCAAGATTATGCAACTGTTTTCTCTCCCATAGTAAAAAAAATCACATCAACTGTACAATATCTCAATATGGACTGGCCAGGAAGTTTGGAATCTGTAGATAAACAGATAAAACTCAAATTTTGGAATGATATTAGATTGCACAAAAAGCATTGATTTGGTTGTCTCTTTGGTTTCATGAAAAAAAGAGTAACTAATACTAGTAGTCTTGCAATCACAAGGCTTTCATACTGGGTGGGGGCACTTACAACCGTTGGGAGCACTTACAACCGTGCCAGGCAGGGCATTCCACCCAGGAATGGTGCGTGGGAAAAATGAGTTTTTATATGTTTCGGAACAGGCGAAAATGAGTTGGTACTTCCCCGGGTGCGCCCTTGGGCTGGTTTAAGTATGCTGCTGGTGTCTATATTAATGTTATTATTAACTACTTTGTAGAAAAAGGTGAGGCAGGCGTTCCTCCTCCTTTGGGAGAGAGGGCGCCACTGCAGGTAGGTCTTCTCTATAACTTTGTATCCTGGTGAATGTAGACGAAGCTACCGTAGACTTGTATGTCCTCCTCCTGCTGTATCCTACTGACAGGGTTGATGGCCTCCACTGTCCAGCTGTACTTTCCTGTCTCTTTGTACGTGTGCACCATGGACGGCCGCCAGGATAACAGGGGGGTCCTGGTGTCCGTCTCCTATGCAGGACATCAAGTAAAATACCTCAGGATAGAATTTGCAATCTGGTCATTGTTTGTTTGAATCTTTCTTTATCCGGATCCATGAAAGCTCAAATCTGATTGCATACAGTAATGAAACTTGAACGTACATATTTCTTTGATGGATCTGCAATTCTTTTTGGTATACATTTGTATATTCCAATTAGAGGGCACATTTTTCATGCATACTGATATTTGCGTAATACACAGAACTTCTCAACATCAATTTATGTTATTTATTATAATTACATCATGCATAATTTTTAGTAGGTACAAATTTACCGTGATTCACTTACACTTCCTATGACAGTTTTTGGATGGGCACAATCTAAAAATGCTTAGACCCATTTTTATGTACCTCTTCATCATCAAAGTCCCACACATAGTGGATGAGTCCAAGCCCTGATTGGTTACTGATTGTTGGCACATGACCATCCCCAGCCAATGGAGTGACAGTGAAGTTCCAGGGTTTGTTGACACACAGTGCTGAAGGTGCACATGCCTTCAAGGTGGTGATCTTATCTGTAGGAAGGGAAATATAACAGTTACTAAGATTTGAATAATACTATTTTGAGCTGTAAAATCAAAGGCAATCATCTAACTTTTGTTCTTGAAAATATCAGAATCCAACAAAATTAAGTATAATGTATGGCCTCAATCAGTCATTGGCCAAAATCCTAACTCACATCAGCCTGACAGCTTTGGCTATGTTTAACTGTCCTTTTCGAGAATGACAGAATATAGTCAAAGTCAAAGAATGACAGTCTCTGCCACATAAGTCACATGTAAGTATCTGTCAGCTCGCTTGGTTCTGTTGCTAAGTTTCTGCTTTGCTTTTGTACTATAGTCTTGCTTCTCCTGTTTTTAGCCACCTGGACAGTTTGCCTCTTCCTATCCCCCATACAAATGATGTACCTACCATTGACCTTGATGTACATGGTGGTGGAGGTGCACCCTGCGGAGTTGTTGGCCGACACGGAGACTGCGTACGTTCCCGCCGTGTCGTAGCTGTGCACCTGAGTGGAGCTGTTGCTCAGACCTGGCTGGGAGGTCACGACACCATCCCCAAAGTCCCAGGTGTAGACAGTACTCGCTTTAGAGCCCTGCAAGGATTCAGAAAAATGTTGTGTTTCTGGTTATGGTCTTGAAAAAACATTGGGTCAGTACCATAGGAAAGTATTCTCTTATCTTTTTTTTAATTTTATTTTTTAGACTTCAGCAAAAGTGACCCAACAATTGCATTTTAGCAATGTAAAACTGATATGCATCAGGTCCTAATATTTTCGACATCACATTGTAATTACACCTGTGTATATTGTGCAAGCACAATATGTACATTTTGTATACATCAATAAACTGATTTAAGAGGTACAATGTTCACTTCACATTCTTACATCAACTGTTCAAAGGCCCAAACTTTAGTATGAATACAGGAAGTCTGATCCAGATGTCAGATTAAAAATTCTCTGCCCCTTACCCATGAGTGGCCAACTATAAAGAGCCTAGCTTTGGCAGGTTTTTGCTAGGGTCAGTCGAGTAACTTGTAGATTTTCCCTAGGCCTGATCAAGAGAGCATTAGGCGCATTTTGGCAGGCCTGACAGGGGCTCAAAGAATTTGCATTCAAATGCTTAGTTAACAATTTCCCAGCCACCCAACATCATGCTGTACCTTTTACATGTTTGATGATTATTAGTAAGCAGACTACCCTAAGGAAGGGAAAGGTGAAACCACAATCACGTACCCTGTCCTGAGTGAGGTGGAATGTGACATTGGTATGTGTGGGTGCCGCAGGTCCCACATCAGCTGTCAGGTGCAGTCCCTCCGCCTTCTGCAGTGGACAAGGCACCTGGTTGGGTTTGTACCGGTCCGTCACACCCCCTGTACAGTTGTCAGATGGAATCTTCCTATACCTGATAACAGCGAGTGATGATATGTCATTGCAAGTAACAGGACAAAAACAGCAAATGAAGACCAATATAAGATACATTCGACTATTCTAATTTGAATGCTGAGTCTAAAACTTACATTCCCAGTCCCACAGATAGAAATAGTAACAATGGGGATACATTACAACATAGTATTGCATATACTTGAAATCTCAGAAATGTATGTGAATATAGCAGACACACAATGTGAAAATCACAAGCTAAAAATTTTGTTGTTAGCCAAGAGGTACATTTGTAGCTCAAGACAGTGTTTGTAGACAGCTGATTGGAAAGCATGTCACTTTTCCTCACAAGCACAATTATTGCTGTACAATTTGTATGATTTCTAATTATTGATGCTCGTATAAGTCCACAAAAGCTTACTAATAAGCTGATAATGCACTGACTCACCCCGAGCTCCTGAGGAAGAAGTGTCCTTCAGGACATTCACCCAGCGGTTTGTTCGGGTCGAACCAGTCAGTAACCAAACACACTGTCCTGTTAGCACCGGACCGCTGGAAACCATAATCACTGAAACACAAGCAGAAACCTACGCTAGATTCTATTGTGTGATCTGCAGATGCTTGGATTTGGTTTTGATGAGTCAAAACATATAAAATGGTCTCTGATCACCCTGAGGCCTTAGGAGATCCTACATCTACCATCAGGAGGGCTAGTACCTCAGGTAATACAGAATACACTGTGTTATATTCTATATCTATTTGGAAAACAGGACTCAATGAAAATGGCTGACAGTGGTCCTTACCACTCAAAGTCCTCTGGGGTACACTGACATATGGTTGTGTTGATTTCTCTCTCATAGTTCCTCCCGTTGTAACACTCTGACTCCACCTTCCTCCTTTCATACACTTTCCTTTCACCCAGTAAACAATGTCTTCCCAGCTGTAAAAAACAGTATCCTTTATTACAGGCCTCTCGAGATGCACATGTTTCCAATGTCAAAAAACCTGAGTCTACAATGTTTCTCTGCTTAAAATGAACAGAGCTACATGTATATGTCCTAAAATGAATTATTCTCAAGAAGGCTATTTTAGAACCCACAATGGGAAAATGATAATTTCGATATTGATTGCTGCAGTGGAGGGAGACATGTTAATGTGAAGAAAAAAAAATTAAGTAATTCTATGTTCACTGTTGGTTCCCCAAAATACATTTAGTATGCTTTGTCATAAGAGGTCACTACGAAAATAAAAACACTGTGAACATTTGTTGTGTCCAGTACCTGGTCACTGGGCACCCAGGTGGTGTAGTCCTGGTCAGTACACTTGGCCGTCAGGATGGACCCAAAGTCCAGTCTGACCACGTACCAGCGGGAGTCTGACTGGAGGTGACCAAATACCCTGGGAGGAAAAACAAACAAAGTCAGTGACTTATAAACTGGTGGTCATGCAACATGTGTGCATGTTTGGTGCTTTAGACAAATCTGCAAAATGGTCCATTGGTCCAATTTTTCCAGTTATACCACTAGACTACAATGACATACCAAAGGGTGAATGCAATCCTTAACAACATGCCTGCACATAGAAGAATTCTGTTTGTGCAGTATATCCGATAAACTGCCTTAAGAATCAACACACGTTTGGCACAGTAAGTACAAGCTGGGTAAGACTGGACTGTAAGGTTAAACCATTTGATCCACTCATTCCTCTCATCTTTAACAACCATGCTTGTGGCGTGGCTTTCCTCAAACATGAGACCTTAGTTTGGCACCCCATCGGAGGGCTGTCCCAAGTGGAGTGAGGTAATTCATGACATTAGTGCCCTTCCCTAGGGCACAACATTGGGGCCTGCTAGGGATTGGACCATTAGAATACCACACCCATACTCACAGAATGATGAGTGTGGCCTCTCCTGGCTCATTCAGCACCCCGTCAATCAGGAGGGGCGTATCTGTGAACTTGAACGACTCCCACTTCTGCCCTTCTGTACAGCTGTACCTGTGGAATACGTCACACACAAAAAACTGAAAGTCAACATCATTCCTTTACCCAAATTTACGAAAGTTTCTGAAGTTATACTATCCACAAATATCGTGACACACAGACAGACACACACAGACAGACACACAGATACGCTAAAAACAATATCTCCCTTCTTCATGGATCAAAAATAGTTCAGAATCCTATTATTGGTGGAAGTTCTTTCATCACAGATAGCACACTTGTTAGACTAGCAAGTAAACACAGACCATTACTACTGTACTACATATTGTTTACTTCATACCTTGCATGCAGTTTCCAGGGCCAGCCCTTAATAGTAGCATTTGGTTAGTTGGGTAGCCCTTAGACACATGTGCACTAAGCTTGATGCATATGTGTCTTTTTATCTATACCGCCAAATAACTATAAAAAGTAAATCAAATCCACTTACTCCAAAGTGTCTGTAGGCTTGCCAGACTGCAGCTTGACTGCTACAATGGCCCCACCATGGTCCGTAAACACAACATAGTAACGACCCTCCAAAACCTGCAACATTTAACACAGAGAAATTACACCCAATGGGATGACAACTAGACTAAGTGCAAATACTAGTACTCTTTATAAAGTGTAATTTTCAAGTTTCCTTTTGGTTTCTGTAGTAGGGTATATTCTTTACAGCGAGGATTTACTAGAATAGAACTTCCCCTTTAATGTGCTTGACAAATACATAATACAATTTGTACCTTCAAGACTATTGGACCGCCATTTCACATCCCATCTGAAAAATTGGGTGAAGCCCAAACCAAGATGCCCTTCCCAGGGTGTTCCTGAGTTCTGATTGGAATCAGGAGCTCAATTGTGTGGCTGCTACCAGTTGAGCTATGTAAAACTTGATCTTCCCATGATCTTCAATCTCTTCATGTGACCTTAAAAATGACTCAACCACACTCGGATATTCCATATTCTTACCTGACCCCAGGTTAGTCCTCCATTGTGTGACACATAGACATCAGATGATATGGAGTCCAAATCATCCCCAACATTACCTAAAATATGTGTAAATACAAAGTCAAGAACAGACTGGAAATTACAAAACACAAAGTCATCTTAGCCTGCAGACCTATAGACATCCCTAGTAAGGATAATACAGTACTTTGTTCATATTGTCTAACTTGCATTTATTATTTAAAACATTTCTTTCCCTTTATATCAAAGGGCAGGAAATATAATTGTAGTGAAGACAAAAATAGTTTGTACCTTGTGCCATGACCAGGCCCACAGAGGACTGTCTGGACATGATGGAGGGAATGCGGTAGATGGTTTTGCTGAAGTCCATGTGCAAGTGGAGGGAACAGGATGGCTGGGTGAAGATAAAAATAACACCATGTCATCATTAGGTTGGGAAATCACTGGATAACAAAGTTTTTGTACAGTGTTTATTCCTAGCTGATTTTTTTGTGACGATGGTAGATTAAAGAGGCCGTATGGATCAGAAAATCTGTTTCAGGCAGTTAAGTCATGAACCATGACGAGGGGGAATGTAAACTCATTCACACTATAGACTGCATTCTCCACACTGCAGCAGTGACACCTAGTAGAACCAGTCAGAACTACTCTGAGAGATGGTCATTAAAGATTGGCTATGTACATGTTGTATAAACTGGACAAAGAACTTTGTTACACAACATTATGTTATTCTGTCTATTTCATGAATGTCTACATACAAAATGTTACACATCGTGAAATTGATAATTTTGTTACAGGTTTCATAAAAGTACATGTAGCTATATATATAGTCATACCAAAGTGCAGTTGAAGGGCTGCCCATGGATGTCATTTACAGGTGCCTGCACAAGGCTCCACTCTCCGCCCTTATCCCAGGTGATGAGGGTTCGAGGGTCTCTCCTGGGGGTGTGTTGGTTTGCCACAAACGTTCCCTTCAGGCCTTTCACCTTTTCAAAAGCAAAAAAGGTAGTTTAGTATATGAAATACTCACAACACAACACAGCACAGCACAGCACAGCACAGCATAGCATAGCATAGCACAGCACAGCACAACATACAAATGTAACAGATACCTTGCACAGATAGAATATCAGATACTGAAAAGGATAACTCTCTAACAAAGAGAGAAAGAAGCCATAGACATAGGAGACTGTCAACCATCCATCAGCCAAGACGGGGGTCAATACCAATGGCACATCTGATCCCTTGCTTACATCACACTTCCATTCAGGTTACAGGACATACACTCCGGGTCATTTCAACTTGAGAAGAATCAGAGGACTGATCGAAAGCTTGCTGGTAAGAGATTTCTTTTATGTATAGAAATAGCATATTAAAGAAAGGGCTTGCGTAGAGTTATCATACCTCTTGTACATCCACAAGAAAGCCACTGGGTAGGGACAGAGCAACCACGTTCTCCAGTGTAAGAACATAGTACAGCCCTGTGGTGTCTGACAGGTACAGACTGGTCAGGTTGTCACGATGGTTCGCTGCCAGGAAGACCTGGTCCTCATCTGTACTCAGGATGTGAAAATCCTACCACAAAAATGGGGACAACAGCAATAGATTTGGGCATCAGTGTTTTATGATGATGGAACAGGTATTATGGAAAAGGGATGTCAGTGAACCCTTGTGTTGTATGTATCAGTACAAATCCATGCCATTAAATTTGCTCATGCCACATTTATCTGCCAACACTGAAACTTAATTTCTTTAGGTGCCCTGCAAGAATATCATCCGACAATAAAATGCTACATGTGTATTACAGAAGGGCACTTGAGAAATATTGATAAAGCTTGGTAGATTTCAAGTTTTTTTGTCTCTTTTGAATGCAGAGGTAAAAAAAATCTACAAAATTACAGGTAGAGCTTGGGGTGCTACCTCCTACCTCAGCTCTTACGTTCCTGGGCAAAACTGCCTTCTGGAAGTCTCCTCGCTTCCACGACACGTACATGGTCACCTCAACTGCTGATTTCTGCAAAACAACAGAAAGATTCTGAAGTTTAAAAAAATATACATGTATGTAATCAAAATAAAACAATCACTCAGTACAAAAAACACCATTCATGGTGCCTATGGCAGAAGCCATCTCCATACCAAAGCCCACTGGTGCACTGGTATGTTCAATTCCCATACTTTTTCCCAAGTGCTAAGTGCTATAGCAAAGAGAGCTAAGAAGAGAAAAGTTTAACAAAACTGTTGATAGCTCTTGTAAAGACCATAAACATGTGTACCTCAACAAAGATGTACTGGTCTTGCACCAGTAATGAGTTCTTGTCGACGGTGCCCAGGTCACGGTGAGCGTTCTTGTGAGAACAGTGGGGGATGAGGCAGCTGACATACAGATAGCCACCTGGAAATGAAGACAACAAGCATCAGTTAAATTACATGTACATGTAGTTTTTTTATATTGGGGACGTGTTTAATATTTTTAAGGTTTCTAAGCCACCACACCAATGTGCAAGCAAATCTACTCCTCATGACACAAGGAACAACAAACAATAATTTGTACAGTCAGTGAGTGTAGGTGTTACCAAAGTTGGGGTTTCGAAAAGCAAAATGCCTCTACAGGCTTACAACTTTGGATGTCTATAGTCACAGGGACTATAATCAAATTGAAGATGGTGAACCTAACCTGCATGGCTGTCATATACCTCCATATGGACCAAGTGATCATCCTTGTCAACTCCTTTCTCACCCCTGGAGGATGGAATAATATTTACGATAGCAATTCTTTAATCATCTATGTACAGAGCCTAAAAATAGAAACAAACATTGTATTCTTCAAAGATCTATTCAATAAATGAATTCTCTCTGATTGCTGTCATTGTACTTTTGCAAGAACAGGGAAGCTCAACAAAAGTAATGAAGTTCTTACCAGAAATAGTGTCCCTTTGTTACATGGGTATGTAGAGTGTTCCACTGTCGTCCAAGGTTCATAGAAATGTAAAGCTATATAGACAGGAATAAAATACAGTATCTATCAATGTTAAAATGGAAATCATGTATTGTCATAAAAAACACTTAGTCTTTGTACCAATGATTGTCCCATACTAACCTGCAACTGTGCAGGAAAGTTGAGCTTAAAGTAAATGCAGTATAGTAGACATGGGGTTTGACCCACACCCACCAGAAAGGACCCCTAATAGTATGGATCCTTAACATGCTTGAGGTGTGGCTGTTCTCAAACAAGGGGCCTCTGTTTTATGTCCCTTGTAGAATATCCCTAGCTGAAGGTGACCCATCAGTGGAGTGAGATTAGGGCACTACACCTGGGCCTGGCCAAACCATCACATGTCCTATATCAAAGAATGTCTTTGTCCATTTCAGTTGTAGCATTTCACTAACATGTCCATTGTCAAGACCATGCAAATAAAATTTTTCTGAAACTATGTTACCTTCTGCGAGTGGGAGTCATAGCCTAGCACCCAGTCATCACGACTGGGGTGAAACATCAGGTCAGTAGGCTGGAATGGCAGGTTTTGGACCAGGTGGTACGTTGTTCCTTCATCATCAGTGTAGTACAGGGACTTGTTGTTGGCAATCAGTAGTATGAGCTACAGACAAAAAGGTTAGATTAAGGAAGAGATCATAGTTACAGACAGGAATGTCATGTTACAATCGAAGAATTGGCCACCAAAAACTTGCTACTTAATTCTTAACAGCTTGGACAGGTTCTTACCTTGTTCTTGTTGATAGGACAAACGTAGTAGTGTGATAGCACAGTTCCCGCTGTAAACTTGTTGGTCTCATTGTTAAAGTTGTGGCCATCATCAGTTGATCTGTGGTTGGAGAAAAACGTCGCACAACTGTGAGCATCTTTGCCGGTAAAGATGTAATGAAATAAAAGCTTACAAGAATTTCTTTATTACTACCAGCCTCACACACTAGCATGGCAGCTAAACCTATCATAGCTACCAAGTCTCTTCATCCTCTTATGCAAGGCAATGATATGTTTAGATTCCAGGCAACTGGCTAGATGTTGCATACAGGCTCATGTGGTTTTGAACATAAAGAATCATTTGTCCACTTAAGCTTTGCAACATTAGTAACGTGCACATTGAAGTCGTTGGATGTTCAATTTCGTGAAGGAAGCCCTTAACTCTAGATCTGTCTTGTGGTGCCCAATAAACTTTTAGACAGAATGTCGATGATTGCCTCAAAACAAAGAAGTGTCCAATATATGATTATGAATATATTGTGTATATTTGGGTGTATTTTGATAATTTGGAGTTCAAATATGCCTCTCAAATTGCAGGAAATAGCATTTCAGAATACTAGTAATGCACAAATTTTTGGAACAGCCCTTACAGTTACAGTGTAGAATGCAGACCATAAGCTAGAAAGTGAGTCTTTCAGCTGCTAGATTTCAGTACAAAATGTCTCCAATCCACAGATTGCTCCAACATCTCACCAGTTGTTGCATACCCCCAGGTACGTTTTAGGAAATACAACTCCCAGAGGACAGAAGTAAAACAGGTGTAACCAGATTGTCACCATGGCAACTTAGTATTAAATTACTTCATTGTGCCTTCTTGGTTAAAACTTTAAAAAAACATGCTTCAAAATCAACCAGCAAATAAGCACTTTAACACAGTTTTATGTGAAATAAAAGCTGCTAAGTGCTTCCACAGTACCCATCTTAATACAACTGGATGGAGTGAGGAGTTTCCCAACGACACAACGCCTCGCTGGAACGCCAGGGATCGAACCCATTCGACATCCCAAAAACGTGTTGCTATGAAATTTTTACAAGGGCAAAATATTAAAGATCTAATGAACCTAACGTGCAAAATGAATTTACATGTACATTGCACACAGTAGACTTACCTCCAAAACGTGCTGTCCATCACAGATTGATTATAGGCTATTCTTCTGGTCAGGACAAATATTGCCTGGGTGCACACATGTGAGAATATCAACAATTTGAGACTTTGTTTACGATGTCTCATGACCCAACAAAATGTAACGTTAAACATAACACGAAAAATTTTCTTATCATCATATCATACATAATATTACAATACATATCACCTGATACAAGATAATTTATTCATCAAAGTCAGATATACTACACCGATCTTGCGTGCTGAAAAGCATTCGGTCCAAACAGAGCCCAAATTCAATGTCACGATGAAAGTTGAGACCCTTACCTCGCTGTTTTCTCCCGACCAGTGGATAATCGCTTGGTTGTGGTTTGTTCTGTTGGTCCCCAAAACGAAAACACTGCTTTCTAGTCGTGTTTTAGTGCTTTTTACCGCACCTACATGTGTACTTCTCTCTGATCTGTGAGGTTGTAGAGGATCGCTGTCTTCTGAGGAGGATCTCTCAACGACTTGAGGTCTATACAATTGCTTCCTAGAAGTTATCTTAGTCCATGCAGGGTTGAAAATCAAAATCAAAACAAAAACACCACCCAAGAACTTCGCCGCAGTCGCCATTTTGGATCGCCTTCTTCTCGCGAGATGTTGTGAAATAAATGTTTTGTGCGAGATTTATGTGGAGGTGTGGTCTGTGGGGGCGGAGGGTGGGCGGTGGTCAAAATACGGACTTCTGATTGGAAGCTGACGTCCGCATCCAAGCACATCGACGAAGTAGCCTTCAAAGCTCTTCAAGCAGAGGTTATGTTCGGGCTTGTTTCTGATGACGCTTTATAGGCGTTTTTGTCGGGCTTTTTTTTCGCAAGATTTGCATGTGGACAAAGAGTAAACCTCACAAAAAAGAAAGGGACCCCCCAAAAAGACAAAACAGTGAAAACGTGAAAACAAGTCGGAGCCGCTTTATATAGAGAGCATCAAGGAGATTAAATATTTACCTCCTTGGAGTGTATATAAGGATTGTAATCTACATAGATGGGTAATGCTTGCAGGATCCGCTATCATCTATCTTGGTCATTTGAATTATTGAACTTGAAAAAATGCAGAAGCAACCCATGCAAAAGGCAAATAACGGTCAGGATAAGTAGCTTTCTTGTATTGGCATATCAATAGTTACATGTATCGCCTATATATCGGGCATAAACAGATAGATACGAGTCATTCGACAGATCGCGTGGCGTGATGTGTACTGAATATACGTCAGGACCCCTAATGCAAGCTGATACAAACACGGTCTAACACAAGATAGAGATCAAGAATAAAAGATTGAATACTATTATAGTGATAAGCAAAATGGATTTGGCAGTTTAAAACAATTTCTAAGTTTCTGAAATGAAAAAGTCACAAGAGGCCCTTGAATTAGAACTTGAAAGAAAAATCGTGCCGAAATCATCCTGATCCGCAGGGCTTTATTTCGACCAAGGAGGTTGCAGACTTCTAGACGTCTCTCTCGTTGACGCCTGCGTCCCTATGGTGATTTGCATATTAACAGGTGTGACAAAGGCTTTTGTTTGTACGGGTAACCGCCACCCTCCGGGCTGACATTGCACAATCTGCCGTCACGTACCACACGTGCATTCCCTGGGAGTTCCCCTTAGCGATTGCTTAATACTACGCAACGGTAAGTACCTGTTTCAACCGCAACTATAAATATTACAAACACGTCCTTCAGAAAAAATGCGCTAACGCCTTTGCAATGATGACGGGAAGCGTGTAGTGAACGTTGTGTACTTTTTACTGGGGAACACGCATTGAAGGGCGGCAAGGAGAACGTGGTATTAAAGTAGGGTAACAAACAGTTAAAGTAACAGCAAGAGACAAATGTCTACATCGCTATCATATTTCCTGAATCCAGCAGAATAATCTGGCTGGCTTTGCATGATATCACCTGGTAGCCTGCTAGGCGGTGGCTGCCCCCAAATATGGTCTTCATTATCATATTTGTCTATATTTGGAACTAATTAGCATATGTCAGACCTTATTTGGGCCTGATTAGCATGCTCTAATCCATATATGGAGTTGTTTACGTCATTTTTGGCTTTCAAATATCGAAGGCGTGTTCCAGCTGGTCCCGAGCTCAAGCTTGGACAGAAGATGGCCGGACTGTTTGAGCGAGCAGAGGTGATCTTTCTAGCGGCTATGGGGCTTCTTGGTGCTGTAGACCACGGGCAGGTAAGTGCATGCGTGCATCTACTGCGTTTTATTCTCATATACGTGCCCAGTAAATTTGCAGATTTTCCTTCTCGTGAAGGGGCAACGCAAAAGGGAAAGTATGTTTCATATGGTTCGATCCTGCAACGGAACAAAATTTAAATGGTCGCCCTGCAGTGCCGTTTACCCGTAAACAACCCAACCTCTCCTTTAAAAAAAATAAGTGTGTGCTTGGCGTCAGGAACCACACTACCTCTCAAAGCCTGCGATAATAAAAATATATAAACCTACATTTTCAATAAAATAGTCTGCTCTTCTGACAATATTTCAGTATAGGCTTCAGCAAAAATCCTGCTGTGATTGCGTAACCAGTCCGTTGTTTACCGCTTGTGCAGGCCATAGTAACTGACAGCTAGCGTCACCTCACCGTACCACAGTTTTGTTCCTAGATATCCTGCTGTTGGGTTTTTATAGTAATACTGAAAATCAAATTAGAATACCTTTGTCGCACTAAAGCACGCCTGTGCCTGTGTGACTGCCATCACGTTCATAATTTGTACAACATAATCCGGATTGTACCGGTTGGGCCATTACTGGGGATGCCCTTTGTTCGTCTGTCAATTTCACCCACCCTACCAATCAAATCACACTATTCTTAACGATATTTCCAGATTTTTTAAAAGGAAAAAGCCACTTTTGAATAGATTTTGTGCCATGTGTACTGGCTTTTATTTTGGTGACTTTGTATGTCTGTTTTTTCGCTCTGGTCTGAGCAACAAAGGTGTAGGGTTTCAGGGTTGCCCTGGGTTGCATCATCTCTACATGGTGTAGTGCTAAAACTCGCCTTGGGGTGAAGGTTAGGAGGAAAAATAAACCGTTTTAACTATGTAGCTGAAGGATGATGAAATTTCTGCTTGTACAAATGTGTTTGTTGAAAGCAAGGTCAGATATTTGAGAAACAACAGCTGTTTTTGTTCTCTGGATATTGCAATATCAATCGTGTATTGCGTGAAGTTGACAAGTTGTAACTTTATCACTTCTGAACTTTCCCCACCCTGGAAGAGTGAGTCATGGAGAAACCAGTTTAATCCAGTATCAAAGTGACAACTGGCACAAAGTATCATGCTTGTTGATTTATCGTGTACACCTTTTTTTTAGGAGCTATGATTTGTTTTTAACACTTATTTGAGTCCTTTTACATATTAATTGGTCAACATTGGAATGAGCATCAAGCCTCACTTGAAATGTGTTCGACCATCGCTTTATTTTACTGCAGTTTGCATATTTCATTATGGCATTTTTGGGCGAGATACATATTTGCCTTGTTGTTTTTGTACTTCAACCCATTCTGTAGTCCAAAAACTTAACTGAAAAAGGAAATTGTTTGTTGTCTAGACCATCCAGTGGGGCATTGCATCTACATACCAATAACAATACCACGACAGAAATAACAAAATTCCAAAGCAAAGGGATATGTTTTCATATGACTTGACTCCACCCAAGGAAAGGCCCTATTGTTTTGCTAGCCTGCATGGCCATGTTGTGACCTAGTTTTGCCCAGTGGGCATGAGTCCATGCATGTGCCAGGCCACAACAGCAAGTCAGTCAAGCACGTAAGTTATGTAACAAAACTTTCAATCATTATCTACAACTTTCTATTGGGTATTTTGTGATGGTTTGTTCATTTGAAGCTTGCATTTTACCACCCTCAGGATGTCAGTTGCAAGTGCATGTACATTACAGTTCAATTGTGTACACCAAACAAGCAAGCCTTGATACCCACAGGTACTAAGTCTTAAAAACAGAACCTGTTCAATAGTAATAATTTGATTTCATGTACTTAAACATTTTCATTTGAAAGTGAAAATAGTGAGTGGCATATTTTTTAGCCTTCCTAGAACACTTCAAGTTGCAAAGGTAAGCGCTTATAAGTGAGACTCAAGCCTGGGCATGTCCAACCAAACTAATCCCTATGACAAGCAAGTGCCTGAGGTGAGATGAGTCACTGGGAAAACACCTGAAACCACCCTTATTCCTGATATAATGTACTTGCCTGATGTACATCTTACATTTCTTTAGAATATGTGTTCTAGAAAGCAAATTTGAAAAAAAAAGCTAAAGAGGGCTAACTGTAACAGTTGTACTCTTACCTTTGTTCCCCCAGGCAAGAGAGTTCTGCAAGAAGCAGGACAAGGAAGGGTACTGGTGCGAGACCGGACACTGTTGTGGGGATGGAGGCTGTTGTACCTACTACTATGAGCTTTGGTGTAAGTACTTGTACCACTATGTGCACTTTTCGTATATTAGGCCTAGGAAAAAATGTGAAACCAGCCCCAGCATAATGCATTTAAAAACGCCTTGCATAGACCTTGCATAGACTATCTTTGTTGCTCAACTTCGTGTGTGAGTGCAGGGACATCTCATTTTGGTGTTTGATTTAAATCTAGCCAAAACTTTCCAATGCTAGAATGTTGTTGTATCAAAAGGACTTTGACACTGTGTCCTTCCCCTTACTTGCCATGGTGAAATCCTTGCCCAGGACCTGAGGCAAACAAGGTTCTTTTTATGAGACTGGCTGTCAAGGAGTATCTGAACTAAATACAGGGTCAATGTCAGGACCAGTCACCCTATGTGTGATTGATGAGTTTGAAACACACGCCTTGCAACCTTCAGTGCCTCTCAGAAACCACAACATTTGCAAAGATTAAAACAATCCCACGGTATATAAAACTTACCCTTTAAAGTGCAATAGCTATTATATACCTCATTTAACAAGGTAACAAGCCTCGTTAGCTTGACATAGCATTAGTCTGACATTTTGAAATTGGAAATTAGCATAGTTTGCAGGTTGTCCTCTTCACGGTTGGCGAGAAAATGATCTGAATATTAAAATGGGTATTCTTTGTTGATATTAGAATTAGTTAAAACTTAGTTAAAACTCATTCAAAATGAAACTTGGCAATGACTGCTAAGCCACATGAATTTGAACATCTTATAAGTTTAAAAATACTTCATTTGTTTTGTTTTTATACAAATTGAGTGACTGGACAAACTCCCTGGACAATTTGTTTTCACCAAATGAAGCTAAATTCTTCATAGACTTGTCCATAAGTCTGTACTCAGCCAAGGATCTTCCATCTTATCTGGGTTTATCATTTCTTACTCTTCAAAATAATCTTTCAATCTTTAATTATTCAAATCACATCAGAAAGCCGTTAACTGCTATTATTTGTGTTTGGAGGAGTAGCATATTGGCTTCATGGATATAAATGTTTGTATCCCCCCCTTTGCTAAAGACAGGAATGGTATAGTCCTGGTTGTTTTGATCCACTGCAGCATTTTGTCAGCTGTTTGTGAAGGGTGAGGGAGAACTGAATGGTTGTAATCCATGTAGTGGGAAAAGCAGGCAGGGGGCCATTATCAAGATAATTGAAAGTGTTTTGAATGAAGATGGAAGAGTCAGCGTTGATGGATCTAATCCAATTGTCATCAGTGATCAAAGACATCCCCCCAATAATGGCCCAATACTCATCATCACTTTGTGGCTCCTCCCTTTTCTCTGTTCACAGAAGTATAGATGTGTATTGACATGTCATGGTTTATCTTTTTCCCTCCGTGTTTTGAGATTTCTACTGATGCTAATTCACAGTCTGTGATCAAAACATATCCCCAACCAACTGACCCCATGAAACATGCGATACTAATAATTGAAATGTACGGTTTTCATGACATGATCTGTGTTGGCATGTATGGAGTAAAAGTGCATTATTATGTGGAGCACAGTGTAGGTTGGAAATCAGTATGCAAAGACAGGATAGGAAATCTGGGACATTCCCCAATCTCCTGGGGTTACCAAATCAATCAATCAATTTCATGGAAGTATTTAAATTCTTATGGTGTCCGGGCAACAATTGTCATTGTATATGATAAACAATATTTAAAAGTATAAACATTCTTTAATATGGTATCAGCAGACAATTGTCATTGTATATGATAAACAATACTCAAAGTAAAATCTGTAAAAATGTTAGTAACTTAGTGTACAAATTGTTCGCTGTGACGCATTAGAAAAAGCATATTTCAGTATTATACATGCAGAATATTGAGCTAATGTGACAGTTGGGCTCCTTGTGAAGGTGAAGGACAAATGCAGAGATGTATTTACCAAACAACAGTGACTGCCACCTAAAAGGTCTCTGTGCAATAACATTACCTTAGGCCATTTTCAAACTTGGCAGCATAGGGGTGTTGATGGCTTTTTTGGTGATACAATTATTGAGTCTATAAAATCTAATGTCACAAGGTGATATATATCCTCAGGCCTGTCACTTGATACATTGCCAGAAGTTTCAACATGAAACAGCCCTCCCCGAAATCAATACATGGTAATGACTCATCTCGAGCACTGCATGTCCCCAAACAGCTAAAGTACCTCGATTATCTTTCCATCCTGGCACAACAGTGATCTGCTTCTGGGAAGGAGTTCGGATGTTCTCTAAAGACAAATGTGCTGATGTAATTCATTGAGACAAATTTAAGTTGTTTTTCTGGGTCCCCTGATTACCTCCATGGTACTCATAGTTTTCACTCTGGTTTTGGCAAGATATGAGCATTGCCTATCTAATATCCAGTAATCTAGAGTAGAGATATATTGGCTAGGGCATCGGATTCGGCGGATTACGTATGTATGTTTTACAACAGAGAATGTTGTTTGTATCTCGGGTATTGGCGCAGAGTGGCTCTGAGAATGGAGAATATGCGTGTTCAGACTTACAATGTGTTTTCTGGGTTAACCTCTGTCTGGCAACTGTCAACAAAGCACCAGTTCTTGTACAATGTAGAACTTTCCAAGAAACTGAAAAGCTACAGTGACGGCCAAATAAAGCACAAACCAGAAAAATTGAACAGCACCAGTCTTTATCAAGGAATAAACCTCTGCTGCTGTAACATCACAGTTAATTCAACTAGTTCAAGAATGACTTCCACCAACACAGATGAACTTTCAGGGTTAAGGGTTTTTAAAACTAGATACGTTTTACTTGGGTCCTTATTTTCATGCCACTTTGGGGACATATCCTTGAGAGTTGAGACATACATAACATTCACACAGCCCAGAATGTTGCTGACTATGGAAAATGGCATCTGTGAAAATAACAAGTGACTTCATATGGCCATGACAGCCGTCCTTGCCATTGAACTCTTGGTGTACATGCTCCTGGGAATTATGTGTAAGTCATGGTTAACCTGTTTATTAAGTTATGGGCAAGCGAGGGAGAAGTTAGTAGCTCCTGTACACATGTATTTTGTTGCCAAATTCATTCTTGTTGTCAAGTTCTTTGATAATCATAGATCTTAATTGCCAACCATCCCTTTATTAGCCTGTGTACCATCCGGGTCGATCCCTTTATGGCTTTAGCCCTTAATAAATCCTGAAGATGTTTACTTTCAAGCTGGTGATCTCTCACTGTCTCAAGTCTGATATAATCAGGAAAATTAATTATCTGGCCTAATGCCTTTCTAATGTGATTTCTATTGGTTGAAATTCCTTCAGGGAGTCTCCTAGGTGTCAGAAAGCATTGTGAAATCACTTTGAATGCTTGTTGACATTTTTGGCAATGATGCAGGAGTCCCACAATATGATGTGTTTTTTATACACGATTTCAGTACTCAAGATATATTGCTCATCAACAAGTCAGTATGAGCTTTGTACTTTTTATCAGGAATAATGTCTGAAATCTCTACAATGTTGATGACAGTTATAGATGAACTTTGCTTGGTGAAGCTGATCAGGTTCATAACTAGAAAGAAAGGCTTCATTTTTGTGAATTTGTGGATCTTAATATTAAACAAACTCAAACCTGCAAAGTTGCAAGCTGTAAGAACTTTTACTTGCAATTTGGAGAAACCTTATTTTTAATTCCCAAGCTTCTGTTCCTACTTACACTTTCAGTTAATCACTTAATGATTTAGAATAATTGACCTGGTAATGTTTGGTGACAAAACACAGGCTTAATTTTGTTTTCATGCTGGCTTTTAGACGATAATCTCGTTTTTACTATCCTTTTGTTTCCCATTGTTTATTCTAATGACAACCAAATACACAAATTGTTTTGGCCTGGGGCAAATTTGGTTTGTTTTGAATCAGACAGGCAGTGGTCCATCTTGTGGTGCTAATGGAGCTGACAGGCATGAAACCACAAATGACCTCAGGCACTTGGTTCCCTGCTGGTTTTGCTGACAAATCTAGTCCAAGGATGGGTGATTCCATTCTATCCAGGGATGGGTAGGGAGGAAAATGTTTTTACTTAGGAAACTAAGAAAAAGGGAGTGTGAACATTAGTGCATGTTGATGATTATAAGGGAACTGTGAATGAAGGACAAAGAAAAAGAAATTTTCCTGCCTGTATATCTATATTGCTAAGGCGGGAGGCAATGTAGATGGTAACTCATTTCTCATTGTAGTGAATATTGTACAAATCTTAATCTAATCCCAATGGTAAAAGAAACTGTTTGTTGCCATGTCCACCAGGCGGTCCGAATTCCATTGATTTCTTCAGACAATTATTTAGTGGTTATCCTTTTGGCCATATATGATTTCTTAGTAATTGCATACCAGCAGTGCTAAGTTTTGTGGCAATGTAGTAACTACTTGGTCAAATGGTGATATTATTCACTGGTAATGTGGTATGTGATTCTCTAGTTACATGTACATATATAAATGGCACGTTTGCTGGGTAACTAAAATCCCTCCCTATACTCCCTCCCCCCTAAAGCAGAAGTGGCGTGAGGCATTACCTCACTTGTTTTTGACCAGGGGCTCCCCTTTTGTCAACAGCAGCAGCTGCGATCTGGGGCATGTCTGGGCCAACTCAAGTTAATCACTGTCCGCTATGACACGTCAAACAAGTTTTACGATCAGAAAAGTGCTTGAGAAACTTCATTTATTTTTGATTGACCAAATCCTTGTGAAGTTGCATGGAACCAAGTGTGATGTACTGAAACTGACTGAACGATACCAGTCAATTTGAGGGATTTCATTTTCTGATTTTTGCAGTGTATGTTTTCCATTGTTTTTCTGTAATGGTCTAGTCTGTACAGCCTGCCATCTATGGCTCTCCTGGACTTTTTTGCCTGATCTTCACATACCATTCCCTAATTTTACAGTGTTTTGACCAAGCTAGACTGCTAGGTAAAGCAGGAGCAATTAATAGCTATAGGCTGGGGTAGGGTATTCTCCAAGCAGAGTTTTGGACATGTGAATGTTTTGGGCATTTTTGTTGGGCATTTCTTGCAGGAAAAAAAGAACAAAGAAAAATGTGTACAAAGATGTTAAAAACAAACTGGAGTGGCACCTCTGCTATGACTACAGCAGAAGCTGGGGCGAGGGTTGTGTGTATGAAACTGTGTCAGCTGGGACTTGTTTGCCATGTCAATCCTGGCAGCACCAGACTTGTTTTTGTGCCCAGTGGAGTCCCCCAGTCAGCAAATCTGTCAAACAAAAGGGTGGGGATCAGGAGGGGTTCAGGGAGAGGTCGCAGTGATCTACACTGAAGGAAAACATGAAGATCAGCCTCAACATACAGGAAAATGTATGAACCCAGTTGTTGTTGATTCATTTTATTTCTTCCATAAGATTACATACAGACAGTGATAACATTATTGTTGGATAGGAGTTTTATCTATAACTTGTGTATGATACTATGAGTATGACTAGATTGAGTGACCTGTAAATATCATACAATGAAGGGAACAATGGACTTGTTATGTAGTTGGAAAATTGAAAGAAAGAAACAGTGCAAATGGAATAAATTTATGTTGGGGTGTATATAGGACATCTATTGTTGACTTTTGGAGCCATGGCTGATTTAGGCCATTCTAACAATCCATCATAAGTCTAATCTGACAGCATGACATAATGTTGTCTAACATTCATGTACACTAGACTAGTTATATAACACAATAGCATCATCTGAAAAGCAATCCAAATACATTGCAATGCAGTTTTTGTAAGTTATTATTATCAACTACATGCAACAATTACATGTATGACCAATTTTGATCCTTGTTTTAGGTCTTGTATGTTGATATTATTATTCAAAATTCATCTTATCAACTATTTGCGACTTCAATGTACAATTCTATTTATCTCTGTTCTGACTCTGATGGTTTCCCTATAAACCTTAGATAACCCAGGCCACCTGAACAATGCTTCATACACTCTATCTATACATGAAGCATTATCATTGCAGCACTAGATGTTACAGAATCAATATCCCAGAGATGAATACAGTATGTAGTAGATATTGGAGTGAGCTGGGACGCTGCCACATAGCTGCTTATGCGCATGCCAGCCAGCCGCTCAGCAACCCCTAGCAACCAGCAGGGCCCTGTTGCTATTTATAGACTAGGCAGATTAACCATGATTCATTGCAACATTGAGCCCGCAGCTGTATTCCCTGTAGGGCGAGGGTGCTGTTTATCAGGGTTGAACTTTGTGGCCACTGCTATACTTGTGCATGCAGATGGCAAGGTCTAATAGGATTGTGTTTGTTCAACAGAACATTCAAAATGACAACAAGAAGGACACATCGTAATAATTCATATAGGACAGAAAGCATTTTTTTTTAAATTTTGCTGCATGACAGAAAGTAATTATTACAAATGGAAGGGGAGAAAGGTACATGCAGGTGGTTCACTGAACATTCAAAATGATAAATTAATTGCCAACAATAGAGAGATGTGACAGAAAGTAATTACTAGAAATTTATTATATGACAGAAAGTAGTTATCAAAAATGGAACGTGAGAATGCTACAGCCTTAATTGTTTTGTTTTTGTGGTAGTGATGACCTTGGGACACTAGCTGGGCTGTAATTGGCTATAAATTCAAAGGGGTTGAAAAGTTCATCAGCGGCCCATCCAATTTTATCTCCGGTTCTGACAGCTGTAATATAACATAGAATTTAAGTGTATTGTATTTCTTTGCTGATTGCATCAATACCACAGCCTTTGTTTCAGCCCAGTAATGGTCTGTAGTACAATTGTGTGAATAACTATGCCATGATGATTTACAATACCAAAGGCAAGCGTTCTCACAGACATCTCCAGAAACACACTTTCCCATGTCAGCAAATTGAAGTGTCTCAAGATGACCTTGCAACAAAGCACATGTATCTTATTAACAAGCAACCTTGAGATCCCTGTAGGGGTTTCTCAGGATATGAGCAGGAGTGGCAGAACGTGTTTTTCATTTGAAACTGCAGGCCTTTGTTATGCTGGCTTGTATGTTTTTAAATAGAAGTTCCTTGTTATTTGCTTTTTTGTTGTTGCCTGAACTGCAATAAAGAAATGTTTAGAAATAGAAGAATTAAATAAATGAAATAGATTAAAAATCATGTTCTGTTGTGTGTTTTGCAGGGTTCTGGCTGATCTGGATCCTGATCATCGTCCTGTGCTGCTGCTGCATCTACCAGCGCTACAAGGTGCGGCGACGACAGGAGCGGCAGAGACGACAGCGAGAAATCAACCTGCTCATCGCCCAGCAGGCATCACTACTACATGCACCACCTCTCAACCTTGGTGAGACATCGTCTCCTCATGTTTTTAACTGGGGTTTGGTGGACTGTGGAGGACATTGGAAGGAAGAAATCTGTATAGGAAATTGGAAAGAAAAATAAGACTTTTGATGGTCAGCAGCTCTTATTTTTTCAGGAAATACAAAGAGAACAAAATATTAATGGTACGTTTAATAGGAAGGTTTATAAGAATGACAATATTTTTTACTTTCTGATACGAAAATACATGTTTGATTGTCTTGTGCCATAGTTAAACATTCAAAGTAGTTGGAGAAAACACACAGATCTGGGATGGTTCCAAATTGCTGTGGCATCAAGTTACTCAATCTAGAAAGAAATGCAGCTGGTAACTGACTTTTTTTTTGGTGACACTGATGCCCTCTAGTGAACAGATGTGGTATTACACGGACAAGTAATTTCTGTCTTGAACAGTTGTGCCATAGAGCCCTCTAGTGGTTATGATTTAAACTGCAGGTTGCGAAAACAGGTCTTGTCCATTTGTAATTGTAAACAATATACTTACATTTCGAATCAAAGTTGAACTGTAATTTTGAGCACAACATTTTTTTGACTGTCCATCTTTTGTCTTAAACAAGGAATAAGCATGTCTGCACCAAATGTTTCACCGATCACCAAGTCACTAATGCTATCTGCATAATATGATATGACATTACAGAAGCAGGGGTTTGCTGAGTCATTGAGTAAGACTGGAGTTGAACACAAAAAAAATTAAATTTAGATAAGTCTAATTTTTCAGTTGAAAGTTGCAGCTTGACTTTGCCACTGAATGATTAAGCTGTGCAGATAAGATTTCAATACACCATACTTACCTGCCTGTTCCTATGGTTTATTCCTGACGTAGATGCGATCCTGAAGTTGCCATCATACCAGGAGGCTATCACACAGCAGGTGGACACCAGCCCCCCTCCCCGCTACACCCCCACCCTCCACCGAGCGGACCGACCACAGCTACCTGTCTCCCAGATCAGACCAGCACAGGTCACCGTCACCATCGAGGGGGGCAACACGCAAACTGTAACAACCAATCTACACACTGGGTAAGAAGAACAAATGTATTACTAACCTTCCTCATTCTTTTGAATTCACATACTGTAAATCTTGACATGTTTGTGGTAGTTTTATTTTTAGGCTGCCTCTCTACTGTAAAATCATGACACTGTGAGTGGGCTTTTGTGCTATGGCATTATATTGCGCTTAAACTTAACATATCACAAAAAATGCCTTTCACTGCCGCTGTAAAATGTAGGAAGACGTTATATTTCTTCATGCAAGACAAACTTGTGACACACTCCCTCGCAGATAGCATTGCTTACTCTGTTTTTTTTTTCATTGTTCTTGTAGGGGGCCATTGCCACTGTCACCTGTCTCAGGATCCCCGGATGCCAGAACACCTGTGTCAATCTTTTCGGACTGCAGAACGCCATCGATCTTGGACAGTTCGCCGTCCTCGTGTATTGTGGACACTGTCGAGGAGAAGGCTGGCATCCCTGACGACACCCCTCTCCTCGGAGCATGCGGCGACGCACCCGACCCTCCCACGGGCACGAACAATCAGGTAGAGACTTGTGCAATCGTTTCAACAGCTAATAATGGCGGCACAGCGCCAGGAATCGTGGCAGCTACACGTCCAACATCTACTCCAGACCGCAGTGATGTCGTAGACCCGTCACCTGAATCTATGCAGTCTTCGGCAGGTGACGGAAACATGGCGGACAGTTGTAACAGACAAGCAGGAGGGAGATGATGTGACACAAAGCTATAACTGACATCAGATGTAGATATGGCAAGATAACATTTTACCCTCCGACATTCCAAACTGTTCCGACTGGGTTCACTGAAGCATATCAATTATATAAACAAAGGGTTTACACATGTGGAAAACATCGAATAGATACCTGTGGAATGGATGTCTTAGTGATGTTGGAAAATAGTAGGCGCTCCCAAAGTGTGGTGATGCGATCCTTCATGGGTGTTTTCTTGGAGTGGCATAATGGAGCGGGCCTCTTGAGTCTACTATAAGAAAGAAAACCCCCCTTCTCTGTTACTCTCCAACATACAGGACTCTATCTCTATTTAGTTTTCTTTTGACACACGTTATTTGGCAGCTCCTGTTGATCCAGTTTGGATTCAAAAGCAGTGTAACCACTAGATTTCAAATTTAGGTTTATGGTATGTAGCTTTCATAATATTTTTTTGGAGAAGGAAGTTGAGGCTTGCAGATGATGTACATCTAATTGGTACAAGTAGAAGTAGTACAATGCATCCTTCCTTGTCTACCTGCCTTGGTTTTCATAATGTTTTTCATGTATCTGAATGATTTCAAAGAATTTTTACATTTAGTTGAATCATATTTTACTGGCCAGATTTTGACGAGAAAAGATGGGTGGCCAACTAAGACAACTTCATGTATCACCAAACATATTACTGCAAATACTTTCAAAGCATCTTCCATATTTAAAAGGATCTAGATTGGTGCATCAAAAAAGGTAAACGTTATGACAGCCTATTTATGTGAAAGTAAATTTATTTCCCCTGTACCTTGGGGTACAATAAAAGGACAAGGAGTCTAATATTTCAACTTGCCTATCCAGTATACAGAATCCATGGACATAGTTTTGTACACAAATTTTTGGAACCAAAATTCTGAGATTCTGGCAAGATATTCTGATGAAAGGAGTGGATAACAAATGTTACATTGCTGAAAGTGGAAATAAAGGGTATGTTTTCTATGATGAAAATATTTTGAAGGGATGATCTTTGAGACAAAGGAAAGAAGTCACAAGAATCAGCTAAGAGATGTATAGTGACACTGATTTCTATGGAATCTTATGGACTTCGCTAAGTACAAATGTATAATGTATTGTAACTACATGTGATGGGAAAGAGGTTATTACTTTCTTACGAAAGGAGAATGCCTTTTTAGGTAAACAGCATATTATTTACTTTATACATGTTGTACATGTGGTTAGGATATTAGCAGATAATGCTTGAATACTGAGGGTCATACGAGCAATATTGCATATTCTGAAGTACAAGTTCAGCTTGTGAACTTTGTCATATTATGAGATATAATGGTGGATGGAAGGTCCCTGCTAAAACATATGATCTCTACTGTACATTATATGTAGTCATTGACTAAAGTACAGTCATATAGTCAGTGCATCTATATGCCCTTGACTAGATAGATATTGGAATACCTTGATGATAAAGCGTAACATGTAATCTATCTACTGGGCTTTTTGAAAGGTATTATGAAGTACAGACAAATATGTATTTTGCATGGTCTTAACTATAGTAACAGACCTAACCTTATGCAGAGGTCCAGAACATATGCTTTGTTTGTTGTTATGATTACCATAGCCATAGCTACTTATTTGTCAAGTTTGTTATTTGGTGTTTATGTGTATTTCTGTTCAAATTTTTTAAAGATTGAAGCAAATGACAAAAAGATCACTTAAAGCTGTACGATATATAGTGACTCACAAATCTGTACATGGTGTAAATTTTGAAGATGTAAAAATTATTTATGTAATAAAAATTGGTCTGCAAAGAATTTTATGCTTCTGTCTTAACTTTAACTGGGCTGTGAATTGATAGTATATATATATATATATACGCACACATTTGCATTTGCAAGTCTTACTAAGGCCACAGCAAGTAAATTTTATGGATGACATCAGCGCACGCATTAATTTTCGCCTGATTTCAGAAAAAAGAAACAAGAATTTTTTTCTTCTGCAGGGATGGTCAACATGACGATAAAGTACCAAAATGAGCAAATATGTTGTATTGTAGCCTAATAATTGTACTTGTAGAAGTGACACTTGCGAGGTACCCAGGGCTGTAGTTGTAGAAATGAAACTTATTGGATAGTTGTAAAAGTGACACCAATATGGAAGCCATGAGTGTGGTTACCAGCTTTGTTGGTGATGCCAGTCTTCTACACTAGTGTCACTTTTACCACACCAGTACATGTCTTGAATACAGGAATGAATGCCTTGTCGGCTCCGATACCAGGTTTTGTCCCTTTAATTCTTGTTACAACATTCATCACAACTTTTTCGTGCCTATTTTTGAAAATGTAGCCATCTTGTGTTTTTTTCACCCATCTTGTTTTTTTTTCGCCCTATCGCACTATTTTTGCAGTCTGCAGAGGATGTCATCCATAAAATTTACTTGCTGTGGCCCAATAATGTTGTATAGATCTATAGCTAAGGGTAAAAGATAAGTAATTTGTCCAGCTCAAGTTAAGATGCTGCCCTTTGCTAGTCCAAACACCAAGAGTAGCATTGACTGTAATAATATGCAAATCTAGACTAGTGTGGTAACCATATTACCTGGAGCTTGCCGCTATCTCTATAGTGCTGGGAGTAAAGACACTATATGTCCACCAGCTTGAAAGGCCAGCTGAAAAAAAAGGCTGCCAGAAACAGATCTATGCTTAGACAACAGCCTGGTAAAACACCCCTAGCCAACAAGTGGAGAATGGTGACCAGGCTCAAGATTCTTGAAAAAGAGAATCATTAAACTTTATTGAAAGGTTATTTAGTGAGACAATAGTTAATCGACTAATGTTATGTAAGACATTGGCATTTCTAACTTGCATCAATAGAGATAATATGCAACAGTCTCAAATGATGAAGCTGTACAAGGCATTTAAGCACTATAGGACACCAAGTACAGTACAACATTTGTTTTGATTCTATTCAACAACGGTAGTAGAAATTAACATTCACATTATGCTGAATACATACATTGTTAATTCCATTGAACATTGCAATATCAACTGCTGTATTATGTCCATGACCATGACCTTGCAATGACATTTGATAGTTCTATTTTTCAAGAAGTTCATTTCCTTTTCATGGAATCAGGAGCACTGTCAAAGTCCTTTCCCACAGGCTGTTTGTACTGACGATGACCTGAGAGTGATCATCTTACCTGAGTTAACAATGCAAAGGCACTGAACCCTGCTGGTGTATGTTACCCTGTGTGAAAAGCCCTGTCCTGACGTAAAGAGTTTGATTTTTGAAAAATTCGTTTCCTCCTCGAAACAATGGGCTACACTGTGTACTCCACACTATATAAACCCAACTTCGTGGGAAAGCTGCACACAGCGTCTCCAGTTTTTCATGGAGAGGGTCTCGTCAAGAAGCTTCACTGTACACTGGGCGACCATTCCTGGCTTCCACGGCTGTGCACAAGCAACTACTGATAAAAAGGTTAGTTTTCTTCTAATTTGGCCGGCTTCATACCAATTTAGGCCACAGCAATTTAATTTGTTGCTTCTCAGATCTTTTTTCAGAAAAAAATTGGACTGGCAGGTCGAAAAAAGTCTGGGGTGGAGAGATCGAGGGACTTACTCAGGTTACATAACAAATACCAACAGATTTAACAAATGATAAGTTTTCAGTTGGTACATTTATGCAACAAATCAATATTTAGGGTGGTCCCTGATTAGCAAAGCCCCAATTTTGAAAAAAGTAATATACGTACCGTCCAAAATAGCCACGCACAGTCACTTAGTTTGAGGCCCATAGTTTATTTGGGAGTCAGGAGAGGCAGTGAAAATTTATCAATGGGAGGTGTGGGCAAAATAGGACAGCAGAATCTGAGAAGCAACAAATAAAATTGGTAGTGGCCTTAGTTGAAATTCCTGTTGTTCTGAGTCTTCCAACCCACAAGTTGGACTTCCATACATTTGTACAGTACCTATAAAGCCACTAAAAATTGAAGGTTAATCATGTCCAGTTTATATTTACAGTGTACTATAATTACTAACTTAGTTACTCGGAGCCAGTAAAATGATAACGTTTAATACTTGGCGATTATAATGCTTGCTAAGTTTTAATGTATTTCAAGAAACTACAGGCATCCTAACCATGACTGACAAGACCTTGCCTCCCTTCACCGTTCACGGTGGGAGCACCTCCTCTCTGGACACCCTTGTGCGGAAGGTAATTATTTTATTACCATAACCAATCAGTTCTTAGATTTCATGACCGGTGTTGAGGTGAACAAACCCACTCAGGTTTTTAACATTTAGAGTTTAACTGTTCAATCCTTACCTGGGGAATCTTATAGCAGTCAAAGTGGATTTGAGTGGGAAGAAGATAGAAATTTAGACTAGAAATGCTGCTGTTGAATCAACAAACTTAATATCATATTTACGCCATGTCTGGATACCTGTGATTAGATCCTTGCATTGTCCGAGGTGACTTCAATCCACATAAAATAATTTTATGTCTATTGTGTACTTCAATTGGAAGTTATATTTGTATGTCACAAGATGATTATCATTATCAAATTGACTGAACATCGAGCATTTGCTTGTAGCAAATTTATGCACACCTGTTGTTCACTGTATTTCAGAAACACAACATGTCTCAGCCCCGTGACCGTCGCATGTTGTATGGCATAGCTGCAGCAGTTGTTCTGGCCGTGCTAGTCAGTGGGAGCATTGTGCTTGCCTTCTACCTGGGAGAGATCGCCAAGCAACCAAAGGTAAGATATGTGCCTATATTTTTTCAATCACTCTGCGACTGATCAGCAGCTTGTAGTGTGCATCATCATCATCACGGGCGGCTTACCCGGACCAGGTCCACTCTTTCCCTCCAGACATTAATCACGTCCCCCATAGCATTATAGATAGTGACCCAGCCTCTGACACATTGAAGTCATGAAGTTAAATCCCGGGTCACTATCTGGACCGGCACTGTAACTTACTAGTAGAATTTAAAGGCTGCAATATTGGGTCAGTGTGATGATGTTACAGTCCTGTGGACAGGACATTGATAATACAATATCGCTAAATCAATGATTTTAAGTATTTACCTGTAAAAAGAATGCAATTCCGCATATGTCTGCAATATATATATATATATATATATATAATTTTTTATCTGATCATACAAATGAACCGTTCATTCATTCATTGATTCATTAAGCTGTGGACTACTGTTCATTGTGATTGTAGATTAAGCTTATTTTAAGGGGAATTCCCCATACAATGAACCTGTATAGCATCTGACTTCCCTGTCACAACCAGTGGAAGATTAGCTCAAATGCTCAGAGTTCATTGAGCGAAAACTAGTTTGAAATAAATTTCACTTTCTTGGGCATAGTCATTTGAAAAGTTAGAATGCATATGGCAGATGATGTCATTGCTGTACAATAATGCATATCATTCCAATGGCCAACAAACTACATCTGGGCAATCATCACTATGTACATATTGAATGAATGAAGACCTTTATTGTACATTTTTGCTTTCGAACACAACAATTCTGCTACAGTCTCCCCATGAAGTTTCGGAGTCCACCAATGATGAGTATGAGGAGGCGCTGCTGGAGCTTGTTGGTGGGATCAACTGTACTGAGGTCACCGAGGCTCTGGAGAAGTTGAAGCAGGGAGAGATGGATGTCCTGGGGTCAGCGGTGGACGTCAGCCGACATGTGGAGTTCAAGGAGTACCTGCGAGGTCGTGCATCAGAGATACAGTGTGAGGTACATGTATGCATGAGAGATGTATAGTATGCAGACCTTTAGCCTGCTGTTTGTCTGATCCTTACCTCTTCCCTGATGACCTTAATGAAAAGTTGTTCTGTGCCTCCATAGCTCCATTTCCTTAATAATTACAGTACTGTAATAATTGTAATTCTGATATCATGTGCCTCAAGTTAAAAGAGATTGATTCAAATTGACGGTACTTAGATGCATCAGGCACTGTATGTGAATATGGCATTCTCAAGCACCCGGGTACCTTAAAGAAAGTGGACAATGGCAATGGTACCAGGTTGGTTCTGGTTTTATGATTACAGCTATGATTGTAGTTAGGAATTCATATGTTGCCTGGAAAGTGAATTCATGTGCATGAGAATGAATGTTATAACCCTTTGTTAAACTTTTGTGTTTCAAGGTTGATGAAAGCTCCTTTTTTGGAGACGAGGGTGCATCCGACTCAGAAGAGAGTAGAGTTAAGCGCAGCTGGTTTCGCTACTGCCCCACACGCTGGGTTGGAGATGGGTGGTGTGACCCGGGCTGCAACACTGCTGGGTACCGCTATGATGACGGAGACTGTTGTCCTGACACATGTGGCGCCAGGTAAGTAACAACATCACAGTTGTTTGAAAGGTGACAGGTTGTGTATCAAGGCAAACTGAATTGTTTAAATTCTGTTTTCAAATCCGAAAGACATTTGGGATATTTGCATCAGAAGACTTTTGCTTAGAAAGTCTTTTTCTTTCAACCAGGCGACGTCGCTACAGGTGTGGAATTGCTGGGTATAACTGTCACCAGGGCCAGAGCGGTCCCCCTGCTGCGTTTACCTCTACAACCCGACTGTGTTACCGCTGGTACCCGGACGGGGATGGCGGACAGTGCGGAGGGGGAGCAGCTCGCCATCTCTGCGCCAGTGTTGACCAGATGACCCCGTATTACAGGGACGATACCGACAACCGTGGGGGAGGCTGCCGGATGAGCTGGAGGATCGAGTCCAGCTACCAGTACAGGTCAGTTCAGCACAATGTTGAGATGGCACAGTCTGCAGTTTGGGGTTGGTGTGGGGTACCTGGGCATTGGGCTTGAGCATTTGGGTTGGAACCATAAGGTCCCCATTTGCTGCCCTTGGCACTTTGTACCCGGGAGGTAATACTGCGGCTGGGTTATACCAAAAAAAGCTGCTTTCTTTGCTTAGCACTCAACACTAAGGAGGAAGAGTATCATCAGAGTTAAACACAATAGACTAGCCTCCTGTTGTGGTGCCTTTCGTAAATATACAGTTTTGTATGGCCCAAGGGCTACAGAAATGGTGATAGGTGTCAGTAACAGATGCACCTGTCAGATAACTTAGACAGTGCACTATAACCAATGCTGATTAAAAAGTAGCCTGGATTTAATTCTGCTTCCAAACAGTATAATTATACATTGTTTTCAGCAAAGTGACACACAATCTACCTGGAAATGGATGATGCAAAATGCTCACAATATACACATGATCCATCAATCATCCTGACAGATGGCAATCTCTACCCTGACAGATTATATATATACAAACCTTTTTACTTCTTGATATGATCTAATTCAAACTGACTCTGTCATTGATTGTTTTGGACAGTGCCTCGTGGTTCAGAAACGTGCAGCTTTGCTACCGATGGTACGCAGATGGGGATGGCGGGCAGTGTGGGTCTGCTGGCGGCGGCGGACCCAACGGTGAATTCTGCGCTGCCGTGAATCAGTGGACAACTTACTACCGGGATGATACTGGTACGTAGCACTACCGCATTTTATAGTTGCTGCAGTTTTTGACTGGTTTACCATCCAACATCATTATTCTGACTTTACTACGTAATCTCCTGCACTCATGAGAGATTGCTGTCCTGTCTTATCGTTATTTTATCTTTTGCAGTTTAAACAATAGTCAATTTAGTTCAAGTATACTTCAAGAGTAATAAGAATGAATTGACTTGGCCAGAAATATTGTCAATGATACATGCTCTGATCAATGAGAGATTATGAGTTGGTGAATTGTTTTTTCTACGTGTCACCTAGACGGGCGTGGAGGTGGCTGTCGCATGTCGTGGCGGCTGAAGCTTCCGTACAACGCCCCGGCCTGGGCCCGTGATCTGAACCTGTGCTACTACTGGTACCCCGACGGAGACGGCGGTCAGTGTGGGGGAGGGGTCAGCCGCCAGCTGTGTGCACGGGCCAACAGCTACACCCCGTACTATCGTGACGATACCGACAACCGTGGTGGTGGCTGCCGCATGTCCTGGGGGATCAAACTCAACTAATCTGATGTACCGGGCAGACATCACAGTTCAGAACTCACATCAACTTTTATTCAATTATTTTCTATGTCTAGCTGGGGTGAGATGAAAATTTAAACTGAAATGACCTCAACTGCTTTGATATCCTGTCTTCTTTCTTTATCAAAAGAAAATCAACATTCATGCACCCAGTGCTGATCAAGTGAGCCAGAATTTCTCCTCACGCCAACTTAAAATTTTTTAAAGCTTTCTAGAATACTTACGGTCATGTTTTCTTTCACACAGAACTGCAATGTCTACCTTACATTCCAGAGAAATGAAAAGTTTTGCCCTGTTTGAATCTGTATTCAATCAAGAATGTCTGTCATTGGTGTGTTTGCTGCTTATTATGCATGACCTGTTCTTGTTTTTTTACTATTGAGGGCTTTCACAAACATTGTAACATATTAGCTGATTGCTTTGAAATACTTAAATGTTTAAGTTTATGGCTTCATTGGTCTATGCTGTTTGTGTGAATCTTTCATAAATCCTACAGGGAATTTGTATTTGCTGGGAGAAGGACACACTGTTATCTTTAATGTTAATTGATTCATATGGATAGATTTGTTATCTTTGTGACAACTTTTATTTATCTCATAATAATCCTTGAAAATCTTACCAAATACATGTAACTTTTGGGATATTGAGAATTTCTCGGTGTTGATATTTAATCTGATTTTTAATACTGGTGACTAGAAGAGATTGTTAGTTGTAGTGTTATCTGTTCATGTGTTATGCTTCTTTTGGCCAGGTGTAGAACCAATATATCGAATTTCCTTTTGAAAAGGCAACTTGAATAGAATGCCAAATTCTCAATCGACGTGTATACTTGTGACCACAATGTAAAAGAAGGAAAAACTTGCCCCCTTCACCACTTTCTTGCCCTCCACCCTCACTCTTTCTAGAAAGTCTGTCTACCTAGAAACCCTCATAACTATCTAACGTTTTAAACTTTACAAAGTGTAATCACTGCATACAACCATGTACATGTGTCAGGAGGCGCGAGACTGATGTGGGTTTTTAACTCTTTTTAATCCATTAAACACTACATCTGACTCCGAGCCAGACCTCTCTCTGCCCCTGGCTATCCCTGAGTGACTTCCCCCTCTGCATCCCTAGGTCTATGTTGGTCATCTGTGGGCCAGACTAAGTACATGCCTGTGACCCCATCACACATCATCACACATCCCCCTTTTTCCTTTGATAGAAATCTCTGTTTCTATCACAACGTTTGCCTAAAACATCACAACGTGTGCCTTAAACTTTACATCATTAGATTACATCGTGAGATGTTTCAAACCAAACTGGTGTCCCTGTCCTTGGTGCTGAAGGTGAAGCCACTTAACTCGCACGCAGTTATGTTATCTTCATCATCATCGGTCGACGTGCTTACACACGGCGGGGTTATACCGGCCCTTACGAGGTTATGTTATGCCTAGGTTACACATAGCCGAATTTAGCTCCGGAACACCAGCAGTCGGCAGTAGTTCGGGAGCCCGGGAGCAGTCTGACGAGTTTTAGCGCCGAACATGTCCCGAACAATTTCAAACTATTGTTTGCGTCTTATGTTGGGAGTGGGACCATTAAGCCCGGCCGCAATACCGTTTTTAATTGCTAGAGACTGTGCGCTTGTTATTCGCGTTGCTTTAAATAATTACATCAGCAGAGGAAACCAATGGGGAAAGAAAGACTCTGGGTCAAATTGATCTCATCAGCAGAAATGACCAATGGGGAAAATCCTAACTTAACTGTATTTACAGTAACTCACAGACAGGTAAGATAACTTTTAGGGCAGTATGGTGTGCAAGCACACTGCCTTACTGTCAGGAGGCGCGAGACTGAAGTGTGCTTTTGAACTTCTTTAATCCATGAAATCCTACTAGTGACACAGGGCTGGACCTTCCTCTGGCCCTCACCACCCTCCAGTGAACTCCCCCCTCTGCATCCCTAGGTCTATGTAGATCATTTGCGGGCCAGACTAAGTATATACCCGTGAGCCCATCACACCTCATCACACTTACTTACACACAGCCCCCGAGGGCTCACACCTGTGGGAAACCACCGTGTGCTCCTGATTCCAAGTAAAGGAAACAAACCTCTTGAAAAACAAAACTATCAAATTTTGTTGAAAGGTCATTTGTTGAGGCAAAAGCAAACCAGTTATGTGAGGACATTGACATTTCTAACTTGCATCAGTGACACAGTCCTGAATATGAAATAAGAGATTTTAATGGGACTAGGTAAAGGTAAATCCCTTATTTTAGATCCAGCACCTGGATCGTAGCAGCCTAGTTATTACCTCCATGAAATGTCATGGAGGTTATATTTTACGCAGCGTTTGTCTGTTCATCTGTCTAGACGTCTGTCTATCTGTCTGTCTGTCTGTCTGTCTGTAAACAAGATAACTCAAGAACGGCTGATTGGATTGGTTTTGTACTTGGTATGTTGTAATGTGTTGTAGTGTATGATGAAAGCTGGAAATGATTAGATTTTGGGCCCCCTACTTCCCTTGGTACTGCAGTGCAACTTCCGGGTTTGCTATCTCGTGTTCTGAATAAGCTATGGTCACGATTTTGGGGTGTTAGATAGCTCTTGATGCGCTAGCGGATATCATCAATGATGATAAAACCAACATGGCCAGTAACCTTAAAGATACGGTGCTTTTGTAAGATGCATTACTGTGATTATATATAAATGTACACGACCAGCATGCCATTCGCAGGCACTTTTAAGTATGAGTGAGGGTCGGACCACGAAGCTGGCCCTAGGGAAAGATAAACACACTTGAGATAACAGATACTACGATTACCTACACGTTTATTAAGTTGAATCTCCGTAGTAGATGGACACCACAGTTTTTGAAACAGCAACATGTAACGTCACATTTCTTTTCTTGATTTGATGAGTTTCGCTCAGCACATACATTGTAAAGCAGCCCATTTCCGATGTCTTCTAATATCAAATATAAATTCAAGGGCAATAGTGACAACTTGACGACGCCTCGGGGATGATCGCTTGTTGCTACATACGTTTAAAAGGAAAAAACATTGACACTAGACATTGCTTGGACCTGGAAGCTATAAAGAAGAGTGTAGTATATACATGTGGCGGTGCCTTCCAATTTTTGGCGCGTGAAAGTTGGAGCGCCACAACAATGGCCGGCTCAGACTGTCCACTCAGCACTGCAGCACCGACATTTAGACTGACAAGGTCAAGAAAAGGACGAGCATCATTTTTGGTCAGAAACAGAGAACTCGACGACATGAACACAAAGACACCGCGTGTAGTCAGTGTACTCCTGTCTTCTGACATGTCTTCATTAATCTAAATCTAATCCGACAGAATAAAATGGCGATTTCACGTCAAGTAACGATACAGTATATTGACCAAGGCAAGGGGCTTGAAAAAAGATCCATACGGGACGCTGGACAAACCAGAAAGGTAACAATAATTCTCGATTAATTCCACATCAATATGAACTCACAACATGTATTGTTAGTTACAACGCACCATAACGTGGCTGAAACCGAGGAGACAACGTGTTGTTTCGTTACGATCCGCCACATTTTCATGGCATGCAACAGCAGAGGTTGTAATAAAATCCCCCAGTCATGCCATGCCCTTGTAATGTTATATGACACATGAAAGAGCCGTGGAAGGAACAATCAAAGGACAAACCTGTAAGACTTTGGTAACTAACGATGTGATTAACGTTATTAACAGTTATTAACTATTTCTGAAAAAATAATAGACCTTTAAGGATACCTTTACCAGCATTTGTTATTTAATAATTTCGTAAACACAATTGACTAACGTTATATTCCAAACCGGAAGCGAATACCAGCCGACCAAAAGTAACCAAAGGAAGTAATACGGTCTCAAGTTATGTATCACTCCGAGTGTGCACTCTTAAAGAGTACCAAGAAAAAAAACAGAATATGTCTGCATGAACGTATTCCTATAGAGGTGAAAAAACTTTTTGGCTAGCCAAATTGATGCAAAATGTTGTTTTTAATTGAAGTAATTAGCAGGAAACTTTTCGCAATCGTGTGACCGCCCGAATAACGAGCTTAGGTGCGTGCTTTGTTGCCGAGATATGAGCCCTAACCGTAACCCTAACCCTAACCCTAAAATAGCCCTAACCCTAACCTATCTTCAAGGCTGCCAAAGTTGGTATGATTCGAAAGGTGGGTACTTGTAATCTGCAAACCGTTTTGAAATTTATGGCTTATGGAACTCAACCCCTCGAAAACTGTTGAGATGTGTTATTCTAGAAAATCGAATCCCCCTTCTCATCCTCCTCTTTTTCTTGGAGCCGACGTAATTAAATCTGTCAAATGCCACAAACATATCGGAGTCCACCTTTCGTCAAACTTGTCATGGAACCCCCATATAGTGCAGATGCTAGTCAATGCATCAAAAAAGGTATCTATTTTCAATAAACTTAAATTCAAGTTATCTCGTAATGTTCTGGAAATCATCTACAAATCTTTTATTCGCCCTACACTTGAATACGGAGACATTAAATGGCATGGCTGCACTATCTCCGACTCACAACTGATAGAACGCATCTAATACGAATGTTCACTTGTTGTCTCCGGTGCTATTAGAGGGTCTTCATATTTATCTATTCTTAAAGAACTTGGATGGGAAAAACTATCAGACCGTAGACACGTTCACTCTCTTATTTTATTCTACAAAATTATCCAAGGTCTCACCCGTCCGTATTTGAGAGAGTTGATACCACCTTTTGTATTAGACTCCACTCATTACGATCTACGCAACAAACAAAATATTCAGATACCTATATGTTCTACAGATCGTTTCAAAAGATCTTTTATTCCCTACGCTACTTATCATTGGAATAAACTGACTCTGGCCGATCGCTCCTTGAGCCTTGCTCTGTTCAGAAAAAAATTGACCAAATCTGTGCGCCCCGTCCTTGTTTCGTACTTCGCGTCAGGTCCCCGTTACCCCTGCGCTTTACTCACACGTTTTCGTCTTGGAACCCATAGTTTAAATCAAAGTCTGTTCACCCGTAAACTTGTTGTTAGTCCAGCTTGTTCTTGCGGTTATCCATGTGAAAGTGTCAGTCACTTCATGTTACACTGCCCTAACTACAATCATCAGAGTTCTTCCCTCTTCAGCAATTTGAGAAGACTGGTAGGTTTTAAATGGATCTTCTTTTCTGTCCCCTGCAGACAACTCCAAAATATTAATGTTTGTGCAGACTTTCTTAATAGATACCAATCGCTTCAATAACGACTAAAAATCATCCTACCAGTCTTAAGGGACTTAGTTAATCATCATATTCTCAGTTTATATCTTTGAATCTTCATTTGTTGTTTTTGCTTCAGTGCTTTGCCTACTTGTTATTTTGTTATCTTGTTTTGTTATCTTGTATTTATTTATCCATGTATTTGTATTCTTTTGCGGTGGCGGCATGAATATAAGTCACGACTTGAGTGTGCCGTCACCATGTCTTGTAAATATATGTTGCAATAATAAAAAAAAATTGCGTGCTTCGTTGTCGAGATCTGAGCCCTAACCCTAACCGTAACCCTAACCCTAACCCTAACCCTAAAATAGCCCCAACACTAACCTATCTTCAAGGCTGCCAAACTTGGTATGATTCGAAAGGTCTACTGGTGGGTGCTTGTAATCTGCAAACCGTTTTGAAATTGCGTGCTTTGTTGTCGAGATCTGAGCCCTAACCCTAACCGTAACCCTAACCCTAACCCTAAAATAGCCCTAACCCTAACCTATCTTCAAGGCTGCGAAACTTGGTATGATTCGAAAGGTCTACTGGTGGGTACTTGTAATCTGCAAACCGTTTTGAAATTGTTGTCGAGATCTGAGCCCTAACCCTAACCGTAACCCTAACCCTAACCCTAACCCTAAAATAGCCCTAACCCTAACCTATCTTCAAGGCTGCCAAACTTGGTATGATTCGAAAGGTCTACTGGTGGGTACTTGTAATCTGCAAACCGTTTTGAAATTGCGTGCTTTGTTGTCGAGATCTGAGCCCTAACCCTAACCGTAACCCTAACCCTAACCCTAAAATAGCCCTAACCCTAACCTATCTTCAAGGCTGCCAAACTTGGTATGATTCGAAAGGTCTACTGGTGGGTGCTTGTAATCTGCAAACCGTTTTGAAATTGCGTGCTTTGTTGTCGAGATCTGAGCCCTAACCGTAACCCTAACCCTAACCCTAACCCTAAAATAGCCCTAACCCTAACCTATCTTCAAGGCTGCGAAACTTGGTATGATTCGAAAGGTCTACTGGTGGGTACTTGTAATCTGCAAACCGTTTTGAAATTGCGTGCTTTGTTGTCGAGATCTGAGCCCTAACCCTAACCGTAACCCTAACCCTAACCCTAAAATAGCCCTAACCCTAACCTATCTTCAAGGCTGCCAAACTTGGTATGATTCGAAAGGTCTATTGGTGGGTACTTGTAATCTGCAAACCGTTTTGAAATTGCGTGCTTTGTTGTCGAGATCTGAGCCCTAACCCTAACCGTAACCCTAACCCTAACCCTAAAATAGCCCTAACCCTAACCTATCTTCAAGGCTGCCAAACTTGGTATGATTCGAAAGGTCTATTGGTGGGTACTTGTAATCTGCAAACCTTTTGAAATTGCGTGCTTTGTTGTCGAGATCTGAGCCCTAACCCTAACCGTAACCCTAACCCTAACCCTAAAATAGCCCTAACCCTAACCTATCTTCAAGGCTGCCAAACTCGGTATGATTCGAAAGGTCTACTGGTGGGTGCTTGTAATCTGCAAACCGTTTTGAAATTGCGTGCTTTGTTGTCGAGATCTGAGCCCTAACCCTAACCCTAACCCTAACCCTAACCCTAAAATAGCCCTAACCCTAACCTATCTTCAAGGCTGCCAAACTTGGTATGATTCGAAAGGTCTACTGGTGGGTACTTGTAATCTGCAAACCGTTTTGAAATTGCGTGCTTTGTTGTCGAGATCTGAGCCCTAACCCTAACCCTAACCCTAAAATAGCCCTAACCCTAACCTATCTTCAAGGCTGCCAAACTTGGTATGATTCGAAAGGTCTATTGGTGGGTACTTGTAATCTGCAAACCTTTTGAAATTGCGTGCTTTGTTGTCGAGATCTGAGCCCTAACCCTAACCGTAACCCTAACCCTAACCCTAAAATAGCCCTAACCCTAACCTATCTTCAAGGCTGCCAAACTTGGTATGATTCGAAAGGTCTACTGGTGGGTACTTGTAATCTGCAAACCGTTTTGAAGTTGCGTGCTTTGTTGTCGAGATCTGAGCCCTAACCCTAGCCGTAACCCTAACCCTAACCCTAAAATAGCCCTAACCCTAACCTATCTTCAAGGCTGCCAAACTTGGTATGATTCGAAAGGTCTATTGGTGGGTACTTATAATCTGCAAACCGTTTTGAAATTGCGTGCTTTGTTGTCGAGATCTGAGCCCTAACCCTAACCCTAACCCTAACCCTAACCCTAAAATAGCCCTAACCCTAACCTATCTTCAAGGCTGCCAAACTTGGTATGATTCGAAAGGTCTATTGGTGGGTACTTGTAATCTGCAAACCGTTTGAAATTGCGTGCTTTGTTGTCGAGATCTGAGCCCTAACCCTAGCCGTAACCCTAACCCTAACCCTAACCCTAAAATAGCCCTAACCCTAACCTATCTTCAAGGCTGCCAAACTTGGTATGATTCGAAAGGTCTACTGGTGGGTACTTGTAATCTGGTAACCTTTTTGAAATTGCGTGCTTTGTTTTCGAGATCTGAGCCCTAACCCTAACCCTAACCCTAACCGTAACCCTAACCCTAACCCTAAAGTAGCCCTAACCATAACCTATCTAGAAGGCTGCCAAACTTGGTATGATTCGAAAGGTCTATTAGTGGGTACTTGTAATCTGCAAACCGTTTTGAAATTGCGTGCTTTGTTGTTGAGATATGAGTGTTTGAGTGCTAACCCTAACCGTAACCGTAATCTAGCCCTAACCCTAACGTGTGTTCAAGGCGGCCAAACTTGGTATGATTCGAAAGGTCTATGGGTGGGTACTTGTAATCTGCAAACCGTTTTGAAACTGCGTGCTTTGTTGTCGAGATATAAGTGTTTAAGTGCTAACCCTAACCGTAACCCTTACCCTAACCCTAATCTGGCCGTAACCCTAACGTGTTTTTTTTTCCATAATTTTAATGAAGGTCTTTTGATCTTGCCTTTAAGTTTATAATATACTTTGGGGGCATTTCTAGTACAAGACAGGCCACCTTGTCCGAGAAAGCCTCCTTGTCCAAAGAAACCCGTGAGCTGAAATCAAAATTCTTTCTCTATGTAGTTCAAATCAATTTAGCACATTCAAGGTTAATAACTGTACAGTGAAACCAAAGCAAGACATTGTACACTTTGCATTCCTCTATTGTGTCAACAAATTCCATTAAATAAAGTTTCAAATCAGTTGTTCTTATCTATTCCTCCCCACACCCTTGGTCTAGTGAGAACTGAATGGTCCCTCCCTTCCCAACCCTAAATCTCAAATAAAATTGATGGTCCCCTCTTTCATCTCCTGAAGATTATGTAAAATGGATGGCCCCTCCCTTCCTGAATCATACACCCAGATTGTGAAATACAGCTGCAAACTGCATAAATTCCGACAATTTCCAAAACTCCACCATGAAGTGGCCCTCTGTAGACTAAAGGTTAGGTAGTTTCTTGGTATTCAACTACAGAATCTATATGGATCTAGTAACAAAGTGTAATCACTACTGGCCTACCTAAGGAGGAATGTTTCAGACCAAACTGGTGCCCCTGTCCTTGGTGCTGACTGAGAAGCCACATAACTTGATGGTTATGTTACTGAAAACATGCCCCTTTGTCATAATGATGCAGAACTTTTTTGACTGTTGATCTGAGATCCAATTAATAATTTAAAAGACAATGCCATGTCAAAGATTAAGAAACAATGGATCAAGATTTTATTGTACGTGCAAAATGATGTAAAAATTCTTTGATCAAACATTTGGTTTTCCCATCATGTTACATTTTCAAAAGAGCTATAAAAAGATGTTCAGAATTATTTGAATGTTGTGAAGCCTTGTCTGGAATGAAGACTCTGCAGGTTTTCTCCCTGTGTGGCAGTGTATTGTCTGTTCTACGTCAGTTTGCGACACCCAGCTACTGTGGTCTCAGTGTATGTCACATCTGCAAGAAATCATGTTGCAGGAAGTTAACTGGAAAAGAAACTCATAAATACAAAATTGGTGCATTCAGATATTCTACAATGAACACACATCACACATATATAAGGGCATACCATTTGGGGGAAAGTAAGGTGACCAGTTCTGTAAAAGGACTAACTGGCAAATGTGATTTTTCACTGTTGATAATTTTTACCATGCAAGCATTAATAAAAATCCTGTCTAGTTAACTGTCCAAATTGACCCGATTTAGATAGTGTCTGCACCCCTTATATAGTGTATGTACCCCAATGACCCACTAGGAGGTCAAGGGATAGGTGAGGTGAGGTATGTCTGTATCCCTGTTTCTGTACCCCAGAAGTGTCAGTGTCCGTATCCCTGTATCATTTGTACCCACTGTACCCCCTGCAGTCTCTGTACCCTGGTAGTGTCTATACTCCCTGTTGTGTCCATACCCCCCTGGGTTGTCATCTTGGGCATTTTTTTCTTTGACTGCCAGACTTCGATCTCAGTACCCTTACACATAATATTTACTTACTCAGGCCCTTGATGAACCCCACCAGGTTCTTGTAGTTTTGCCCCTCATCACAGTACGCCCCAGCGATCTGAGAGATGGAGAAGGCATGGAGAGTGGTGCCCAGGGGGTGGATGGACGGCTTCATGTTATCCACCAGGACAAAGTTCAGGGTGTCGTTGTAATGGTACACCAACGTCGTATGCACACCCTGTGGAGAGAAAAGTGAAGAGTTGAGTTAATGAATCAGACTTCTTTTTTGCCTTTCCAACAGAGATGTTAAACCTTTGATACCATATATTGAAGAGCTTCAAGCACTCAACCTCTGCATCTAAAAGAATAGGGGTTGCACATTGTGATTAGCCAGAAAAAAACGTGAGCAGTGACGAAGACACAATTCATCCTAAGCTGTCGAAAGCATGACTTTTTCCATAATTAGAGGACAACCTGCTTTCATAATGGTAATAAAGAGGATACTGTTCAAATTGGTTTAACACTACTCCCACGGAAGATAGTTTGAACTAAATATTTTTTAAAAACTTTTACACACCTGAAGATAATTTTCTTCTTTAGCAAAACCTATCAAAGACATATCCTCAATGAGAACAGGCCTACAGCAGGTAAACATGGTACTTTTTAATCTTAAGATATATATCATTCATCCTAAATAAAGTACCTGAAGTATGAAGGATGCTGTGCTATTGTAGATCCTCATGTCCACACCTCCAATGTATCTGTACCACTTATCAGCGCCACCTAGCAGCAAATGGTGGAACATCAACTTTGTTTTGAACTGAATGTTACTGAAGCAATGTGTTAACGTTTCATCAGGGTTAACTATAGAAGAACTATATTTTCTTCTCAAACCTACCGGTATGCCTTTGACCACACAATTTCCAGATCAATGGTGTTTTGAATAACTCAGATGAAGACCAATACCTGTATTTTAGAAGTGCCTCACAAAGTAACCTTTCATCAGATGAGTTCAACTGATCACTTCAGCACATGTTTACACAAAACGGAAGCACAACTGATTACTATGGTTGTTTTTACTGCACTGTTCAATACTTACCATTCTGGAGGCTGGTCGTGATCTTGTTATAGGCAGATTCACTGGTGACTCCATCTAAAAAGTTTAATACAAATGTTTAGTAATTACAAAAGTTTAGTACAAATGAAATTCTAAAGGCATAAAAATCTGTTGAAGAGTTGGGAACATTGCATGTAAAATTTGATACGTATCAAACCTATTGAAATCCACAGTTTACATTGTTACCCAGTTTACCTACCAGTATGTTCTCCATATTCTTCACATGCTGAGGCAATGTTGACGCTCTGACAAGAAATATTAGAGCCTTTTGAAAGCTGAAATGTTTGACAATTTCCAAAATCATATTCAGTTGCTTGAAATAACCACTAATTGGGGAATGTCTAACCTTCATTAAAATGCATGTGTACCATACATATGTACATACTATTATGAAGACTTCTTAGATCTCTATTCGCAAAATGAAATTCTCATTGAAAAATAGCAGCATGAGAATCTTACCAAAGTGAAACGTCAGAGAGCAGCAGGCATTTCCTGGGGTTTAGAAAAAAACAAAGACTCAGTTAGTTTAACATAAAGAGGGAATGCATGTCCTTTTCCATAGAGCATTTTTATTAAATCAACCATTCTAATTCCAAATAATTCGTAAACCATGCTCAAATTCAACTTTATATCGTAATCAGTGCACCTGAATTACTCAGCATCAAATGAAGTCACCCTGCTGAATGTAATGTATTACATAGATACTGACTTTCTGAATTCAACACACATGATATTGACTGTGCTCCCCTCAGTGCAGGTCCCAATAAAAATTAAGTTACAAGTATCACGTAGCTGGAATTCATCAGTAATAATATGTTATCAAATGTTAAGTTGGTGAAGAATCTCCAACAATCTAATCAAAACACCTTAACCTCCACCTTGCTCAATCCATCATTTAGGCCGGTTCACACAAGGAAAATTTCTGGTTGTATGATATCATGACATATGCAAAAGTCGTCCGTCTTTGACATATGACGTTTTTTGCTTCATGTGAACACATCTACAGCATCAGACACCTTATGACCATACATCAACCACAGAGTGGAAGTATAATCGCTGAAGGGTGCATGTTGAGAGGTCTGTGACACTCTTTTCCTTATGTGAACACAAATGCGTCGTCCGTCACTTTGTCGCTGTGACTTGTTTACCAGTAATTATCTTCCCTTTCCCTGCATGTGTGCAATTTGTTTGCTGTTTGATCTATTGAGCTTGCTAATCCTTAAAGAATGGCTTAGGGCATTCTCCTACAGCAGAGGTGAATCTGTGTTGTAGAACCTCCTGGACCAGAAGGAGCATATAACGACTCTGGTCCATCTGTGTGCGTAGGGGAATTGGCCATCACTATTTTACAACACAGGGCACAGCAGCTGGTTGCATGACAAGAACTTTTCCTGGTGTAAACAGGTCCTTAATCTCTAATCCAATTAGCCTGACATACATCAATAACCCTTTCAATTATGGTGTCAAATTACCGCATGTGCCACAGTCTTGCCTGTCACAGTCAGGAGGCTGACACCCCCACACTGCCACCACCAGAGTCACACACAGCAGAGCGACAGTCTTCTTCATGTTGGCACTGGACACACTACAGAATGTGGAGAAGACTCTGATCTCAGTACGGATCACATGCCTCCTGATGTTTGTTTACTGTCAGAGTGCAATGTCCACCGAACCTGGGGTAAACATCTTTTTTCATATCGTAGGAATTCCTGTAGGGCCTCTGCATGATAAATTATATAAAGTAACATTTGGATTTTGACAATTTCTCTTTTATTACATTAAAAATGCTGCCTATTTTGGGTCAAAGCTCCTGGGATTACTATATTACATGTATAGGAGTTCTTCAGAACTATCACAACAGCTGTGGGTGTACTTCTGGTAGCATTTACCCCAGTTAGACAGTCTGGTTGCCATTTTTGTGACTTGCTACAGTAGATATGTATAGTATCTATGATACAAATTTCAATCATTTTTGGTGGTGTTGGTGTTAAGATTTAATCTGATTTTTTATTAGTAGTGGTGATTTGAAGAAATTGCCCATTGGAGTGTTGTCTGTTCAGAGTTATACTGTGTAGAAACAATATATCAAATTTCCTTTTCATATATCATTGTGACCACACTGTGAAAGAAGTAATATCCTACATAACTGGGTTGCCCTCTACCCTAAGGCTTATTATTTCTAGAAATTCTCTCTATTTTTTCTAGACAAACTCTCATAGCTATCTAACCTCTACTCTTCAAAGTATAGTGAGTACATTCAGTAATGTGCACATATCAATGTTGGTCTACCCAAGGAGTGATGCTTCAAACCAGTGTCCCTGTCCTTGGTGCTGAATAAGAAGTTAGATAACCCAGGTGGCACTTTTACCGAAAACATGCCCTTTTTTTGTCAAACTGTATTTTCAGAATTTCACCGTTTTGACTGCTTCAGAAGACGTAATAGCGAACTTAAAAAATGAATTCACAATAACAACAAAACAATCTGACAGCAAAAAGACTGTAATAATGACATTCTTACAAAAGACACACTTCTTTTCATATTATGTAATCACTCACATACTACAGTATAACTGTAGCACTCTACATATCAAAGTACATGTCATGTTCTCCTGATACATGTCATATTAAAGATTAGGCTATAAGTATCAAAATTATATTGTACGGGTCATTGTTTTTATAGTGATGACAAAATTCTTGGACCAAACATCTGGTTCTAACATGATTTTCCAACTATTTTTCAAGAGATGTCCCAAATTAATGTGACTGTAGCCTGTTAATCATTGCAGTAAGGATGTTTTGAAGCCTTGTCTGGGAATGACGAGCCTACAGATTTTTCCCGTGTGGTGCCGTGTATCTGTTCTACGTCGGTTTGGGACAGCCAGCAACCGTGGTCTCAGTGTATTTCATATCTGAAAGAAAATAAAAAATTATGATGTTGCAGTAATTAAACTCGAACAGTAAATTCACAATATCTCTATGTCTAGATCTGTACCCTTGTAATGTCCGTACCCCCTGTACAAATGTAATGTCTGTACCCCATGGTGTCCGTACCCCCTGTAGCGTCCACCTCCCTGTTGTGTCTGTACCACTTGACTTTATTCCTTGACCATATCTTGACTTTTGGTGTTCTTGGGCAGTTTTGTCTTTGAATAACATGGCAAATAATATTTACTTACTCAGGCCCTTGACGAATCCCACCAGGTTCTTGTAGTTCTGCCCGTCATCACAGTATGCCCCAGCGATCTGAGAGATGGAGAAGGCATGGAGAGTGGTGCCCAGGGCGTGGATGGACGGTTTCATGTCATCCGTCAGGACAAAGTTCAGTGTGTCGTTGTAACGATGCACATATGTCATATGAACACCCTGTGGAGAGAAAACTTCCATGTCAATGAATCAGACTTATTTTTTGTCTTTCAATACAGAGAACATGTAAACCTTTGATATCATATATTAAAGAGCTTTAAGCACTAAACCACTGCACCTTTAGAAAAGAATAGGTGTTGCATGGTGTGCTAATAAGGTCCAGAAAAAAATGTGAGCAGTGGCAGAGACACATTGCATCCTAAGCTGTTGAAAAAGCATGACTTTTTCCATAATTAGAGGACAACCTGCTCTGATAATGGTAAGAAAGAGGATACTGTTCAAATTGGTTTTACTACTCCCACGGAAGATAGTTTGAACAAAATCTTATTGGAACTTTTGAACATTTACATACCTGAAAATATTATCTTCCTTAGCAAGACCTATCAAAGACATATCCTCAATGAGAACAGGCCTACAGCAGGGAAACGTGGTACTTTTTAATCTAAAGATATATATCATTCATCCTAAATTAAGTACCTGAAGTATGAAAGATGCTGTGCTATTGTAGGTCCTCATGTCCACACCTCCAATGTATCTGTACCTCTCATCAGTGCCACCTAGCAGCAGATGCTGGAACATCAACTTTGTTCTGAACTGAATGTTACTGAAGCAATGTGTTAACGTTTCATCATGGTTAACTGTAGAAGAACTATCTTTTCTTCTCAAACCTACCGGTATGCCTTTGACCACACAATTTCTAGATCAATGGTGTTTGAATAACTCAGATGAAGACCAATACCTGTATTTTAGAAGTGCCTCACAAAGTAACCTTTCATCAGATGAGTTCAACTGATCACTTCAGCACATGTTTACACAAAACAGAAGCACAACTGATTACTATGGTTGTTTTTACTGCACTGGTCAATACTTACCATTCTGGAGGCTGGTCGTGATCTTGTTATAGGCAGATTCACTGGTGACTCCATCTAAAAAGTTTAATACAAATGTTTAGTAATTACAAAAGTTTAGTACAAATGAAATTCTAAAGGCATAAAAATCTGTTGAAGAGTTGGAATATTTCATGTAAAATTTGATACATATCAAACCTATTGAAATCCACAGTTTACATTGTTACCCAGTTTACCTACCAGTATGTTGTGCATATTCTTCACATGCTGAGGCAATGTTGACGCTCTGACAAGAAATATTGGAGCCTTTTGAAAGCTGAAATGTTTGACAATGTCCAAAATCATATTCAGTTGCTTGAAATAACCACTAATTGGGGAATGTCTAACCTTCATTGAAATGCATGTGTACCATGCATATATACATGACTATTATGAAGACTTTTTAGATCTCAATTGCAAAATGAAATTCTCATTGAAAAATAACAGCATGAGAATCTTACCAAAGTGAAACCTCAGAGAGCAGCAGGCATTTCCTGGGGTTTAGAAAAAACAAACACTCAGCTCTAAGTTTAACATAAAAGGGGCATACATGTCCTTTTCCATAGAGCATTTTTATTTAATCAACCATTCTAATTCCAAATAATTCGTAAACCATGCTCAAATTCAACCTTATATCGTAATCAGTGCACCTGAATTACTCGGCATAAAGTAAAGTCACCCTGCTGAATATAACGTAATACATATAGGTACTGACTTTCTGAATTTAACACACATAAGTAATTAAAGCATTGACTGTGCTCCCGTCAGTGCAGGTCCCAATATAGATAAAGTTACCAGTATCATGTAGTTGGACTTCATCAGTAATAATATGTTATCAAATGTTAAGTTGGTGAAGAATCTCCAACAATCCAATCAAAACACCTTAACCTCCACCTTGTTCAAACTATCATTTAGACTCGGTTCACACAAGGAAAATTTCTGGTTGTATGATAATGACATATGCAAAAGTCGTCCGTCGACTTTGACAATGCCGTTTTTTGCTTCATGTGATCACATCTACAGCATCAGATACCTTATGACCATACATCAACCACAGAGTTGAAGGGTGCATGTTGAGATGTCTATGACACTCTTTTCCTTTAATGTGAACACAAATGCGTTGTCCGTCACTTTGTCGTCGTGACTTGTTTACCAGTAATTATCTTCCATTTCCGTGTATGTTTGCAATTTGTTTGCTGTTTTATCTACTGAGCTTGCTAATCCTTAAAGAATCGCTTAGGGCATTCTCCTACAGCAGAGGTGAATCTGTGTTGTAGAACCTCCTGGACCAGAAGGAGCATATAACGACTCTGGTCCATCTGTGTGCGTAGGAGAATGTGCCATCACTATTTTACAACACAGGGCACAGCAGCTGGTTGTACAACCAGAACTTTTCCTGGTGTAAACAGGTTCTTAATCTCTAATCCAATTAGCCTGACATACATCAATAACCCTTACAATTATGGTGACAAATTACCACATGTGCCACAGTCTTGCCTGTCACAGTCAGGAGGCTGGCACCCCCACACTGCCACCAGAGTCACACACAGCAGAGCGACAGTCTTCTTCATGTTGGCGCTGCACACACTACAGAAGACTCTGATCTCTGTACGGATCACATGCCTCTAATGTTTGTTTACTGTCAGAGTTCAAAGTCTGCAGTGTCACCAAACTTGGGGTAAACATCTTTTTTCATCTGGTAGGAAGTCCTGTAGGGCCTCTGCATGACATATTATACAAAGTAACATTTGGATTTTGACAATTTCTCTTTTATTACATTAAAAATGCTGTCTATTTTGGGTGAAAGCTCCTGGGATTACTCTATTACATGTATAAGAGTTCTTCAGAACTAACACAACAGCTGTGGGTGTACTTCCAGTGGCGGCGGCACCGGGGGGGGGGGGGGGGCAGGGGGGGCAGGGGGGGCGGCTGCCCCCCCCCGGAAAATATGTCGCCCCCCCCCCAAAATCAAGCTGAAACCTTGTGTATTTTATGCTGTAGAGTTGCTCTGAAAAATCTTTTAAACCAATAGAAATTGTACTATCGTACTTAGCTTAGTTTACAAGCAGAAAGTGCCACTAAATGCAGGAAATGACGTTTCAGACGGTCAAGATTTAAAAATTTTCTCCGGACCTCCCAAACGATGACTTTCGCCTCCGGCGCTCACAACGACATGGTGGAAATTTGTGCGTGGTAGCTTATGTCATTGCCCTCAAACATCTTTTTCTTTGACAAAAATGGCATAAGATTTAGCATAGTCTACCAGCAAAATTGGTCCCTCAAAATACAGAAAATGTCGTTTCATAGGGGGCAGATTTCGAAATTTCCCAAGACCAACCAACCTTGCGACAGCTCGCAGTGCTTCGGCACTCAAAATCGTGAAAATATTTTGGAGGCATCGCCCTCGCTAAAACCATGTGTCTTCCTAAAAGAATTGCCATCAAACTTTGCCTAGTCAAAACGCAAGAAATGCCGTTTTAGAGGGTCTAGATTTCAAATTTTCCCGGGGGATCATGCCCCGGACCCCCTAGCGTGGTCGCGCCTACGGCGCTACGTAAGCGTGAGCCACAAAAATCTGTTAGAAAAAGTTCGCCCCCCCCCCCAGACGAAATTTCCTAACGCCACCTCTGGGTATAGCCAAGGTATGACCAAGGTATGGCCAAGGTATGACCAAGGTACCAAGTATGACCAAGGTATGGCCAAGATTTGGCAAAGTTATGGCCAAGGTATGGCCAAGGTATGACCAAGGTATGGCCAAGGTATGACCAAGGTATGACCAAGGTCTAACCAAGGTATGACCAAGGTATGGCCAAGGTATGACCAACGTATGGCGAAGGTATGGCCAAGGTATGGCCAAGGTATGACAAAGGTACAAGCAAGGTATGACCAAGGCATGACCAAGGCATGACCAAGGTATGACCAAGGTATGACCAAGGTATGACCAAGGTATGACCAAGGTATGACCAAAATATGACGAAGGTATGACCAAGGTATGACCAAAATATGACGAAGGTATGACCAAGGTATGACCAAGGTATGACCAAGGTATGACCAAGGTATAAACAAGGTATGACCAAGGTATGACCAAGGTATAGTCAAGGTATGACCAAGGTATGACAAAGGCATAACCAAGGTATGGCCAAGGTATGACCAAGGTATGACCAAGGTATGACCAAAATATGACGAAGGTATGACGAAGGTATGACCAAGGTATGACGAAGGTATGACCAAGTATGATCAAGGTATGACCAAGGTATAGCAAAGGTATGACCAAGGTATGACCAAGGTATGGCCAAGGTATGACCAAGGTATGATCAAGGTATGGCTATTAAAGGTATGGCTATGACTATGGGTAACGGTGCACACCCCAGTTCTTACGCGACCGGTATGGCCAAGATTTCGCCAAGGTATGACCAAGGTATGACCAAGGTATGGCCAAGGTATGACCAAGGTATGGCCAAGGTATGACCAAGGTATGACCAAAGTATGACCAAGGTATGGCCAAGATTTGGCCAAGGTATGGCCAAGGTATGGCCAAGGTATGACCAAGGTATGGCCAAGGTATGACCAAGGTATGACCATGGTCTAACCAAGGTATGACCAAAGTATGGCCAAGGTATGACCAAGGTATAACCAAGGTATGACCAAGGCATGACCAGGTATTACCAAGGTATAGCCAAGGTATGGCCAAGGTATGACCAAGGTATGACTAAGGTATGACCAAGGTATGACCAAGGTATGGCCAAGGTATGACCAAGGTATGACCAAGGTATGACCAAGGTATGACTAAGGTATGGCCAAGGTATGACCAAGGTATGGCCGGGGTATGACCAAGGTATGGCCAAGGTATGGCCAGGGCATGACCAAGGTATGACCAAAGTATGACCAGGGTAGGGCCAAGATTTGGCCAAGGTATGGCCAAGGTATGGCCAAGATATGACCAAGGTATGACCAAGGTATGACCAAGGTATGACCAAGGTATGACCAAGGTATAACCAAGGTATGACCAAGGTATGACCAAGGTATGGCCAAGGTATGACCAAGGTATGACCAAGGTATGACGAAGGTATGACCAAGGTATGACCAAGGTATGACCAAGGTATGACTAAGGTATGGCCAAGGTATGACCAAGGTATGGCCAAGGTATGGGCAAGGTATGACCAAGGTATGACCAAGGTATGGCCAAGGTATGACCAAGGTATGGCCAAGGTATGACCAAGGTATGACTAAGGCATGGCCAAGGTATGACCAAGGTATGGCCAGGGTATGACAAAGGTATGACAAAGGTATGACCAAGGTATGGCCAAAGTATGGCCAAGGTATAACCAAGTTATAATTAAGGTATGATCAAGGTATGACCAAGGTATGACCAAGGTATGACCAAGGTATGACCAAGATATGACCAAGGTATGACCAAGGTATGACCAAGGTATGACCAAGGTATGACCAAGATATGACCAAGGTATGGCCAGGGTATGACCAAGGTATGACCAAGGTATGACCAAGGTATGGCCAAAGTATGGCCAAGTATGACCAAGGTATACCAAGGTATGACCAAGGCATGGCAAGGTATGGACCAAGGTATGACCAAGGTATGACCAAGGTATGACCAAGGTATGGCCAAGGTATGGCCAAGGTATGACCAAGGTATGACCAGGTATGACCAAGGTATGACCAAGGTATGACTAAGGTATGACCAAGGTATGACCAAGGTATGGCCAAGGTATGGCCAAGGTATGACCAAGGTATGGCCAAGGTATGACCAACGTATGACCAAGGTATGGCCAATGTATGGCCAAGGTATGACCAAGGTATGACCAAGGTATGGCCAAGGTATGACCAAGGTATGACCAAGGTATGACCAAGGTATGGCCAAGGTATGGCCAAGGTATGACCAAGGTATGACCAAGGTATGACCAAGGTATGGCCAAGGTATGACCAAGGTATGGCCAAGGTATGACCAAGGTATGGCGAAGGTATGACCAAGGTATGGCCAAGGTATGACCAAGGTATGACTAAGGTATGGCCAAGGTATGACCAAGGTATGGCCAGGGTATGACCAAGGTATGACAAAGGTATGACAAAGGTATGGCCAAGGTATGACCAAGGTATGGCCAAGATATGGCTAAGGTATGGCCAAGGTATGAGCAAGGTATAACCAAGGTATGACCAAGGTATGACCAAGGTATGACCAAGGTATGGCCAAGGTATGACCAAGGTATGACCAAGGTATGACCATTTATGACCAAGGTATGACAAAGGTATGACCAAGGTATGGCCAAGGTATGACCAAGGTATGGCCAAGATATGGCTAAGGTATGGCCAAGGTATGAGCAAGGTATGACCAAGGTATGGCCAATGTATGGCCAAGGTATGACCAAGGTATGACCAAGGTATGACCAAGGTATGACCAAGGTATGACCAAGGTATGGCCAAGGTATGACCAAGGTATGACCAAGGTATGGCCAGGGTATGACCAAGGCATGACCAAGGTATAACCAAGGTATGGTCAAAGTATGGCCAAAGTATGACCAAGGTATGACCAAGGTATGACTAAGGTATGACCAAGGTATGACCAAGGTATGGCCAAGGTATGGCCAAGGTATGACCAAGGTATGGCCAAGGTATGACCAAGGTATGACCAAGGTATGGCCAAGGTATGGCCAAGGTATGACCAAGGTATGACCAAGGTATGGCCAAGGTATGACCAAGGTATGGCCAAGGTATGACCAAGGTATGACCAAGGTATGACCAAGGTATGGCCAAGGTATGGCTTAGGTATGGCCAAGGTATGACCAAGGTATGGCCAAGGTATGGCCAAGGTATGGCCAAGGTATGACCAAGGTATGACCAAGGTATGACCAAGGTATAGCCAAGGTATGACCAAGGTATGGCCAAGGTATGACCAAGGTATGGCCAAGGTATGACCAAGGTATGGCCAAGGTATGGCCCGGTATGGCCAAGTTATGACCAAGGTATGACAAAGGTATGACCAAGATATGACCAAGGTAGGACCAAGGTATGACCAAGGTATGACCAAGGTATGGCCAAGGTATGACCAAGGTATGACCAAGGTATGACCAAGGTATGACCAGGTGTGACCAAGGTATGGCCAAGGTATGGCCAAGGTATGACCAAGGTATGACCAAGGTATGACCAAGGTATGGCCAAGGTATGACCAAGGTATGGCCACGGTATGACCAAGGTATGACTAAGGTATGGCCAAGGTATGACCAAGGTATGGCCAGGGTATGACAAAGGTATGACAAAGGTATGACCAAGGTATGGCCAAAGTATATCCAAGGTATGACCAAGTTATAATTAAGGTATGACCAAGGTATGACCAAGGTACGACCAAGGTATGACCAAGATATGACCAAGGTATGACCAAGGTTTGACCAAGGTATGACCAAGGTATGACCAAGGTATAACCAAGGTATGACCAAGGTATGACCAAGGTATGGCCAAGGTATGACCAAGGTATGACCAAGGTATGACCAAGGTATGACCAAGGTATGACCAAGGTATGACCAAGGTATGACTAAGGTATGGCCAAGGTATGACCAAGGTATGGCCAAGGTATGGCCAAGGTATGACCAAGGTATGACCAAGGTATGGCCAAGGTATGACCAAGGTATGGCCAAGGTATGACCAAGGTATGACCAAGGTATGGCCAAGGTATGACCAAGGTATGGCCAGAGTATGACAAAGGTATGACAAAGGTATGACCAAGGTATGGCCAAAGTATGGCCAAGGTATAACCAAGTTATAATTAAGGTATGATCGAGGTATGACCAAGGTATGACCAAGGTATGACCAAGATATGACCAAGGTATGACCAAGGTATGACCAAGGTATGACCAAGGTATGACCAAGATATGACCAAGGTATGGCCAGGGTATGACCAGGTATGACCAAGGTATGACCAAGGTATGGCCAAATATGGCCAAGGTATGACCAAGGTATAACCAAGGTATGACCAAGGCTGGACAAGGTATGACCAAGGTATGACCAAGGTATGACCAAGGTATGACCAAGGTATGGCCAAGGTATGACCAAGGTATGACCAGGTATGACCAAGGTATGGCCAAGGTATGACCAAGGTATGGCCAAGGTATGGCCAAGGTATGACCAAGGTATGACCAAGGTATGGCAAGGTATGACCAAGGTATCCAAGGTATGACCAAGGTATGGCCAAGGTATGACCAAGGTATGGCCAAGGTATGACCAAGGTATGACCAAGGTATGGCCAAGGTATGACCAAGGTATGCCAGAGTATGACAAAGGTATGACAAAGGTATGACCAAGGTATGGCCCAAGTATGGCCAAGGTATAACCAAGTTATAATTAGGTATGACCCAGGTATGACCAAGGTATGACCAAGATATGACCAAGGTATGACCAAGGTATGACCAAGTATGACCAAGGTATGACCAAGGTATGGCCAAGGTATGACCAAGGTATGACAAGGTATGCCAAGGTATGACCAAGGTATGACCAAGGTATAACCAAGGTATGGTCCAAGTATGGCCAAGTATGACCAAGGTATGACAAGGTATGACCTAAGGTATGACCAAGGTATGACCAGGTATGGCCAAGGTATGGCCAAGTATGACCAAGGTATGGCCAAGGTATGACCAAGGTATGACCAAGGTATGGCCAAGGTATGGCCAAGGTATGACCAAGGTATGACCAAGGTATGGCCAAGGTATGACCAAGGTATGACCAAGTATGACCAAGGTATGGCCAAGTATGACCAAGGTATGGCCAAGGTATGGCTTAGGTATGGCCAATATGACCAAGGTATGGCCAAGGTATGGCCAAGGTATGGCCAAGGTATGACCAAGGATGACCAAGGTATGACCAAGGTATAGCCAAGGTATGACCAAGGTATGGCCAAGGTATGATCAAGGTATGGCCAAGGTATGACCAAGGTATGGCCAAGGTATGGCCAAGGTATGGCCAAGGTATGGCCAAGTTATGACCAAGGTATGACCAAGGTATGACCAAGATATGACCAAGGTATGACCAAGGTATGACCAAGGTATGACCAAGGTATGGCCAAGGTATAACCAAGGTATGACCAAGGTATGACCAAGGTATGACCAAGGTGTGACCAAGGTATGGCCAACGTATGGCCAAGGTATGACCAAGGTATGACCAAGGTATGGGCAAGGTATGACCAAGGTATGACCAAGGTATGACCAAGGTATGGCCAAGGTATGATCAGGTAATTGCCAAGTATGACCAAGGGTGACCAAGGTATGGCCAAGGTATGACCAAGGTATGGCCAAGTATGACCAAGGTATGACAAAGGTATGACCAAGGTATGGCCAAGTATGCCCAGGTATAACCAAGTATAATTAAGGTATGACCAAGGTATGACCAAGGTATACCAGGTATGACCAGGTATGGCCAAGGTATGACCAATATGACCAAGTATGGCCAAGGTATTGCCACGGTATGGCCAAGGTATGACCAAGGTATGGCCAAGGTATGACCAAGGTATGGCCAAGGTATGACCAAGGTATGGCCAAGGTATGACCAAGGTATGACCAAAGTATGACCAAGGTATGGCCAAGGTATGGCCAAGTTATGGCCAAGGTATGACCAAGGTATGACCAAGGTATGCCAAGGTATGACCAAGGTATGACCAAGGTCAACCAAGATGACCAAGGTATGGCCAAGGTATGCCAAGGTATGGCCAAGGTATGGCCAGTTAAGGCGGGGGGGGGGGGGGGGTGACCAAGGGGTAATGACCAAGGTATAAGCAAGGTATGACCAAGGTATGACCAAGGTATGACCAAGTATGACCAAGTATGACCAAGGTATGACCAAGGGTATGACCAAGGTATGACCAAGGTATGACCAAGGTATGACCAAGGTATGACCAAGGTATGACAAGGTATGACCCAAGGTATGACCCAGGTATGACCAAGGTATAACCAAGGTATGACCAAGGTATGACCCAGGTATGACCAAGGTATGACCAAGGTATTACAAAGTATGACCAAGGTATGGCCAAGGTATGACCAAGGTATGACCAAGGTATGACCAAAATATGACCAAGGTATGACCAAGGTATGACCAAGGTATGACCAAGGTATGACCAAGATGACCAAGGTATGACAAGGTTATAGCACAGGTATGACCAAGGTATGACCAGGTATGACCAAGTATGACCAAGGTAGATCAGGTATGGCCATTAAGGTATGGCTATGACCAAGGTAACGGTGGCACACCCCAGGTATGACCGACCGTATGGCCAAGATATGGACCAAGTATGACCAAGGTATGACCAGGTATGGCCAAGGTATGACCAAGGTATGGCCAAGTTATGACCAAGGTATGACCAAGTATGACCAAGGTATGGCCAAGGTATGGCCAAGGTATGGCCAGGTATGACCAAGGTATGACCAAGGTATGCCAAGGTATGACCAAGGTATGACCAAGGTTTGACCAAAGGTATGACCAAGGTATGGCCAAGGTATGACCAAGGTATGACCAAGGTATGACCAAGGTATGACCAAGGTATACCAAGTATAGCCAAGGTATGACCAAGGTATGACCAAGGTAATGACCAAGGTATGACCAAGTTATGCCCAGGTATGGCAAGGTATGACCAAGGTATGACCAAGTATGACCAAGGTATGACCAAGGTTGGCCAAGGTATGACCAAGTATGACCAAGGTATGACCCAGGTATGGCCAAGGTATGGCAGGGTATGACCAAGGTATGACCAAGTATGACCAAGTATGACCAAGGTTTTGCCAAGGTATGGCCAAGTATGCAAAAGTATGCCCAGGTATGACCAAGGTTAAAGACCAAGGTATGGCCAAGGTATTTGGCCAAGGTATGACCAAGTATGGCCAAGGTATGACCAAGGTATGACCAAGGTATGACCAAGGTATGACCAAGGTATAACCAAGGTATGACCAAGGTAAGGTATGGCCAAGGTATGACCAAGGTACCAACCAAGGTAATGACCAAGGTATGACCA